>CM065389.1:15360000-15492500 GCA_033060915.1 Euryodendron excelsum | reverse complement strand
CAACATGCTTAGGGGATTCTTCAACATCTACATCATTACATGCAGCCACATCACCTTGCCGCATTGATTTTAGGAAGAACTACCATAGGGTAATAGGAGTGCGTGGTTTTTGGACATATGCATCCTTTGGTAATGCCAACGCTACCTTCTTAGCCTTTCTCTTATTTTGTTGCTTCCTTGCCTTGGGCTTAGCAGAAGCACGGTTTGATTACACATGTTGAGAACAACGTGGCTTTGGATTTCTTTTCCTTCTACGAGTGACGAGGGTCCATCCTTCGTCATCTGAGCTAGCCAACTCGATCACATTATCATCATTGCCCCCATTTGTGGATGGCTGAACTGGAGGAACAGGTGATGGGCAGTTAACTAGGCTAATTGATGCACATTGAACCTCTAATTTGGGTGATGTAGGGATGTGTCTTTCAAGTCTTTGAGTTCCTCCATTAAAGACTATGGGGTCTAAAGACCCAAAGACAATGGCAGTTTGATTTGTCTCTACCACTTCCTTTTCTTCTTCCAATATAATCTTCCCTTGGCTAGCTAATCCCAAGATTTTTTCCTTCAAAACGAAACAACGTTGGGTTGGATGGCTGACCAAATGATGATACTTGCAATAGTTCGGGTCATTAACCTTCCCAGCTTCCTCAGGTCGCTTCATCTCTGGGAGCTCAATAACATTCAATTCTAATAGTTGATTAAGCATTTTAAGGACTTTAGCATCAGGAAAAGGGTACTCCTTAGCTTGCATTTCTTGTAATGTAAGTTTCTTCCTCCACTTAGCCTGAGTAGAATCAGTTTTCTCTACTTCTTTCTTCTTAGAATGAGCATAGATTTTGACTGGTATCGTGATTATACTCATGGATTCTTTAGTATTTGGTTTAGAAAAAGACTTGTTGCCCCCTTTTCGATTGTCAGGTTTATTTTCTCCTCTACGATGATCTTGGAAAGGCGGCCCTTGACTTCCATTTGCAGCAATGTTAAGCTCCATATCATGAGCTCGCGTTGCCAATTCTTCAAAGGTTTTGGGCTTGATTCCTTGAAGAATATAACGCAGTCCCCATTGTATGCCTTGGATGCACATCTCAATTGCAGAAGTCTCACACAGCCTATCCTTGCAGTTAAGGCTCAGGTTTCTCCAACGGTTGATGTAGTCAACGACTGGTTCATCTTTCCATTGGCGAGAACTGGTAAGCTTGATCATACTAACAGTACGACGAGTACTGTAGAAGTGATTCAAAAACTCTTGTTCTAACTACTCCCAACTATCCATCGTGCGAGACTTAAGGTCACAATACCAATCAAAAGCGTTGCCCTTGAGTGTGTGAACGAATTGTTTGATGAGAAGATCTCCATCAGTTCCAGCATTGTTGCATGTTTCCACAAAATGGGCAACATATTGTTTTGGATTACCTTTGCCATCGAATTGTTGGAACTTCGGTGGTTGGTAACCAACCGGCATCTTTAGCTAATCGATCCTTTGAGTATAGGGCTTGGCATAAGTGAGAGACGATTTCGGAGTCCCCTCGTACTTATCCTTGATAGCTCCTAAGATGATCTCCTTCAGTTGGTCGACAGGAATTGATCCATCAGCCGAAACTTGTAAGTTATTCTGAGTCTCTTGCTGTTAAGCAGAAGACTCAGTAACATCTTATAACTTTGGAGGGTTGTCAGCAGCTTGGTTCGATTCTCCCAAACTCTCTATCTTGTTCATCCTGGATGCCATTTGGACATCACGGTCTTCTACCGTTTTGCATAGTGCCTCAATAGTTTTCGTTAAGGCAGCAAGTTGTTCCTCCATGGCAAGAGCGTTTGTTGTCATGACAGGCATGGCAACAAAGCTGAAAGAACCAGTAGAGACATCCGGTAAGTTGAGCTTTGACCGAGGAGTACTAGAAGACGAACTGGAGTCGGAGCTAGTTCCATCCTCAATCTCTTTACCATCATGTTGAGGCGTTAAAGCAGAGTTTGTAGACATAAAAGGCTATAAGAAAGCCTCTTCCAGCATTGCAGCAGTGTCCTTTGCCCCCAGCGCAACAGTTTCTCCCTTGCCTTCCAGAAAGTCTGAGGAAATTGTTAATGTCTTTGATAAATTTGAACCAAAAATAGGAATTGATTTAGGAAGAAGCGAGGTTCGAGCTAACGTCTCAGTAACAGCCCTTGCCTTGCTTCGAGTTATTGAACCGGAACTTTGAGTGCCCGAGCTAGTGTGAAAAGTTGCTAAAGATTTAGAGCCTCCAACCTTGCTTTGAGTAGCCTTAGAATTGTCCTTCTTAGGAGCCATTGCGAAGTTGTTTGGATTTGCTTGTCGAAGAGGAGAGATGAGAGGCAGAGAATGTCCCACCGGGCGTGCCAAAAATTTGTACACACAAATTTCTTGTCCAAGATAATAAGATCGAAAATCGTAGTAACAAATTGATTTTATTGCTTTTAAATGAGCGGATTACAATCTCTGAAATAATTGCTAATCAAAGAAATTAATCCTCTGATTCTTCTCTTCTAGAATGTTGACTCGAGTGCTTGAAACTTGATCCCGAATCGCACGCCGTGTTCTTCTCCAATTTATGCGAAGAAGATGATTGAAGGAGAAAATTCTTTAGGGCTTTGATGTTTAATCTACAGAGCTCTCTCTTGCTTGTATAGGCAAAAATCTTGTCTTCTGTATGTCCTTCTCTTTGAAGGAACACCCTCTATTTATAGTTAAGGGTGGAGAATTTTGATAAGTTAGAACTTCCTCATGATAATTATCTCTATTTAATTTTGAAATATAATAATCAATTAGGATATTTATAGACACGTGTCCAACTTTAATTGGAGAAAATATGTGTCTTCTTCTTTGTAGGTCCCATTTGAACAAGTGGCACACTTTGATTGGCTTAAAATTTGTTATTTAAAGACTGCATCATTCTAACACGTGGTGGCATTTTATTCGCCCCGTCTTGCAGGTTTTGACACAAGACAATGTTTGATTAGTCAAAATTTATGACTTTATAAAACACTTGGCGACTTTTGACTGGCTAAATTTCACGTGTCTACACACACTACAAGGTGATTTTAAAAAAATATAGGAGACAATATAGCGGGAACATGGTGAAAGTATATATATCTTATATAATTATTAAATGTCATATATAAAAATATCTTACTCCAATATAATAAAAAATTGCAAGATACATTAATCAAAATTAAAAATCATGTATACAATAGCTTACACGTCCAATTAGATATAAATCACATTATTTTTTGGATCTCAAGCTATTTTCTTAAAAGTTCTAATGTATTTTATGTGTGTTCAAGTGATGAACGCGTGTACCCCTAAATGTCCGAAGCGTGTCCTTTTTTTTGAAAAAATGAAAGATTGGACAAGTTTGAACCCATTTCCGGCACATATCAAGGAATGCCCAACGAGCACCGTGTCTAACAAACAACCATATACTGTCACTAACTCCACCTTTTGTGTCGGTTATTCTAAAGTAGCAAACAAATTCATATTTTATAATTATTTGCACCCGCAGACTTACGTGGCTAAAGGTGGTATTAGTGACAGTGATTCTAACTTCACAAATTATTTATCACTTGTAAAATTTTTTCTGACGGCAATAATTCTGTCGATATCATTATTTGGATTTTTATTTAATTCCTTATTTTGCCTGCAAATATTTACAGGCAACAAAATTCCTAAAAATAATTTATTATAGTATTCATTCAAATCCAACTATTTAAAATTAAATATACTTCATAAAATTTTTAAAATTTAACAAAAAAATCATACAAAACAATATACACAACCAGAAGTAGTCTTTCAACCCACACAAAACAAATAAATGAGTCAGGGTGCACAACCCCATAACCATTAGCCAATCGAAACATCATCGACTTAGTTTCTAACTTTCTATGCACGACCTAAAAAGAATATATATATATATATATATATTGAGACGGTAATTAACCATATGAAACATATGATATATGCATATGGTTACGTGAACCCTTTTCATGCGAAGGGCTCGTGAAATTCCAAACCGATAAAGAAAATAAAACAAAGAATTGCAAAATAAATGAGGAAACAAGGAACTATAATAATATTGGATATAAAAAAAATGCTTAAAGCACCCATTCATGTCACTCTGTTATGAACCTTTTAATAGGGCAAAATCAAACTAAAGAAAAATGATAGAATAATCCACTTCCAGGAGAGCTAGAGCCGAGCCAGAGCTTTATGTTGATTCAATTCGAGGAGAACCATAACTTCTTATAGCAAACACCCTTTCTCCAAATAATTGATATCTTTATTCTTCAAGCCATATGACAGCTACAATTATCTATAATCTCCCCTAAAAACAACTGTCTCTAATAACTCCCCAACAGTATCCTAATCATAGTTATTTAAATAATACTAATAGAGTCCTAAGTAAATAGATCCTTAACATTGTTATATTATCCAAATAGAATGAAATCTACAAAAAAACCATTATGAAGTAGAAATTTTAATGGAACTCTATTCTGCATTTGTATAAAGACGCACCATGCAAGACATAACCAAATTGATATCAGCCCCAATTTCCTTATCTACTCTCTCAAAGAAACTAATAGCATTCCTACATTTGCTCAATATAGCATCTTCATCCAGCCAGCCCCTAAAACAACTTGACAACCTCAAACTAGTTTATCTGATGCATCTCCAGGGGAATGTCTCTGTTCAAAAGAAAGGTATAAAAAAATCGTATTGATCCCCAACTTAAACATCAAAACAAAATATTTATATATCACACATTCATCCTAGAATTGAAGTTAACACTCTAGTTTGAACCCAAAATGGTTCCCATTTCTATTACTATTTTCCAGGTGCCTTCTCATAAGCTCCTCCTTGAGAATCTGCCCTCAAGAGCCAAAAACCTTCTTTTCCTCCCAAATGCCAATCTGGATGTGAAACGGACAGAAATGCAATGTAAGCAATATTCCACTCTAATTTCTAGAAAAATCAATCGAAATGTTTGATATCTAGACCTCATAGGGAAGGTAGAATGTAATTACAAATGTAAAAAATACGTTAAAAAAAAAAAAAACTGATTAAAGAAACAAGGGTAAGCATGCATGCATCCACACACCAAAAGTGGACGGGAGAGGGACAAAATAATACCAGCAATGCCATGCATCTGTATAGCAGAAAAGGAAAAAAAAAAAAAAGAAGAAAAAAACTAACACATAATACTATTCCTAAGAGGAAATATTTCTTAGGGATATCCTATCACTTCAACAAATTTTCTTAAATACCATACGAAATCCCAATGTGAGACCTTGTTTCAAATAAGACAACAGTAAATTTAGATGTAATGAAGCAAATAAGGTGACTTATTTGTTCAAAATTAACATGACTTTGCCATTGGTTCTTAGTTAACCTGCTCCTTGTGGATTAATTATTATATGATGTCAACTCAATTAATACTTCCCCTAATCCCTACTCACCCGCCAGCCCGGGCCGGCCCCCCGGAGGGAAGTGGTAATGGATACTTACACATCCTTTGGACGATTGATTTTATAACGTACTAATTAAATATGTCATGAAGCAATTAAGGTAAGGAGTAAGTTATATTACTTGCAAAAGTCTATGGGAGCTCATACCAAGGACTTGGGAGTGAAGCCTTCTATGAGTGACTTGGAAACTCAAATTGGATGCTGCTAATTTGGCTTGCTTGTGAGAGTGTTGACATGTTAAAGACAGGAAATATGGGGTTCTTTACCTTATAACATTTATTTCAAAACGTATTTAGTTAATAAGAGCAAGTTTTAATTTATTTATATCACTGGTTAGGCGCCATTAGCAATGACGCTTTTAGTGAAAGAGTAATTCGTAATAATGCTTTTAACATATTTTTTGTATTTTGAATCTCATTTCGAAATATGAATAAAGGATTTTAATTGAATAAATAAAAACGTCTTTAATAATAATGCTTTTAGTTTAAAACTAAAAGTATTTTTATTAAACACGCTTTTAGTATTGCAGGACTAAAGGCATTGTTAGTTCTAACGTCTTTAGTTGCTTCTCAAAATGCCAACTCTCTGAATCTCAAGATAGATACAAGGAGAGTGAGTTAAGGTTCTATTACTACACAACTAAACGAGGCTGAGAAAAGAGAGAGTTTGATAAACACTCTCCACCTCAACCGTGAAAATTTCTATTATCTATGATTGGAGCAAGAGAGAGAATTCAATTGAGATTGTCTGTCTGTAATATATAAATATATGTACATATATATACTTATCTTCTTGATCCTACATTTAAAGAAAAACTCTTATGAATATGGGATTCAAAGAGTCCCACTAAAGACGTCATTAGTAAAACATTTTTAGTTCTAGGAAAACACGCTTCCAGTTTTAGAACAATGAAAACATTTATAGCAAACACGCTTTTTTTAAACCTTTTTATATTTACAAACATATTAGACAAATATAGAAAAGAAGGCCTAAAGACGTCACCAGCAATGACGCTTTTACTAAAAGCATTATTGCCAATGATGCCTAACCAGGGTTTCGTAAATAAGTCCAAAAAAGTCCCTAGTTAAATAAATAAGTAATAAAAAAATTTGTATCAAGTAAACAACCGGAAATATGGCTACCGTGTTTTCATCACACTGGACACATGATTAGTGAGCAACACTACGCAAGGAAATATAGTGAGAGTTAGAGATCAACCAACCAGGGACCCAGCATAGAAGAAGGAAAGTTATGACGTGAATACATTAGGTCATCCACTTGAAAGACATAACAGATTATCATTCACAATGCCCTTCCTTTCACCATATGAAGATCTTTGAGGACAATGCAGAACAACAATCCGAAAGAAAGGATTATTTGACAATGCCAAATACAAAACAGAACTGGTAAAAATGACTGACTAAATTCAATGACAAACTAAAAATGATCACAAGCTGGCAAAGAACCTAGTTGTTTACAATTCAAGGATACATTATTTCAATAGAGAGTCTGAAGATGAAGTTACAATGTGGTGACAGGTCTGCCTACAAAACTAATAACAGTAACAAGTGAGTTTCACCAGGAAGAATAAATCATCAAACAAAGATAATATTAACCGAGTGCAAAATTCCATGCATCCAACAAGGAGATATTAAGAAGCTAAGATCATCCCATGAGGTCAAATAATCGCCTCGCAACATTTGAGTATCCTTCACCTTAATGCAAAACTTCCCATTATGAAAAAAATAAAATAAAAGGGAAAAGGAAAAGAAAATATTGCTGATGAAAAAGGACTAAAAAAGAAAAAAAGAATCTGTTAAGTCTACCAATTGGCACTAAGATTTCACCATTCAAAACAATAAGCCACATATGACATCATCCCAGTGAAACATAACATGACTAAAAGTAAAGGAAGGGACATCACACCGAGGAAACATGCAGCCCCTATGTTTTGGGTAAAACATTAGCACCCATTCACAAAAATCTACAATGTCAAGGGTCAAGACTATAATGACCGTAGTCAAGGAAAGATCTATGCGAGAATGATAATGAATAGTAGCTCAGGAGTCCAGTGGAATTCTCCTAGCCAATAAAAATGTGACAAACCAAACATAACATGAGGATCTAACCTACTACAATGCATGTATGTGCTGCACATGCATCACATTATTGAGATGACAAACCAACATGAAAAAATATAGTTCTAATTAGCCCCAGATGACAGGGAGATCAATATTAACAGGTATTTCAACAGAGACGTCGTAAATGCTCAAATGTTTCCCTATTGTACCATATGAACAAGTTATCCTTATCATGCCAGCTGCTTAGACTTAACTCCATCCTGCTTCTACAGCTGAAATACAGATAAAATAGCAGCCCCCAATGCCACAGGAATTACATTAAAAAGCCAAATTAAGCAGTCAAGAATAAGAACACAATTTAAACCAAAGCTCCCAATGCAAAGGACAAATCAACAATTATATGATATCTTTGGAGTTCTGGTTCTAGAGGTGTATTTTTAACCCAAAAAAGGCACTTTAGAATTTTATTTACATTCCTCTTTAGTTGTTCTATTCTGTATTTTTAGTCATTCATTAACTATTTCTAGGCATGCTTCATTTTCTATTTGAAGTCAATGAGGACCTTTCAACACCACCCATCTTTTCTTGAGATCTAAACATTACACCACTATCCTCTTCGCACTTTTTAAATATCTGCAGCACTTTGTTTTACAAGATTGTCATTCAGTTTGCTGTTTTATCATTAGATTGTACTTCACCAGAATTTACTTCCCTCATTACCTATCTTCCTTCCCACAGAAGTAGAAAATTATAGGACTCAACAAAAATATATATATAACACACCATCCTTGACCTTAGCTTCTATCTTCACAAAAAAAGAGTCTATCTCTACGTCCACATCATTAGTCATCTAATTAGCAATACCATAAAAAACTCAAGCTAAAATAAATATCTTAATTACTAGATTAACATTTGATAAAATTGTAAAATAGATAATATAAAGTGAGGAGAGAGATGGGATTAAAGCAACTAACACAACTAAATTAAATTTTCCCAAAAGTTCAAGCAGCTTCCACATTTGAATGCTAAATCTCAGTGAGAAATTGCCATCAAAGAAGAGGGCACCATGCATGCCAACATTGGTTATGCCTGAACCAAAGTTAGAGCAATGTGTGTGGCATTAACGCAAAATAACACAATTAGTTAATAGAAAGTTGTTCTATTTTAACACCCTAATATCACTTCTTTTTCTTTTTCTTTTCTTTTTTTTTTTTTTGGCAAATTTAAGCTTTTGAATAGAAATAATTAAGATAGTTGAAAATTTCTCCCAACAAAAATAATCCAAGTTTATTTTGAATTTGTATTCTCGTGGACCAAAGCTCTTCATTGACAACAATGAAAAATTAATTACTAACCATAGTATCCATTAGATATCAGTTTATTCAATGTATCTACACATTATACATCCTCCACCTCTTTACAAACATCCATCAAGTAAACAAACATCTCCCTTTTCCCAGCCTAAATACCATAAAAGAGAGATATTTTTCCATCACCATCCCTAACATAAGCCAGATTCTTGTTTTCCCCCTCTAGCAATCTGCATGCCTCAATGTTTTGCCAGCATATATAGCTTCATTAACAGCTATCTTGCCTAAGCTATTTAGCTAGAGCTAGATCCTCTAGTGACATCTTATCCACAAGCTTCTCCACAAAATGGTACCTCTACACCAACCTAGTGGCAGTAATGAGCGTTGTTTCTTCAAACTCCGTGATACCAGCCTTGACCGCATTTGTTTCTTGTTCAATAAATTTGCTAATGTTGCTCTAGTCACTTTTTATCGTAGGCTAGCAGCTATGTGCAGTTGCTGAAAATGGCTGCATTGCTTCTCTATTTCTTCATTTGACAAGTTTGTGAAACAACACTGATCAAATAACAAAAGCACAGTTGATCAAACAAGCAAATAAAATGCAATGGGCTGCAAGTCTGAATGGTCATCTTTTCTATGTTTTTGGCATCAATGCTCTGTTTTGCTAAATGATATTGCGAGGAAAAAGAAAGAAATATAAGGGATATTATTTTCTCTCATTTTGGTACAGTCAAGAAAGCACGAGACAAAAAAAGTGAATGTAAGTAAGGGAGGAATTATCAATTTTAGATGTAATTTTCATTCTTCTTTTCCTTAATTTGTGAGAACCATCAAATTCATCACATTAAAAAATATAGAAAAATTGACCTAGAAGATTTGCATGTTTATACTACGTAAGTTGCAAAACCTTTTCTACTGGTGATCATGCGGTCATCTTCCTTTTTAAAACAAATCATGAAATTTAAATTCCATCCTTCATTCTTTTCTTTTGCTGATAACATGTTTTCAAAAACTATATCAAAGATTAAGAGAAGTATTCTAAAAATTGTACTAGCTAGAGAATGCAAAGCAATGGTGTTCCTTTTAAGGAGGAGCTTCAGGCTTTTGCACTAACAAAATAACACTCGACTTATGAAACTGTATAACAATATACTAGAATCAATATAACTTTGAAGCATATCTCATGAAATTGAAATTTCATCCTCCTTTTCTCTCGTTTTTCCACAAGCTGTACCAAATATTATGAGATGTATTCTAAAATAAGTACTTGTGAGGTCATTGAAAGCAATTGGTGTCCCTTATTAAAAGGAGACTTTTGCACTACCAACATAGGCCACTGCTTACGAAACCAAATAGGTAATATAAACCTAAGACACAGGAAAGTCAAAATAAACGTCCAACTGAATTTAAAAAGCAAAGACAAAATAAAGCCCTAATGCCACAACAAATTCACTACTTTCAGTGAAATTTCAAGCCAAAGGTATAAAGAATTACCTTAAATCGTCACTGAAACCAACAAAATAATTTAAATAGATTAAGGGCACAAGTGGTCCATACAGAATTAACAGCTGAAACTAAAATAGAAGAATGATTGCCTTCAGTAAGAAAATAAAAGAAAATCATACCTACATATACAAATGGGGCAATAAAGGATTGTACGTAATTTGGATCATTTGCCAACTTTTACAAAACCAAAACACACTGGATGCATCACCTGATGCATCCAAACCTCCATTACACAAACACACTTCCTGAGGACAATTGTATTGAGGTTGGGAGAAGGAAAATGGTTGTTTACTTGATGGATGTCTCTAAGGAGGTGGAGGATGAAGAATGTGTAGATATTTTGAATAAACTGATATCCAATGGATATTATGGTAACTAATTTTTCATTATTGTTATATGAAGAGTTTTAGCCCACAAATATACAAATTTGATATCCACAAAGACTAACTGAATTATTTTTTGGGAAAGAGATTTCCAACTATCTTAATTATTTCTATTCAAAAGCTTAAATTTACAGAAAAACAAAGAAGAAAAAAGAAAAACAAAAGAAGTGATATTAATGAGTTAAATAAAATAACTTCCTATAAACTAACTGTGTTATTTTCCATCAATGCAACAAACATTGCTCTAACCTTGGTTTAAGCAAAACCAATGTTGGCATGCATGGTGCCCTCTCCTTTGATGGCAAATCATCATCGACGTTCAACATTCAAAAGTGGAAGCCACTTGAGCTTCTGGGATTAGTCGCTTTGATCCCATCTCTCTCCTCTCTTTATATTATGTATTCTGCAATTTTATGTACAGCTAACCTATTAATAAATATATTTATTTTGGCTTGAGTTTATTATGATATTGATAATCGAATTGATGACTAATGTTGGGGATTTTGAGATGGACTCTTTGTTGTGAAAGATAGAAGCTAAGAGTGAAGGAAATCCTGGTGGGCAATATATATAATATCTGTTGCATCCTGTAATTTCCTATATCATGTAGGATGTAGAAATAAGATGGCTGACAAGGGAAGTAAATTCTCTCTTTCTTCTTAAGATGTCGCAGATAAAGTAAAATCTATAATGATAAAACAGCATACTGAATGATATTGTAAAGAAAAGTGCTATGATTATTCAAAGAGCACTAAAAACATAGAGGTGTAATGTTCAAATCTCAAGAAAAGATCTGTGGTGCTGAAAGGTCCTCAGTGATTTCAAATAGAAAATAAAGCACACCTAGAAACCTTTGAATAGGACAACTAAAGGTGAATGTAAATAAAATTCTGAAATACCTTTTTTTGTGTTGAAAATAAACCTCTACAACTGAAACTTCAAAGATATCATATCCTTTGTGTATGTTGTTCCTAATTCCACAACATGTATTGCTCATTGCTAACGATATGTGAACTTCAAGGGCCACATATCTTCTTGTTTATCTATCACAGCATGTGGCAAACTTATAAGAACGAATAACGAATTAAGAGAGAATTAAGAGCAAGAACATTTGTTTAGTTGAATATGAAATCAAATGGAACTAAATATAGAACCAATACCTGAATAATCATATCCACACTATGGAGAAACAACAAGTCATGAATACCAAGTAAAATCAATTCAATCATGTAATAATTTCCTCAGATGCATATACTTCACTCGAAACTTTTCAGAGCACTTTAGAACCTTATAAATATTCAAATAACTTAACTAGGTTAAATTGGATACATGATAAAAACCAAGCCAATTTGCAGTTTATATCATTACGTTTTCGATCCTGACCCTTCCTTAAAAACCAACACAATTATAGCTGCCAGATCAAGTTGAACTTGGCTCACCAGCCAGCTTAGCAACAAAACCACCACCTTTGTAGTTAGTGAGGAGGACATGACAATTGCAGTATTCAGTCATTAAAAAAAAAATTAATTGAAAAATAAACATTAATTGAGAGAAGGGGTAAAGTAGTACAATAATCGTGATGTCAAAAAAGAAGTCTATGTCATGAGCATCTTCTCTTTTTCTTCAACAATATAATTCTATAAATTACAATCAATAAGACACTTTATACAACAATAATTCACTTAACTTTATGTTCTATCATGCAGATGTTTGTTCCTCTTGGATTGGAAATCAGTGGAGACCACCACAAAGGAGGGGACATTGAGAATCCTTTCGACAGCTTCATTTCTGCATGTTTGGCTGATGGTAAGACTTAAACCCTTTAATCTCACTACATCCTTGCAATACCATATTAGTACTTAACACCACTTTGCTACAAAGACTGTCCTAGTAAATGTAGGTTTGTTACTTTTCAATTAATATTAAACAATTTGACAAGAAAATGAAAACCGAATTGGAAAATTTCAGGAAGTGCAGATGCTGAGTTTGAGTTCTTCCCCTTTGATCACTCCCGCATACCATAAACTGAGTGAATGTAAGGCGTGTGATATGCACATGCTTGAATCACATCTTATATAGGAGCGGTAAAAGAAATAATGTAGTCATGGAATCCTACCACAAATTATCCTAACACTTTTTCTTTCAGAAATTTTTCCTTTCCAACATCATCATCTCTATAACAACCCCACTTATCACTAAGCACCATTGCTTGAAGACCATGCTTTATCTAAGCATCACAATTGTGGGGGCAAACTTTGTTTCGGCAACCGAAGGCAGCTTTAAAGAGACAAATTCATCGAACATCGCCAATCTCATAAAATTATTAGAGACAAATGCTTGATCATCATGCAATCCCATTGCAATATCACCAATCCAACTACATTCTTCATATACAATTTTGTTCCTCTCAACATGCTTTCTGGGCACAAATATTTTGTAAAGCGAGATTCAAAATTTGTACCACACAGTGTCCATACAATGTGAAGGGATTGGGCTTCAATTAGTTGTCCTGCTGCCTTGCAATTGCCAGCTTTAATCAGTGATTACTCAAACAACATCTTAAGGCCCAACGTCATTCATCACTTCTTTCATCAAGTTAGAAATGAGATATTTATCTTTAATTTCTCCGGGAAGATAGTGATTTGCAGTAAATGAAAAGGCACTATCTTCCCGGGTTGCAATTTCAGTATTAAAAAAAAAAGGCACTAATGAAATCACTATCTTCCCGGCTATGTAAAAAAACCATCCTTTTATCCTTTTCAGTATAAATTGAATACTGAAATTGCTATAATGAAAAAAGCACTAATGAAATTGCAACACCGTTATAAAAAAAAAAAAAAGATATCCTAGCAGTTTCAGTATTCAATTTATCCTTATCGTTCATATTGAATGCTCTCCCAGTAGCACTCTTAGTCCCACTCCCACTTTCAATTGACTTCCTTTTCTTAGTCTCCTCTTGGATATAGCTCATATCAACTCTGGCAGTAGAATAAGGAGTCCAAGCAAGGGGTTTCAGTGGTGATTTGAACAGAGAGAGGTTAGAGCTTTTCTTCTTCTTCTTCTTACACTGATTATGTAATTTATTTTTGTATATCAGCTATGCAGGAATGAAGCAACACTGAAAACAGAAATAAAACTGGACAGCTAGACGAGAGAGAGAGAGAAAGAGAACAAACCCACCTCTATCTTGTTCTTCTTCAGAGCAAAACAAGGAGTCCAAGCAAAGGGTTTCAGAGACAATACGAATGGTTCTTCTTCTTCTTCTTCTTCTTTGATCCAACTGACTCAGGTTTTTGTCTCTCTCTAAATTGATCAATTTGGTTTAACAAAGATCTTCCCTCTTTTCTTTATTTTGAGATTTTAAAGTTTTCTTGTTTACAAAATAAACCCTATTTTTTTGTTAAAAAATTTATAGTTGAGCACCCACTGCGTCCCTAAAGTATCCAAAATGGGATACGCATCTCCAAATCATGTTCATGGAGTGTCCAATTTGAATGAAAAAAAAAAAAAAACAAATTGGATAGGTAAAATGGATTGTCCGACATGTGTCCACGCATGTCCCACGTGTGTTTGACACAAGTACGACTCCTCCAATGGAGTGTCTGTGCTTACTAGACATTAAGAGGGGAAGGTTGTCATTGAAAAAGATGTAAGTTAGCTACAGCTTTCCTCCCCCATTCTCTTCTCTTCCTCCCTACTTCTCTATCGCATCTTCTCTTTCTCCTTCTCCATTTTCTGATCTTTACTTCATCAATCTTAGTTATATCAATCCTCATTCTGTTAGAAATCAGAGCACCTTTAAGATATTGAAGTTTGACTTCCGGGGAATTACAACTGCCAGACTATTTCTGCGAACAACTGTGAATGACATTCTACTTTCAATTAGTTACCTAAAACTTCTGCCTCTATTTAAAAATAATAAAAATGATCTTGCACCTCAGCTTGCCTCAGTTAATTCTTTTGTGCCAGCCTTTGTCACGTATTCTCGCTTCTCCAACCCATTGACATCCAAGTTGTTCCTATTCACCTAACCCCTAAGGATCACTCTAACAAGTTAAAACCTGATAATCCTTGGTCATAATGGTTTGCCCATTTATTTTATTCATTTTTACCTCTCTAGCACTCCATCAGTTGTTCAAATGGCCTAATTGAAGTCTCTAATCAAACATTATGATGAATTGAGAAACCATAATATATCCAAACTGATTCAAGAATGAGCGACTCAAATCATGTAACATTTTAAAACCGAACCGAAAAGATTTCAACTACAGAAAACAAACTGAACCAACTACTACACCATGTGAAGGGTTAGCATCAACCCCATTTATTATGACAGTCAAGAACAGCAATAAATCCAAATAATGAAATCAGTAAAAAGGTACAAAATGAACAATAGAATCAGTGGTTCAGTGGAGAATGAAAATTAAGAGAAAGGGAAAACATGCCCATCATATATGCATTGACATGGATGACGACAGTATAGGTATGAGATGCTTCTTCTATACACAAAAACATATCAACTAAATCAGGCTACAATAGACAATTACAATGAGCAGCATTCATACTCTATGGTGGAGCCGCATTCAATAGACAATTACAATGGGCATCACATTTTCAAGGGCTTTTTCTTTGATGACTGCCATCTGGGAACCTAAATCATGCATAGATTGACATTAATTGGTCTCACTTAATGAACATTTCTTGGCCTTTACAAATTGAATAGGGTCTATACCGTGCATAGTTTCACTGTTTTCTAGAAACAACATAACCATCAAAAGTCCTGTTGAGAACCAAAAACCCAGATCAAAAAGTGCAGATCTTCATGAGAAAGAGAGAATCGTACCTAGAGTCAGTGAGTTGTGGACCAAAAATGGAGCAGCCGGGGCTCAAGATGAAGATGGTCCCGAAAATTGCACAATCTCCATTGCTATTTGCTCAGGCAAAGATGGGCAGACCTGTCTTAGGGAAAGAAGGACATGAGACAAATGGTTTGAAACTCGAACCGTTGAGCAAACCGGAAACACGACCAGATCAACAGTCACTGGTTGGGTTAACAGTAATTGAACCACGACATCATAATATACAAATATATGAACAAATAAATAAAATATGAATTAAATTTTCCCAATGCAGCAAAAGGTCATACGTGGTTAATGCAGGAAAAAATAAAAAGTTGGACAATGAAAAATCCATATATTTGATGTATTTGCAACAGAAAGTAAGTGCAATAATCCATATATATACATATGCAGTAGTCGGTGTCTGTGTGTATACGGATATAATTGCCACCAGATTCAGCATAGTTAAGGTTAAGAAAAACCAAAACTTTTATTTCAGTGTAACCCCCTCCTTACACCAACTCAATATCACCACAATACTGGACAGTAAAAGGAATAAGCACATTATTACCATTACCCATTGGCAAAAAGAGAGAAGAACTATACTATATATATATATATATATATCATGCATATCATCAGCAGGAAAGAGACGCATGCACGCACACATATTTTTTTGCCAGTGCACCGCACATGCATACCACTGGTAATAGTGCTAATAAGGCCCAAAATTCCAAGAGTGCCACATCATAAACCATTATAGCTTTTGCATCCCCTACAAACTCAACCAATCTCCCAATCCTCAACAAATCCATTGTCACCTTCAACTCACTATTATAGTTCAACGGCAACTCTCCATTAACACATTTAGGTGGCAACAACATTTTCAAATGCTCTCCTTCTTGACCCTACGTTGCCTGCATTTACTCCAAAAAGCTCTCTCTCTCTCTCTCTCTCTCATGAGTATAGAGGAAAAAGAGTTGCATTAAACAAGAAACAGCTCAGAGGAGCTGTGGTTTCAAGGGTTCAGGAAGGGGATACAAACCTTCACAAAGCTAAATCAAGCTTTAATAAAATTGGCAACCTACTTCTCTACCCTCATTGCTGATTTATACACCTCTTTGATTACAAAGCTCAGTTTCCCTCCCTTTTCCAGTTCAAATTCAGTTTTAACAACCAAAACCTGAACAACCTTTTGAATATTAACTTTCTTTATTCCTAAACTACCCATCATTTTTTATTCTATTTCCTGTTTGAGTCCTCATCTCTCTCTCTCTCTCTCTCTCTCTCTCTCTCTCTCTCTCTCTCTCTCTCTCTAGCATTTGAAGATTCTCTTTCTACAAAGAGATTTTTGTGGATCCTGTACAGTGAAAATTTTATCTCTTTTGTTTATTTTCTCCTTTGTTTACATATATACAAACACAGTTTCTCTCTCATCTACAAAAAGGGATTTTGTACACAACAATTTTGACAAGTAATCTCTCTCATCTCCCAATCTCTGAGTTTGCCATCGATATTGGTTTATTTATTGATTGTTGTTGACTCAATTTGATCTGCAGAGTTCTTGATTTTCAAGTGCCTGAGAGTTTTCAATTTCTTGATATTTTTATTTAATTTCTTGAACGATGAATATTGCATGAGACATACGCATTTTAACACGTGTTTGTGTGCTCGTCACTATGACATTATCATTCAATTAGTTCTTCGAGTTTATTGGGCATCTTTTCGTTACTGAATTCAGTCATTTAAGAAACAACTGGTTGAATTTGTGTTTTCAGATAATCAAATTCACTGGGAAAATGCATAAATGTTCTCCAGATCATCTTACAACCATGGAAGGTGAAGTTTAGCGAATTTTTCAATTGTTTCCTGATTCATAGGGTTATTTGTACCGTGGATAATTTGAAATTGGAGGAATCAAATTGACCACGAGATAACTCACTTCAGTGCATCATATTTTAAGCAGACTTTCCCAACCACATTACCAGTGAATACCCACCCATACATAAATGCAGGCAAAGACCCAATTCACTGAAAAGAAACATAATAATATCCATATTTTCCATTTTTCTTTTCCAATTTTATCCTATAAAAAGTCCAAGGAGCAAGCATTTGCTTTCTTTCTATCTATATCTCTCTATGTATTGTATGTATCAATGTGTATATAACACCCATAAAACCAGTTATATTCCTCCATGTGTTATGTGTATCAATGTATCAATTCATTTGAAACCCTATATTTTAATCCATGAAAACATGGAATTTTTTGTAGTAGTTCTCGAATACTTTTATTCCTCTGTTCAAGCTAGCACTTTAGACCCAAAATCAAAAAATTAGAACAAGAAGTCATTGGTTAAGATCTGAACCTTTGTTGGAGCATTTTTTCAAGCATTTAGAATGCAAATATTTCCACCTGTACTAAATCCATTCCATGCACCACATAATAATTTCGTATGCATAAAAATTGAATCCCAAAAGCAATGAAAAATTACGTAACAAGAGAAATATAGAACATCTAACCTCTTTGCAGCTGACAATCTAGGACAATCTCGGTTTAGGAAGTTGAAACATTGTTCTCAAGTATTAACCCACATATACACACACAACAAAGGTGGTGGAAACGCATGGTGTTAAGGCAGTGCGTCGTCGGAAGATGGTAGAAGCAACGCGGTGGCAGTTATTGTACGACCTGATTGGTATGGCGGTGATCCTATAATCTGTGTGACCAAAGAGTTCTTGCGCTCTGTTTTGGAACCTGAATTTCAATAACGAAAGTGAAATGAAAAGAAAAGAGAAGAAAAAAAGATTCTTGAAAGGAAAACAGGATTCCTTTTCTTGTTTGGCTGTTTAAGAAAACTTAAAAAGGAAAAGAAAATGCATTTTCAAGGAAAACACGTTTTTACATTTGGTTGCTTGGAAAAATTGATAGGAAAACGATAAATAAAAATCACCACAACTATAATTTTTTTTTTTTTTAAATGCAGTACCTAAACTAAAAAAATGTGTCAGTCCTTAGTGGACAATGAACGTGATCAAGTGGATTCATTTTACAGTCAATATCTCAAAATACATTTAATTTGTCCTTTTGTTTTGCCACAGTTACTACATAGTAAAAAAAAAATAAAGGAAATATGCTATACAAACCATATATATGCAAAATTTATACACATAATCAAGTTCGTACAGGAGGTAGGGCAATCAAAGCAGGTATGGTACATTTGTAGTGTTTCTTCCATCCAATCAAGGTAATCAAAGTTCACAACTAAGCAACCAAATAACACCAGACCTAATTTTTTTTTTCTTTAATAGGAAAATACAAGCAAAAGCAGCAAAACTAAGGCGCCATATGTAGCTGAATCAACTCCAAAAGCTTTTGTGGCAATACCAGACAGAGTCTAAAGCAACAAAAATAGAAGGTAGCTATTGATGAATCTGACCATTAACTAAATCTGGTCATTCTCAAACATAGAAAGCCATATCTTACTCGGAACCAACATTCACGCCTCTCAACGAGGCAAGCAAGGAATGCCCGAGCTCCATCCACATCATAAGCGAGTGCTTGGTAGACCTTCATTTGAGATGTTTCACTCATGCCACCAACTTCAAACGGTTTTGCACATGGTTAGGCACACAATGTACTCCAAATTTTTTGCTCACCGCTTTAGCCACAGCTCTATAGCCAATTGACGTAAAAGTTCCCCCAATTTTTGCCCCTTAAGCATTTGCTCTGTAAGTGAATCAATGAGAACTTCGTCATGTCAAGTTCTCCTTATCATTTGGCATTAAATCTTCTTGTTCATCTTCTTCCACCTGATAAGAATTATATGAAACTTGGCAACATGGTTATAAAAGGAGGGCCTTAGGAGTACTTGTTCAAGTTAAAACATGAATATGACACAACGAATTCACTAGCAGGCATATTTCACCCAAATTATCCACTCAATGGCCAATAGCCAATCAACGATAAAAGCAAGTACAAATTTCCAAATCCACAGATTTTCAGTTGAACCCGTTTAATAGTTTTCCCCATTTTTCACATTCAAAAGCCATAAGTCATGCAAATATAGGGAATTGCAATTTGCTTCATAATCCTAAACACTTTCAGTTCACTAAAACATTTGAATTAGAATAGCTCAAATAAAACTTCAACTAAACTTCACATTAGAACCAATATAAACAAGCCTAGGGATCCAAAAACTACCTACCTTAATATCCCATAAGGGATGCACAGGAAAAAGTTATACAGTTGTGTGACAGTAGTTGTGCCTCACCCAATAAATATCCTACTGAGCATGGAATGAATCTACTAGGCATTTCAACAAACAACTCAAATGCAAATTATAATAGCAATACGAGACACAACAAGGCACTTCAAATGCAAAACATAATAGCAGTGCAAAGGATGAAAGAGACAAATAAACATGAAAAAATTCAATGAAAAATCGAAAATAGTGAATTAAAACAATAAATTGAAAGGTTCAGATACCTACATGTTCTCTGTTTTCAAATTCACGATTATGATTTGTTGAATCAGATGAAGCTTGAAAATCTGACATCAATGCTCGCCGTTGAGAGATCAATAGTGGAAGCCCCCGATTGGAACCTAGAGTTTGCTGGTTGGAACTCAGAGGTTGACGAAAATTGGTAGTAGATGGTGGTTGTCTCTTGAAACTGGATGACGATGACCAAGAACCTGACGCTGGTTAATGATTTGCAGAGTTTGACGGTGGTCGCTGATTCGAAGCCATCACTAAGTGGAAAGCAAGAGAAATGAACGAGTAGAAGTTTTGCCCGATAAAACTTTCCTGTAGTTTTCGCGTCCTTTTCCCTTGCATTTTATAAGGAAAATGATAATCCTCTCCTTTTACAACTTTTCCCTCAATTTTCCTTTCCTTATACTTTTCCATTACTTCCAAACATAGGAAAACACTTTTCCTAGAATTTAGAAATCCTTTGCCACGAAAATTTCGGGTTGCAAATAAGCATTAGAAGTGCCCAAGAATCGTCAGAAGTGAAGTAAGAAAACAAAAAGGGTACGAACGAAAATTGACTAATTGGCTAAGGGTATAACAGTAATTATACTGAGAGAGAAAGCAGATGACTTCCGCTCCTATTACAACATGTTTGGAACTTGGAGAAGGAAAGAAAAAATTACTATTTACTTTCCCTTCCCTCTTTAATTGTACTAAGAGGAGGAATGAAAGTAAAAATAGTAAAAAAATTTTAAAATTAATCTCTCTCTTCCTCTCTCTACTTTTTTTTTCCACTTTTTTTGTAAAAACAAATAAGAAAGGAAAAGTAAATAATATTTTTTTTTCTTTTCTCCCCTCCCAAAGTTCCAAACAGGGAGTACGCAGATAGATAGATATATGTCAACAATATGGTTATTTACTTGCTTATATGAAATTGCTAATTAAAGTACAAACCATGCATCATCATATTAACCCGTGAATTTGTTCAGTGCTTTATTAAAGTCATGTGAAATTATTCTATTGAAAAAAAAAAGTCATGTGAAATTACCATAGGAACCAGCAAATTCAATTTGAGGGGGAAATTCATTTCAAGAATAGAGATGAAAATCTCTCGTAATTTGAATAAAAGATATATCAAAAAAATATTTGAGACGTTTCAGAAATTCTAATACAATTTTAAAGAAATTTGTGAAACACTTAAAAAATATTGACGAACTTTTTTAGAAACACATTTCAAATAATTTATTCTATTTTTCCATGCCCTTGATGCTTACTTTTGAAAAATATAATAAATTATTTTTACAACTTTTTTAGATATTATTAGCATTAATATTTTAATTGGTTATGAAAGCATTATAATTATAAATTTGCTGATAAAATGTTCTTATACATAACCTATGACTACTTGTATCACCTAGGATTTGCGGTTATCCGTACAATTAATGGACCATGAGTTCCGTTTCCATTTATGTTGCTTTTTTTTCTTTTTTATTACATTCGAAGGCAGAAGGTGAGTTGGAACCCATAAATGCTACCTTGCTTCATTTCTTCTATTTGCAACTATAGAAGTTACTAGTCTAATTACGTGTTTAGACACATCACACATATATAGTTAAGGTATGACTTTCCTAGTCTAAATTTGATTGTGTATGTTTTAATCATAGTTGTTATGAAACTATTTTGAGAGGAAAAATTCACTTTTCAGAACAGATATGAAACTCTTATAAAATTTTAAGAAAAGTTTTTGGAAAACGATTTTGAGACTCTTTCGAAACTCTAAAATAATTTACAGAAATTTGTGAAAAACTCTTAAAAGAAATATCTTGAAAATTTCCTTAAAACTCGTTTCTCATAATTTTTAGTATTTTTTACGCTCTCAAATCTTATTACTTAGTAATATATAACTTTTTCAATGCAACTTTATAAATATTGTGTAGTATTAATATTTTACTTATAATAGTATTTCAAATATTTTGTACAACATTTTTTTGGGGGGTGTGGTTTAATATAAATTTTTTTATAAATATCCTATTTTATTTTATATTACTTAGCGTTTCTTATTTTCCATTATTTTTTTAGGTCACATTTACGTTTTTCATATCTTTCCTGCTTCGGCTTCACTGGCAACTATGGTTCTAATTGCAATGCTGTTGGGATACTTGACGGAAACTGTTGAAAAATTTAGAAAAAATGCTTCGGAAACTTGAAAGCTACTTAGTAAGATTCTTATTAAATTTCTTAATTGTTTTCCGCTTTCTGTTTCTCCTTATATTTTTTTACTGTGTTTTTTTGTTTTCGTTTTTTTTAAATTTTCCGCTTCTGCTTTTCATTGTAGTAACTATACATTAAACTAATAAACATCTGTGAGAACTGCCATAGGCACCATTGTCCACTGCCTTGAAAGGGGCACATACCAAAACTTATTATTCGTTCAGTTTATATTGAAGGATTGATTAGAGATTACGATGGAAAGTTAATTCTTCATTTATAACCAATCTGGGCATTCCTACGACTGTTAAAGCTTAATTTTTGGCTCTTTCCATTTATTTACTTTTTGAATTTGACTCTCGTGTTAGAGTTTCTACTTTGAGCAAGTGGCAGATCTAAGACCTTGGCATCCCCTCTCCTTTCCTAGACAATGTGGGTAGCACATTCTGTTAGGTTTTGAGTGTTGGCATATTTTGTGAATAAAAAACACTTTAATTGGATTCAAGTTTAAAGTTGTATTTGGGCCAATTTAGTATAAGTTTGAAGTAGATATTGTCAAGGTATAAGCTATTAAAACACGCAGAACTAAAACTTTAGAAAGTCATCTCTCTATAATCAGAAGTGTTACTGGGATCTATAATATATCAATTTCATATAACTTTTCGAAACTTGTTATACTTAAATTAACCGGGTATTCCAACGGCCAGTAGAGGCATTTGAATGGACGTTGCGTTTGAATAGACAACCAGCGGGTTCAAATGGAGAAATTCGACATACTACTACATATGAAACCTTTTTTTAGTAGGAATCATACTTCGACCAAGACTTTGTAAACACTTCAAACAATATATAAAGGATTTCAAAACTTCATCAAACCATTTAGAGAGCTTTATCAAGTTTCCCAGTATATTGAAGTGTTCTTCCTTCTAGTTACCAAGAACTTTTCAAATAACGCTTTAGTGGATTGCAAAGTTTGATGTTGAGAGTATGGGAGAGCGTTGAATCGTGGATTAGAGCAAGTCTGAGATTTCTTCTTTATTGGGAATCAATGCGTTGGGTAGTAAGTTTATTTTTGTGTTTGTTCATTGGTAAATAATGTTGAGTATGTTTAGGTTGTGTGTGGCCTTGTGATTTTTTCCTAATTTAAGGTTTCTATACAAAAATATTGTGTACACTGTCTCCTTACTTTATTGTTTTAGGTAACCTGTCATATTAGGCATACTTAAAATAATTGACCTATTCTCATAGTTAGATAATTAGGTTAATTATGGGATAAACAATTGTTTTGTCCCTTAAATTTTGCCTCATATTTCAATATCATCCTTTAATTTTGATTTCTTCTATTTACGTCTTTCCACTTTTAAAATAGAGTCAATGTGATCCAACTTTTCAAAATAGATAAGAAATTTAAATATTAATTATGCTTTAGCCTTCTAAACTATAACTTAATGTCACTTTACCCCGTTAATCTAAAAAGAGTTACATTTTTACCATCATAAAACTATAATTTAATGACACTTTATAATAATCTTCATGCCTAAGGTTCAAATCTTGTTTTGCATTTCACAAGCAAACTCTGTTGCTAATAGTTTAGCCAAGCACAGAGTTTAATTTGATATTTGTATGCTTATTTTCGGACCCCAACACCCTATCTTGTTTTTTGGGATGTCAGAGGTTGTGCTCTGCAAGGAAATTATTCTAACTTGTTGAATTTATAATCTCCTTTTTGTAATTATTTACTTTACCCTCAAAATTCTTCCTCTGCTTTTGTTCAAAAAAATAAATTTTGTGCACTTTTTTTTTTTTTGTTTCATTCTAATTTAGTCTAACTATTGAGAAATATTGAACAACGAATACATGAACTTTTCGGCATCCAAATAATTCCGCGCAAAACATCTATTAGTTCTTTTTTTCCTAATGGGAAAGATTTTTATTGCATATAAATCAATGGTCGTAAGACCAATAGAGGATCATATAAGCCCTAAGGTAGCAGTGTGCAACGCTTTGTCATTGTCATCATTAATAGCACATCTCCGATTTTTGGGGCAGGAAATTATATCTTTCAAAAGTGCAGACAAATCTTTATTAATGAGTCATCCTCATATTCTCATCAGTAAGAAGCTTTAATCAGTGAAAGATTTTATTTAATTAAATTTCTTTTAAATGTTCAAAAGTCATGTCAAAAAGTTTAGAAGCTTTCATTAACTTCTATTTCCATATTCAAGAAGGGGACATTTAAATTAAAGAAACAAAGGAAATATCATTAAAAAGTGTATCATAATTGGAGATCTCCTACTTTACACCTCAAATTAGCCCTTAATGGAACAAGCAAAAAAAATTATTTCCTTGCAACACTTACTGTTTTTTCTACCGAAGCCATGAGTACATTGTTACTAGATTGTGCTTTCTTGTTGCTATTGGTAATGGTGGAAGTTCAAGGCATCAAAGAATCACATAAACCTCAAGGTAACAATGTGAAGCTTTTTGTATTTGGAGACTCGAATGTTGATACTGGTAATGGCCTAAAGTTGTTTTCTCGCTCATGGAGACAACCATACGGCATGACTTATCCTGGTAAACCGGGTGGCCGGTTCTCTGATGGTCATATCTTGATTGATTATATAGGTATTCTCTCTCTCTCTCTCTCTCTCTCTCTCTCTCTCTCTCTCTATACACACGCTGAACACACTAGTTTTAAGCTCATGCAATGCCAAAAAAAAAAAACCCAATTTTGTCATGTCTGACATCGTTCTAGGTTCTAGATTTGACCAAAATAAAAAAATTAAAGATGGACTCTACACATGGAAATACCTAGGGACAGGTACTTTTTATCTCTGGAAACCTTAACCGAATGGCTCGAACAAGCCGATGGTGCACTGTAGTACCTGTGGGCTCACACAGTATGATTTTCTCTGTTATGATCCCCGTACAGTTACAAAGATTTTCTTCAACTTTGGTGTTTTCTGCAACTTCCATTTTATTTTGTTTCTTTCTGCTTTTCTTTTCTCCTCTCACTCTTTTTCTTTTCTTTCTTTTCCTATTCTTCGCCATGGCAAATCCAATCTCTGTCTTGAAAGATAAATGTTCTCTCTAAAATCTGAATTTTCCCTCTCTAACTTTTCCACATTCATGAAGAACTCCCACCAATTTATGTAAATATACACCTATGACCTATATACACAAACCCCTTCAAATATTTATAACACACACGCACATTATACACAACACAGACCCACGTGCATGGCAGCGCACAAAACCCTCCAATCTCACTCCACAAATCCACTATATAAACACAAATATTCTTACCCTTGCGGTTCCAAGCACGCATACATGCGCAATATATAAATACACATGAAAATCTGTTTAAACTATTAATATGAACAAAGAATAATCCATGGCCAAACGGCCACCGCACTCAAACCCATTCCTCTCTTTAATTAGGGCAGTTAGTAGTAGGTTGTTTAGGTTTGGTATAAAAATCTTAATGAGTTTGAAAATGTATATAAGATTTATTTTTTGACTTTCGAGCCAAGTTCAAATGAGTTTTTATCGAGTCAATCACGAGCCAAATTCAAACGAATTTTTATCAAGTTAATCACGAGCCAAGCTTGAGTGTTTTGAATTTTTAAGTGTATATAAACTTATCGAGTTAAATTTAAAAAATTAACGAATTTTAAAATGTGTTCAAACTTTACTTTTTTATATAACAAAATAATCTTAAACGATCTTTTAACAAGCCAAACACATATACAGGATAAACAGAATTTTTGCAACTATATACAGCAAAGTGATAATGTACACGGGTTGCTCCATCACCATACCTTGTCACGGTTGGCCGGAAAGCCAAAACAGCAGTCCACCTTCTCTTCCCTTTTCCTAGCCACAGTTTCCTTCTCCCTATCTCCCTCTCGGGTGGCTCTCCAAACTCCAAACCAAACTCTTTCTCTTATATGTGTATGTATAATATAGGTAATGAAGACCACAAACCTTTATTTGATAATTCCAACAAAATGCCAAAATTGTCCTCAAGTTTGAAAAAAAATGTTCCCAATTAGTGAAGAAATTCAAAACATACCCAAACAATTATACATATGAAATTTTAAATTTGATGTAATGATTCATTCAAAAGTACTCTGGTAAAATGGGTCTCACATGCTTCCTTTTCTATAGTGAGATAAATTTAAATATATATATATATATATTATAATTTTAGAGCTATATAATACAAGCACTTGCCTGAATCTAACATGATTATGCTGTTCAATTATATATATCTAAAATTTTTATTCGGTAAACAATTTAGTTTGGACCCTTCTAGTTAATGTATCTTAAATATTTCGTATATTTGTCCACTCATTTTAGATTTCTTGTCTAAAACTAATTCAATTTTTTGTCTTTAAACTTACTTTAACACCCAATTTGGCTCTAATTATTTTTACTATACAATATTTGCATAAAATATTCCTAAATATATAGCAAAATTTATTCTTTATTGAGCGATTGGTTTAAACATTTTTTTTATTGACTAATACTTATAGCAGATATGTGTGAAACTATTAGCTGATTGAAGTGTTTAATATCAATCATATTCAATGGCTGAATATAAGTGCATTTAATAATCCCTAATAGCTTAGTACTTAATTTTGAAAATTGAGATTGAAATGATTTTAAAATATACGACTTATCTATTAAAATCAAGTTAGAAAGGCTTTTAATTTTACTTTAGAGATATTTGATATACTATTGAATACTTATACATTTAGCAAAAGACTGTTTTTGACTGTTTAAATTTTAATCTTAATAGGTAAATATACCTTGAAAATTTTAATTAAGTTCTACAAGAATTGAATTTAAATTTCGATATGAAACAATCGATATAAAGAATTTCAATATTTGACTTTCATAATTATAATAGTTTGTAATCTGACATATGTTTTTTCGGATAAATTGGGTTACAAAATTTATAAATGCGAATGAAGCATGTACGTGACTCTTTGAGTAATTTATGGCTTATATGAACTAGAAAAATATTAATAGTTAATATATTTTAAGTCAAAATTTTATATCGCAATTTCCTATACATTTTTTTTTCATCTTGTGCATAGCATGAGTTCACGGTTAGTTATATATATCAGAATTAAGTAGACTAAATTTGTTTTCAAGGTGACAAAGTGGTTCAATGCAACTTTTTTTCTGTCTTCATTTTTTTCTCAACGTGTAGATAGTATAACCCTCAAAAGTATAAGTTGCAATCGCTTTATCTTGAAATCTACAAGTGTCTCTTTGATAAGATCGGAAGGAGATTAATTAAATTTTGATCATTCTAAATTGTTTTAATTACCATGGCCCATAGTTTAAATTGACAGCTCCACTATGGTCACCATAATTACGTATGAAAATGGTAAGCACACGTAATTTTAGTACAAAAAAATTTCACATAGAACGATGTGGCAATGTTAGTTTATTAATTATGAAACACATTGGTGGGTTTCTAATATAAATAAGCCACATCATTTCTTTATACAAATTTGGTTTGAATATCATTACTTTTCAAATTTTTATTTTTTCCCTTCCCTTTAAAAAATCACTTCTGCTACCTAAAACAAAACCTGCAACTAGTTTTGATTATTGGCTATTTTTATCTTCAGAAAAGGATCATAGATGATTGTTTCAGAGAGTAACATCATTATACACTTTTGTTAAAAATTTTTATTGTCAATTAATTTCTATAAATCCTGATATTAAGAAATTTATACTTCCGCAAATTTTGTCACAAATTCAACAATTGTCAACTAGGATGATTTGAATGTTAGAAAGCAAGACAATTTTCCCAGAAGGTGAAGAACATAAGCGTGTGTCACATTTTCTTTGTATTTTAATAAATATATACTGATAATGAAATATTTGTTTCCGTTACGAGAAAACAAGAGGTCTCCTAAGTTCTTCCCTTACATCACTTTCATTTGATTGATATCCTTGGGAGTTTGAAATACATGTAATGCATGTCAATTTTTCAACATAACATCTCTAGTACCTTACGAATAATAGAAGGTTAAATTAATATGTTCTTCTCTCGTATCATTTTCATTTGATAGACAATTTTGTTGTTTGGAATGCACGTAATGCAGCCCAATTTTTCAATATAACATCTCCAGTACCTTATGTACGAAGAAAATCTATGGTTAAGTCAATACAACATGGGATGAATTTTGCCTATGGAGGAATAGGTAAGTTCGACGTACTCGACCCAGTGCAAAGTACTTCTACTCAAATCCATTACTTGCAACAACTCCTTAAACAGAAAGTGTACACAAAAACGGATCTAAAGTCATCCATTGCTTTGATGTCCCTAACAAGAGCGATTGGTGATGAATATGGTTTTCACCTGACAGAGAAGGGAAACGTAAAGGTCAGTCTTTATCCTATTCATGTCTTTATACTTGGGCATTTTTTTATTTTTTTTTGTGCATGGCTGTTTTTTTGAATCCATCTAACTGTTTAAGTAATAAAATGCCAGTTTCATAGGGTTGAGTTTAGGGTTTATTCACATGATTAAGCTGAGATACCACCAAGTGAATGGCTAGAAACTTAGAACCATTTCAAGTGAATTATCATAGCATCTATAGGAATATGATAAAAGAAGTAATGAAATTGATTAACTTTAGATGGTCACAGAGTTATTAGCTTTTCTATAAATTTCTATGTAACTATGTTTGTTCACTTGTTGGAGGTTTTGCATGGGTTTACTTGAACATCTCACCTCTACATGTATGCTTGTGTGTGTTATTTGTGACAGGAGGCAATAATAGTCTCTGAGGTTCTTATGAAAAAGCTCATCTTGAATCTGCAACGGATTCATGATCTGGGAGTGCGAAAAATAGTTGTTGTAGGAATGGAATCCTTAGGATGTTTGCCTCAATTCACTGCCCCGTCATTTCTAGAATGCAATACAAATCTAGATCGTGCTGCGCTAGTCTACAACATGGCGTTACGCTCAGCTGTGCAAAAGTTAAGGAATAAGAACAAGAGATCTCTATTCGTAATCCTTGACCTCTATAGTGCTTTCAAATCTGCATTGAACCGTACAGGTTATAAATTTTTCCTAACATATGCATAAAAACTTGTATTAATTACCTTATTTTCTTTGTTCATCACAATCAACATGAAATTTTCAAGACTTTAAAAAAAATTATTTTAGTGTTTGAATCACATGTACAAGTAATGGCAATCACACTATGTTCCAAGTAATGGCAGCAAAAAGAAATAAATAATTGAAATAGCACCCACTAAAAGCTGATAGATGATGGTGGTCCAAATTCAAATGTTTAGACGCACATATGTTTTGTCTTTGTCTCTCTCTAAAAGTTGAGAATGACTCAATTGTTGTCTTTGTCCGTATCACTTAATGTTTTGATTGTCACATTTAGCCTTTTTGTGTGGTATTTGAAACTTCATGTCTAGATATATGCCAATTTACTAATGCATGAGACCTTATATGCTAGTACAACGATATAGGACAACAATTGTGTTTTTGAACTTGTCATTATTTTTTATTTAGAAAACACAAAATACAAAAAAGAATATCGTCTTGTATGACATTTGAAGCTTCATGTCTAATTATAAATTAGCTGAAGAACCAAAAGTTTTAAACCCTATATGCACTTGACTTTACATGTATGTACTAATATATTTTTGGGTTTCTAGAATGTCTCAACAAAAATTTCGAAATGAGGAAAGAAGAAGAATATTGTCCATCGTCACCAGCTCTCTCTCTCTATGTATATATATATATATATATAACGTACATACATTTTCTTCATGGTGTAGGAAACTCATTGAAACCATGTTGTCTAGGGGAGGGGGAAGAGCTAATGAGGAAGCGACCGACTCACCGAATGTATCTTTCTTTTATGAATAAAATTAAATACTTGATATCATTGTGTGCATAACATTCAACTAAGTAATGGATTTTGGATTATTATTTTTAAGGGGCGAAGGGAACTCATGTGGGAGCGTGGACAAAAAAGGAGAGAAGAAGTATACTGTCTGCAAGGACCCCAATTCATCATTCTTTTGGGACAATGCACACCCTGCGCAGCATGGTTGGTTTGCAATTTATTCAGTCCTACAATCTTCTCTCGGCCAACTCTACTAAACAAATCTTTTTCATAGCTTCCTATACCCGATATTGTTTTATAATTGGAAAATTTAATAAAATTAAGGCTAATTACAAATAGTAGAAAATTAGCCTATTGGAACTACTGTATCAAGTGGTACGTGTTACTACCAAACCGGTGTGTTGAGGTCTCTATGACTTGGCTTGTAGGTCTGGTAACCATTGATTTATATGTATATATATAAGCAATAAAAACTTGTCTCTTGGACAGAAAAAGAACTTACAAATGTTTTGTGCTCAATTATTTGGATGCCGGAAGCTTTATGTATTCGTTGTTCATTATCATAAATGGGACTTGCCAAATGAAAGTACAACCAACTATTTAAGGGTATGTACATAGAAGAAATTAAATATTGTTTAGCTTTCAGAAACCAAATAGCAATAAATGGACGGTTTTTGCTCTTTCCATCTTCCTGAGTAATTTGATTTGATCATAAAATTCTATTGAAGAAATATATCGTTAATTGTTTTACGTCTGGATAGTTAAGACTCAATACGCTATTACTTTTCCGTGCACAAATAGCCTTTTTATTATATCTATGTGTATACATATATGCATATATAATAAGCTTAGTTAGGGATTTTGAACTCCAAAAATGCCAAGGCAAAACGCCAATTGTTCCAAGAATCCTTTATCATAAGCCTTGTTTTGGTCATAACAGGCCCTGCCAACTGTTGTGGCATGGCGGCTTTAACGTAAAACCTTGCTTTAAACTCCAAATTTTTTAAAACTGAACATGCTATAGTAAAGTCCCCATCTAGTTCAATTGCCCGATCTAGATAATAAAAAAGACATATTAGAAAAATAGGGCCAAAATAAACTACACAAGTTAACTTTAAAAAAAAAAAAAAATCCACTGGTTAATAAATTGTATAAAACAAAATTGAAGGGCCCTAAGTTTTTAAAACCCTTACATGCTAGAGCTAAGCCATTTATAGTTTCTACACCATTTAAAAAAAAATAGTAATCCAAATGAGGAAAAAGAAAAAAAAGAAAGAAAGCTCGTTATGAAAAAAAGATCCAAAGCCAACCGCATCTAGTTTTTATCTGTGAGCGAGAATCTACTTCATCTTTATGCTATTTTTGGATCAAAGATTCAATTGGGGGGGGGGGGGGGGGGAAGGAAAGAGATATGAAATTACATGATTTACTTGCTTGTTAGAGCAAATGGAGGGTTAAATAACATAAACAAGAAAGAAGTAATGATTTGAAATATCTCATTTTATTTAATTTTCTCTCATCTTTTCCTTTTCCTTTCTTTTTTTCTTGGTAAATCTGAGTTCCATACACAGCATTAATGTTAGATATACAATATGGCCCAAACTATACAGCAGCATAGCGCAGATACTGCGGCACAACCTGCACACTACTTTTGGCTTAGAGCCGAACAGCCCTTCAAAAGTGATTCTGGACTGCTGCACTCCACAGATTTAGGTTTGAATTTTATCCATAGATGTGATTGTAAACTCTTGAAACTTCAAGAGTTGGTCTTGTATTCTTCTATATATAGTCAATTGATGCAAGAAATAAAGCATGTTTCTGCTTATGCAATGCCATTAGTCTTCATTTCGTATCAGAGCAGAGTCTTGTATTGACTTCATCATGATTCGTGGCTAATGTAACCTCAACTAATTCATCTTCATCTATTCTTGCTGCTAGTTCAATTGATTATGACCATATTTCCTTCACCACTAGGACAATTCGGGTGCAATTTTAGTTTCTTAAATCCTTGGAAGGAGACAATTACCCCACAAGGAACTGGGCCAAAATTAAACTTGGTTTCATTGGTGGTTCTTTAAACAAAAACTAAACCAAGAAGAAGGCCAACTGATTCTAGCACAGATCCTGTCAAATGTGAACCTGCAGCGCAAGTAAATGCAACAAGAAATGCTCACCCTTCTTTAAAAGGTAGAACCATAATACCACCAATATCTACTAACTTACCCTGTATGCATCAAATGCTTTTTTTGTTTTCGTTTTTGTTTGAAGGAAAGGAAAAAGGAACATTCTAATAAATTACTTAATCATAGCTGGAGACTAACACACTAATCCCCACAAGTAAACTTTTCTTTGGGTTACTCTCAAGGAAAATTAAAGTATCTTCTTAGGTGGTCTAAGGTGGGTTCTTGCTGCCTCCAACCTGTCTTGGCATCAGTAACTCAATAGCGAATGGTTTCCCATCTTTTGCTAGAGTGATCTACTGAAAGAATGGCCTTTTTAGCAAATGACATTCATAGAACAAACAAAAATGAACACCCAAGTACCCTAATGGAAATACTCCAATGTGTAAGTCAATTTTTCGTGGATTTATTAGGACTTTTTGAACTAACTTTCCAGTCTCAGGATCACATCCAGGCATAATTTGATCCAGAGCTTCAACGAAAGTAAGTTGTGCAATACATTTATGATCAATTTGGTTGATTCAATAAAAATTGAACTCATCAAGGTGCATCGAGACAAAAGGCAAAAACAAAGATGTGAAAGAACTATTGCATTCGCGAATCATAAGCAAATTACTGGAAAAAAAAAAAAAACAAAAAAAAAACAGCTCAAGAACATTCAGACTGGAAACACTACTTACCAGCCTGCTAATGAAATAATAATTGCCAATATTTCATAACCAACAATCCATGAGATTAGGTTTGTCCTATAAATCACCAACGTACTGCGATTCATCGAGGGCCATCTCTTGCCCTATTTGAAGTCGCCCGACAAGAAGAAGCCAAACAGAGAAGAATTTTTTGCAGAGAACTCGACTGGCATCCGGCACTCAGATTGGAAATTTCAAGGCGGCCTTGAAGCTATTGGTGAGAGATCAATTGATCTGTAAGGGAGGGAGAAAGAATTATCTATGTATTGACGGGGGGCTCTTGAGAGATCTAGAGAAAAGAGAGAATAATCTGTGAGTTCCGGATGTTAATTAATAACAGGGCCACAAGTTCTGATAGCTCTGCCGATCACCTGCTCTAATAATGATGTCGAAGCATTCAAATAAAATATGGCGTTTGAAAAGCGTTGTGACAACTTTTCTAAACGCCATCTTCACCTAGCAATGTTTTCTTGCAACTTTTCCTGTAGTGACAACTTGATAACCTGAAACTATTTTATCCATTGCTTCTCCAGCAGAATGTCTGTGTTTGAAAGAAAAGGATAAAAATGGTATTAATTCCCAATTTACGCATAAAAATAATATAACACACATTCACCCCTGAATTGAAGTTACACACCAGTTTGAACCCAGAATGCTTCCCATTTCTATTGCTTTTTCCAAGGTGCTTTCCCACACAAGATCCTCCTTACGAATCCACCCTCCAGAGCCAAAAACCTTCATTTCCTTCCAAATGCCAATCTGGATGTGAAAGGCACATAAATGCAATGTAAGCAATATTTCACTCTCATTTCCAGAAAAACCAATTGAAATGTTTGATATCCACAGCGCATAAGGAAGGTAAAAAAACTAATTAAAAAATATAACAAGTAAAAAAATTCTGATTAAAGAAATAAGGGTAAGCATGCACGCATACACACCAAAATTAAGTTAAGAAAGGGGAGGGGAAAGGGACATAATACTCCCATAAGAGGACATATTAACATTTAGACAATACCATGCATCAGTATAGCCAAAAAAAAAAAAACTAAAACATATTAACATTCCTATAAGAGGACATATTTGTTCTTCATATCCTTTCAATTCAACGATGTTTCCAAAATATCATTCAAAACCCCAATGTCAGACCTTGTTTACCCTAGGCAAATAAGAAAACAGTAATTTAGATGTCATGAATAAAAAATATGGTCACCTTATTTGTTCAAAACTAACATAACTTCGGAATTGATTCTTAGTTATCTATTACAAAATGTCAACTTATTAATGCTTCCTGTACTCCCTACTCACTGGTGGGGGGAAAATTTTACACTTCCCATTGGATGACTGAGTTTATGATGTTTTAATTAAATAGATACCACGAAGCAATTGAGGTCTGAGTTCGATTCTTCCAAAGGTGGTCTTCAGGGGTGTCCAAAGAGCTCTGCCTTGGTGTTACGGGCAGGCAGATCGCCACCGATATGGCAATAGTTATGCAACCTGCCATGAAAATACGTAGTGAAAATAAACTCATGAGGCGACTATGCACCAAACAATAATCCCACCAACTCAAACATCGAGACATATGAATATGCGCTTGTCCAAGATCCATTCAGATTGCCCTGCATTCTCAATAAGGCTCCGCATGCCGAAGCTCAAGCCTTTCGACTAACCCAAGCCTCTAGGCAATAGCAACGTCGCTCTCAAATGCGCGTACGTACAACAAGCAATGTGCTTAGCACAAGCCCTTCTGGAGACAAGCAAGTTAGCAATACGCCACCGAGCATGCGTGAGCAACGCATCGTCTACTAGGCATGGCACCCCGTCTAAAGCCCATGATGCCATGCGTCAAGGTAGTATCACGCATGGACATGAACAACCGAATAGCAACTATTAGCCCCATAGCATAGCGACATGCGACACTAATGGCAACCATATGCACAAACTTGAACCCAAAACACAAGTGCAAATGAGGCACACGACATGCAACCGTACACATCAAAGCCCACTCAGTCGTAAACATGTGCACCACCACAATATATATGCAACATAGTGGATGCACGTCACAATCTCTTCCTCAACGCCAATGCTCAACATTTGTCCCACCAGACAATGCCGCCCATATAGCACCTTAGCTAGCATGAGGCTATAGCCAGATGCCATAACTGGTCCCTAAGTGTCGCCCACTCTCTTGGGAAACTCATTTAGTGCTAGCTCATTTGGTAGCACCAGGAGGTGATAGAGTCAACACCAAACTCCCCCTTATAATAGCATTCAGAGCCATCTCTTATCTTTTAACAAGAAATATCCTACCCCCTTCAGGAGTCATAATTCATAAATTCAATAATTCTTAGAAATACAAATTACGATATTGCCACTAAAGCACAGATGACAATCATGCTCAGATATGCCCCTCAACAAGGAACCCTCGTTACGCCGAGGATGCCACAAGTACCAACTTGTGACACTCTCCACCACATTAACCATCATCGTTCTCGATGATGCTGCCATAAATGCCAACTTATGACATTCTCAACCTCTTCAACCATCATCGTCCTTGTTGATGCTGTCGCACCACTCGAATTCTGACACTCCTAGCACTCTCCTCCAATCAAGCTATCAACATCCTCGTTAATGTCAAGCATACTACATATTGCACAATATGGTAGTGCATACATGCCCCACAAAGAAGCTGCCATCTCCTCTTAGGGATCAACACCTCTGAACTCGGCCAAGCAAAACACCTTTGCCATCACATCAAGCAAACACAACCTCCTCAAAGCAAGTGTACTACGCCCCTAGAAGAACCTACCATATTGTGCCACACTCTAGCAACATGTACCTACGCTCCCACAGGGTTTCACTAATGATAGGCAACAATTACGCACCAAGTGCTAAATGTAGCGCACCCTCCACCACTCTACGGGATCAATGTCCTCATCGACTAAGACCCACTTCAAGCAGCTCGTGTTGCTCCAGTACCCTAGCTCGTAGACCTTCACCCGAAGACAATTCACACACTTACTCCAATGTCCGATCATCTAACCTTACACCCAAAGTTTCCCTCACTACTGATATTCCTGTACCTCGGCTCTCTCTCTCTAGCCTTCACCTGAAACCCGCAAATGCCTCCATCAATCAGAGGACTTTTGTCTTAATTCACCCTTGCTACACAGTACTCTTCAAGTAACAATGAACTCCACCGAGTTGCCTGACTATCAATGTTAATGTGCATCTCAACGAGGCAAGACCCACATAAAGTCTGAATATATAATGAACACGCTCAATCAAATATCAACAGCCAAGCGCAGAAATAAGCATCACCACTTAGCCCATAGCCAACAAAATAACCACGCAAGAATACAAGCAAGACTCCCAACGGTTTTTGGCCAACTCGAGAGTCAACTGAAGGTGTGTCAATCACCACAATGTGAAGCAAGTTCTGCCACACGAGCTCATATACTGTAGGAGAAACCCACCAACCTAACATAAGTAGTACTACTAGCCATGCACTAGAAATCAACCATCTGACACACAAAAGCATTTTACACACCACAATACCACAACCCTGCACATTCTTAAGACGATATGTTGCACTGAGCTCCACAATCACAAACAATGAACAGAGCATACGTCCAAAGCCTGTTGAAGCGGCCACTCTAATGATGATATCAGAGGAGTTTAAATCAGCAACCAAATCCACCAATATCATACGAATTCAGCCTTGTAGACTAGAAGTTGTTTCTTAGGCCACTAAGCCACTTGTCAAAGATGGAATGATACTAGCTCCACCGCATAACTGACAAAACCAACAACATGAAGTAAACAACCTACTGAAAAGATGCCCACCCTAACTAAAGAGAATGCCCACACGGTTATGAGAAGCAATACTCAACTGATGCGTACACCACAGATGGTCAGTGCTCTAATACCAAGTGTCATGAGCAGCAGACCGTCAGCGATATGGTGACAGTTATGCAACCTACCATGAGAATACGCAACGAAAATAAACCCATGAGGTGACTAGCACCAAGCAATAGTCCCACCAACTCAAATATTGAGGCATATGAATACGCGTTGGTCACGGATCCATTCGTATTACCCCGCATTCCTCAATGAGGCTCCCCCCGCCGATGCTCAAGCCTTTTGGCTAACCCAAGCCCCTTGGCGATAGCAACGTCGCTATCAAATGCGCGCAAGTACTACAAGCAATGTGCTTAGCGCAAGCCCCGATACACAAGCAAAGTAGCAATACGCTATCGAGCATGTGCAAGCAATGCATCGCCTGTTAGGCATGGCACCCCAACTAAAGCCTACGATGCCATGTGTTAAAGTAGTAGCACGCATGAACAGACACAACTGAATAGCAACTGTTAGCCCCGTAGCATAGCGACATGCAACACTAATGCTAGCCAAACCAATCGGTCATGTGCACAAGCTTGAACCCAAGGCGCAAGTGCACAAAAGACACGTCATGCAAGCGTGCACATCGAAGCTCACTCAGTCGTGAACATGTGCACCATCACAGCACGGATGGGGCATAACGGATATAAATGTCACAACCTTTTCCTTAACACCAATACCAAATATTTGCCCCCACCAAACACAATGCCGCCTATATAGCCCCTTGGCTAGCTTGGGGAATTTGCTTAGTATTGGCCCTTTCGGTAGCACGAGAGGGTGGTAAAATCAACACCAAACTCTCCCTTATAATAATATTCTGAGCCATCTCCTATCTTCTAGCAGGAAACATTCTACTCCCTCAAGGAGTCATAATTCATAAATCATAAATCTAATAATTATAAATTAAGAAAGGTAAATTATTCCTTCCCTTTCCTTTTCCAATCAAGAAAAAGAAAAAGGGAGAAAAAATTTTAAATCAATCTCTCTCTCTCTCTCACTCAAAATTTTCCCTTCCCTTCCCTTCCCTCCTCCTAGTTCCAAACAGGCCGTTAGGCCATCCACTTGAAAGACATGACAGATTATTCTCAAACTGCTCTTCCTTCCACTATATGAAGATATTTAAGGACAACACAAAACAACAATCTGCAAAAAAAGGATTATTTGACACTGCCAAATATAAACAGAACTGGCAGACGTGACTAACTAAATTCAATAATAAATTAAAAATTGGCAAGCTGGGAAAGAACCTAGCTGCTTAAAAATTCAAGGATACAAGTATTTTCTATAGTGAGCTAGTAGATGAAGATAAAATGTGATACTACAAAACTAATAGCACTCACAAGTTAAAGTTTCACCAGGAAGAATAATCCTCAAACAAAGATAATATTACCAGATCCACTACAGGAATTTTGCTAACGCCGCTAAACGTTATTTCACCGTATTTATTAAAACGCAGCCTTTATGACCGTCGGCATATGTTTCCAGTGTTACGGTGTTTTCTTAAAACTTTGGTAATTGCTAGCTGGTTATAATCTCCAGCCGACGATGACATAATGACGACGCAATTTAATAGCACTTTTTTGATAAAACGCTGTTGTACCTGGGACTTTAGTGGCAGTTTTCAAAACACCACTATTGTATTTAAACCTTTTTCTGGGCCTTTTTCCCCACCTTTTTCTCCCCCAATTTTTTTGTCTTTTTCCTGATGTTCAAAGTCACTAATTTATAAACATTATAAATAAAGAATTAACAGCTAAAAAGAAACCAATTTTTGAAATTGCTACAACCAAAAATATCTATTAATATTAGAACCAGGGTGCTGAATACAAAGTCATAATGAAGTAACAAAGCTTTTATTCAATGCAGCTAAACATAATTATAATTAATCAGAGTCTTTACAAAAGTTTGGAAACCAAGATACCTTTATATCCGTGCGCCCGTCTTAGAGGTTCATGCTTTCCCTTCCAAATGGCAGCAGTTCTTGCAGCAGAATCATCACTTTCAGGTGAGTCTTCCACAGCTAACTGCTTGGTGAGCCTTTCACAATATTAATACACCTAAAAACAAAGTAGACCATGAGAACTAGGGCTGTCCAGCTTGTCGAAAATGCATCCCTCTTGGACTACTCTTACAAACAACAATCTACAAATGAAAGGAAGCATGATATGAAAACATATAAAAAGATAGAAATTGTGGTCATTTATAAAACCAGTGCTGTTCTCTACATTCTGCTAGCTCAAATCATGAGAACACTGTGCTTGTTGAGGGTGAATCTTTATAATATAATTGAAAGGCAAACTGAGCCTGGCCTTGGATAACAAAAAACAAAGCAGGAGGAAGTCATGAAAGAAGGCCGACCTTTTGTTCGACAGTGTCATCAATATTGACAAAATATTGCCTGGAAAAAAAGAAATTCATATCATTGATTCAACAATGGGCACCAAAATTAAAAGACCACCAGCTACAACTGGAAGAGAACCCAGAATCAACTTACCAAACCAAAAGGAGAGAAAATTATACGTTGATGACTCAATTTCACCACCTAGAATCAGAAAATAACAGTGACAGAACCTTCTGTTATACCTGATTCGTTCAGTCTCATCTGCAGCAATCTTGACTGGATTGAAAGGTGGTCACTATCTACATCCATGGTGCAGCATCCAGGAGCCCTCTTGAAAATATTCATGCACTTTATGTACTTCTGCATTTATTGATCTCGAGGAAAAAGAATACACTTGTAATTTACATAGAAAGATTGTGAAATAAGGGTTGACGATTCAAAGATATTGATTTTGACCTCCTTTCTCCTATGAAAGAAAAAATGTTTAGTGGTCATATAGTACCGATTACTCAGTGGTAATTTTTATTAAATTATGACACGTGACGTACAAATATATTAACAATCTTAGTTTGTAGAGTAAAGAAAAAAAATTTAAAGAAACATCCTATCAGATTTTGCCAAGTGTAAGAGAGGTTTCTAGGAAGGTCAATCCGATAACTTGAACCATAGTCATTGAACACTAGCTTACTGCAAGGAGAAGAAGAAGTCAAAATGAATCGACCCTCTATGTGCCGATTACACTCCGATGATTAAGTTAGCAATCTTAACCAAGAATGAAGTAAAAATAATGAGTGTGTATGGCTCAATTGGATCGTTCATACCTCGCTTCTTGAAACTTTGATATTTATAGCGTAGTGCTCTCTGTTTAGCCTACTATGATAATCATGACTCACTGCACAAGTCTATGTCGGCTAGAGCCAGCTAATCAGATGTAATTTTACCTTTATCGCCATGCTCGAGTTCAACTGACTAAACATGAGCATCGTCGTTGTGTGTAGCGCCTCCTCCGCATTGAATACGGGTCTATTCTCTATTAAATGCTCTGACTCTCCGTTTGATTATATCCATAAGTTTGGCTAAAAGGGTTTTAGCTTGAGCTGATAAAATGACCTAGGCCTGTGTTGTAACAATTGTCTCTAGGCTGCTCCAGGCCCAATTCGGCAATGCCAATCCTTTTGAGCTTGTCAACTGGGTTGGGCCCGTATTTATTTGACCCACAATTGCCCCCTAGCCTTAGCGCCCCAATAATAGGGGTCTTGGATTAATATATCTTGACTGTTCGGTGACGTCAACCGTCAAACGGTTTTTAATGGGATGTGACCATTGAGCTGTCCCAGACCTGTTGCCATCGTGCTGACGCTCTTTTTGCAGACCAGAGGGTTATAGCCATTATTTGAACACAGAACTCTCTGACGCCTTACATTCGTCTCTTTCACAAAGACTGTCATTCTGTAAAGTCCTCACTGTCTTTGTTTTCCTTCTTTATTTTTCTTACTAAAATCCTAGAATCCCTTAGTTACGATAGGCACCAGACTTAGGAGAATGTTTAGCCACTCCGACGCCATCACTGCTTTCAAACAAAGGTATAATTTCCCAAAGGGAGTAGATATTGGCTTGATAAGGCCGAAGGATGACGGCTAGAGGGTGACCGAAGAGGGGACTTCATTTCCCCTCATCGCAATAGTAGAGGGTAGCCTTAGGTTTCCCATCCATCCATTCTTGACCCAAATTCTTAACCACTACGAAATCGCCCCAATCTAATTACTGCTGAATGGTTACAAAATAGTGATTAGGGTAATTGAGTTGAACCACAACCTAGGCCTAAATCTACGTCTTCACGAGTTCAACTATTGTTATGCCGCTGTGGAGGTGGGCGATGGTGGTAAAACGAAGCGATACAAGTACTATTTTAAGGCCAGGCATAGGTCAAGGGAGCTGGTCCAGTTCCTTCCTAGCTCAGGACAGGGGATTGACAATGCCATAGTGAGAGTGAGGGGGCCATGGGAATTCAGTGACATTCCTGCAGAACTGGCGCTAGAAATGAGATGCCCTAGAACACCGAAGAGGATAGGTCTACCACTTTCTTCGCTATTTGATGCGCTTTTTTCTTTTTTTCTTTTTTCGTTTTTGTTTGATTTTTCCTTGATTTGTCACCTGCCCCTGTGCTTTTGTGTTTCCTAGCTAGCTTCGAACCTAAGGACAAGGAGACTGAACACCTCGGTGTCGATCTTACTGCCTTAGATCGAGTCTAGGCATACAAAGGCGAGGGAGAGTTGTAAGGGATAGGTCAAGCTGCACACGTACTATCGGGCTACCCAATTCAGTACCAGTCCTTTATTGTGATGAATGGGATATCTGCCGACGTGATTGCTGCCCAAAAGGTGGAGGGAGCTAGGCACAACATTGGGGATCGCTCGCCTCTCTTGTCACTTCTGCCTCCCGCACCTATTGTTGTTGTCCCCGTCTCTGACTTCGGAGTTGACATAGCCCCCAAAGTTCGAGACCTGGTGTTGGCACTAGGACAGAGAGGTTCTAGGAAGAGGAGGGGAGCAGCATCATCTTCTACCGAGACCATTACTTAAATCGGCGATACTAATGCTCCTCTTTTGCCTACTGTGTCCTCCTGCCACTGAAGTTCCTGTTGCCACGAAGGTGGTTAATCTGGACAAGGAACCAATAGCCTAGGAGGCAGTGAAGAAGAGGAAGTTGGTGAAGAGGGCTGAGAAGGTCGCCACCCAAGCAAAGGTTGAAGGCACTGTTGCCACGCCAGCTAAATCGACTGGGCCTTCTGTAGCCGAGAAGGGCAAGGACAAGGCGGAGGGACCATTAGCTGAAGAGTTCATAACATGGCCTAAGATCGACAGATGGGCTATGACCGTCAAAGACTCGGTGCTGTGTTGCCCCGGTGCCACTATCAAGGCCCTCTAGGCTATTGTGCCGCCTAAGATCGTCAAGGAGCTAGACGATTCCAATACTGGAAATCTGATACTTGGAGTTGTTCAATCGGTATTTGTGGTAAGTCTGCTATGCCGAACTCTTTGTTTTGGTTGTTTGATTTGAAAACCCTTTACTAATGCTTATTTTTACTTATCTTTTTCAGGGGGCCATTTAGGGTCTGGAGGTTATACAGTGCTTCTGTAGCCTGCAAGATCGGCAAGGGATCCTTCTGAAAAACCACTCTGAGCTGAAGGAAAAATTCCACTAGAGAGATCGGGAGGCCAGAGGTTTCCAAAAGGTTTGGCAGGACAACCAAGTCGTTCTCGCTGAGACGCAGGCCTCTTATAAGCAAAAAGAAAAAGACTGTCGAAAAGCTAAAGCAAAGGCTGCTGATCTGAGGGCCATACTGACTGAAGCCGAGAAGTCGATGGTCGTAGCAAAGGCGTCTCTGGCTAAGGCTCAACTGGAGGTGGAACAACTGAAAAAGGAGGCCGAAGCCAAGTACAACAAGGGGTTTGAGGACGTTATGGATCATTACGAGGCCCAAGTGAAGCAAATCATTGAGGATGCATTTCAAGACGGATGGAAGACAGCTCTGAGACGGTTGAAGCTGGACAAATCTTCCTCCCTTTGGATGGAGATTCCTGCCCGAGCTGATGTTGTACTTGAGATGGAGAATTAGGCTGATGGAGAGATCGAATGTGAGGGGGATAAAGATGCCCCTGAAACCATGTGGTTAATGAAGCCAATACTACCGAGCTTCCTCTAGCTAAAGACTTGCCTCCAGCTGACCTCCTTCCAGCTAATCTGCCTTAGGAACCTTCTTTTTGCTTTTTCTTTTTCTGTTCAATTGTAAGAACAGTTGCAAGCAATGCACATTTTGTGAATCAATTTTGAACGTGTGCCTTCTATGCTATGAGTATTATCCTTATTTAGATAGCTAATTTTCGCTTCTATGAACATATTTTGTGGCCACCCCTAAACTGATTTGCCAAGGACACAAACTTAGGTAGGTAAAAATTTGTTACTTATTTGTTGAACTGCCAAACTTATGTAGATAAAATCCTTGCCAAACTTAGGCAGCAAAAATCTGGACTTAGGTAAATAAGATCTCTACCAAACTTAGGTAGAGAGATCTGATGAGCTGCCAAACTTGGGCAGATAGAATCTGTTATAACGAAGTAAATACTTTTAGCTTTATCCCATTCGTAAATTTAGGCAAATAAAAACTTTGCTACTTTTAGCCAACCCACTAGACTTGGTTAGGGCTGAGCAAGATACTTAGCTTTGTCACTTTAATGAAGCTCTCTGCCGACCTACTTGACCTGGGTAGGACCAAGGTTAAATGTTAGATTTTTAAGTGACTTCCTTTGGCCGACTTGTCCTACCTGGGATAGGACCAAGTTTTTAGACTTGATTTTTATGACCTTCATTGGCCGACTTGGTTATAAATGATCCAGGACCAGGTTTTTACACCTGGTTTTTTGTGACCTTCATTGGCTGACATGCCTAACTTAGACATGACCAAGTTTTTACACTTGGTTTTTATGACCTTCATTGGCCGACATGGTAATAAATGATCCAGGACTAGATTTTTACACCTGGTTTTTGTCTTCCTTTAATACTTTGCAGTTTGGAGTGGCATCAAATTTGTTGAGTAGCTTTCAATTTCATTGATTTGTGCAAAGTTAAATATTTGTTAAATAAAGTTGCATCCTTTTGAGAACAAACTATAGGTAGATACATTCCTTGAAGATAAGAAGGGCCTACTGGTAGAATTTTCTGAGATTATTTGTGTTCCAAGGTCAAGATAGTTGTCGCCTTTCTTCGACAGTTTTTAGTCAATATGCCGCCATGCGCGACTTGGGACGTAATTTTGTAGGGACCTTTCCAGTTGGGGCCTAGCTTCCCGTCTGTTAGATTTTTTGTTGCCCTCAATACCTTTCTTAATACCAGATCTCCAGGAGCAAAGGATCTTGGTTGTACCCTTTTGTTGTAAGATCGACTCAGCTATTGATGATACCTAATAAGCTTGATTAGGGTAGCCTCACGCCTTTCTTCAACAAGGTCCATGTCCTTTGTCAGAGTCTGATCATTGAGGCCGGTGTCGAAAGCTGCCGATCTGACAGTAGGGAGTCCCACTTCCAAGGGTATCACTACTTCTACCCCGTATGCCATTGAGAAAGGGGTTTCCCCAGTAGATCTCCTTGGAATGGTTTTGTAGAACCATAATACGTTGGGGGAGCTCTTAAACCCATCTTCCTTTAGCCTTTTCTAGATGCTTTTTGATGCCATTGAACATTGTTTTGTTGGAAATCTCAGCTTGCCCGTTGCCCATTGAACATTGTTTTCCAACGTTGAATAATAATTCCTGATGCCTAGCTCGTCGTAGAATTCTCTGAACTTACTTCCATCAAATTGTGTGTCTTTATCTGATAATAGTGTGTAGGGTATGCCGAACCTTGTAATGATACTCTTCCCGGTAAATCTTTTCGCGTCTGACTCCTTGATTGTCGAAAGTGGCTCTGCTTCTACTCATTTGGTGAAGTAGTCTGTGGCCACGATGAGAAATCTCTTGTTACCTGGAGCTCGGGGCAGTAGTTCGACTATATCCAGCCCCCATTGGGCAAAGGGCCAGAGGCTAGTGATGGTTATGAGCTCCTCAGCCGGCTGATAGATCAACGGAGAGAATCTCTGACATTTCTCACATTTTAGCAAGTACTGGGTGGCGTCTTTCTGCATGCAGGGCCAGCAATAACCTTGCGAAATCGCTCAGTGAGTGATGGACCTGCTGCTGATGTGACTTCCGTAGCTCCCTTCATAAATTTCAAACAAAATGGCATGCACTTTGTTAGGATGAACACAATATAAATAGGAACCAGTGAAAGACCTTCTGTAGAGCTCCTTGGTTGGAGAGAGCCAATATTTTAGAGATTTGTGTTTGACTTTTTTGGCCTTATTCTTGTCCTCGGGGAGTATGTTTTTGTCCAGATAAGAGATGATCGGGTCCATCCAACAGGGTCCCAATTATTCGATAACCAGGGCTTGCTCTTCTTTTTGAAATATGCTCGGGCTGGTTAGCGTCTCTATATAGATTGTTCACTTTGAGCTTGACTTTAGGGCTGTGGCAAGTGTTACCAAGGCGTTAGCGTGAGCGTTGTTGTCGCGGCCGATCTAGTGGAGCTTGTACTTGTTGAATTTTGACAGTAATTCTCTTGGTTTTGCCAGATATTGCGCCATTCTGTTTTTCTTTGCTACGTATTCTCCGGTAATCTGATTCACTACTATTTAGGAATCTGAGTAGATCACAATTTTGGCAATTTTGAGATCAATAGCTCGGTGCAGCCCCGCGGGTAGAGCCTCATATTCTGACTCATTGTTTGAAGTAGTGAACTCCAGCTTAATGGCCTGCTCCAATGCCATACCGTCTGGCTTGATGAGGACTATTCTTGAACTTGCCCCCCAGTCATTGGATGCTCCGTCAACGAACAGCTTCCAATGATCAGCTTTCTCCTAAAGGTTCAAGAAGAGGTCATCATGTTGCGTATCGGGAGTCGGGGTTGGATTGGTTTCTGTGGAAGTTCAATAGAAAATTCAGTAATAAAGTCAGCCAATACCTTCCCTTTAATGGTCGTTCGTGGTTGGAACTTGATGTCAAATTCTCCTAGCTCAATGGCCCACTTGGCCACTCTGCTGGAGAAGTCGGCCCTTCCCAAGAGTGGTTTTAGCTGATGGTCCGTGAGCACATTGATGGTATGGGCCGAAAAGTAGTGCACCAATTTGCGCGACTCCACTATCGATGCAAGGGCCAATTTTTCTAACGGTAAATATCTGTTTTCTACCCCAAAGAGAGTTTTGCTAACATAGTAGACCGGCTTTTGTTGCCGATCTTGCTGTTAAAGTAGCACGGCACTGATCGCATGCTCTGACACTGCGAGATAAAGGAAAAGCTCTTCATGCTTCAATGGGATGGAAAGCAAGGGAGACTGGCTTAGGTATTTCTTCAAATTTACCAAGGCTTGATCACATTCCTAGGTCCAGCTAAAGCACTCCTATTTTTTAAGAAGCTGAAAGAATGGTCAGCACTTGTCTGAAGATCAACTGATGAATTTATTTAGAGCCGCTACCATGCCAGTTAATTTCTGCACTTTTTTTAGTGTTTCTCGGAGCTTGGACATTCTGAATAGCGCTGACCTACTGTGGATCTTCTTTAATGCCCATGTGTGTACCCAAGAACCCCAAGAATTTTCCCGAGCTGACCCCGAATACACACTTGGAGACGTTAAGCCTCATCTTATATTGCTTCAGAATGTTGAATACCACCATCAAGTTCTCCAAATAGTGAGTGCCGATCTTAATCTTGACCACCATGTAATCGATGTAAACTTCCACGGTGCTGCTAATGTAGTCTTTGAACATTTTAGTGACCAGTCGTTGATAGGTGACACCGGCATTCTTCAGTCCAAAGGGCATTACCTTGTAGTAGAAGATACCGTTGGGGGTTATAAAGGCAGTTTTCTCTTGGTCATCTTCATAGAGTGGGATCTGGTGATACCCACGATAAGCATCCAGAAAGCTTATCCTTTCGAAACTAGCAGTTGCATCCACAAGTTGGTCAATTTTGAGGAAAGAAAAAGGATCTTTGAGGCATGTTTTATTCAGATTAGTGAACTCAACATAGACTCTCCACTTGCCGTCCTTCTTCTTCTTCACACAATGGTGTTTGACAACCACAGCGGGTAATAGATTTCCCTAATTGCTCCAGCATCAAGGAGCTTTTCAACTTCTTCTATGACAGCATCCACGTGTTGCGTGGCTGCTTTCCTACCCTTCTAAACCACAAGTCGGCATTGTGGGTCCACGTTTAATCTGTGGTAGGCGACCTTCGTGTCGATCCCTCGCATATCGTAAGGAGTCTAGGCGAAGACTTCAAGGTACTCTGCCAGTAACTCAATCAGTGAGTTTTCTTCTCCTTTAGATAGGGATGTGCCAACGATAAAGTATTTTTCCTCATACCAATCTCTATAAACTTTCTTCAATTTTTTGACGGCTTTCTTTTCTGGTATCTACCCAACATCATCTATTGTGGGCGTGTCCTTATGAAGCTCCATGATCTGTACTTTCCCAGCTTTCGCCTTTGTAGCACAGGCTGTGAGGAAGCATTACTTGGCGGCCACTTGGTTTCCTCTGATCTCCTGTACTCCCTCTAGGGTTAAGAATTAAATCAGTTGATGGTAGGAGGATGGGATAGCCTTCATGAGGTACAACCATGTTCGGCCCACAATTATATTATATGGGGAGAGTACATTGACCACCAGGAATTCTGTTTGCAGTGTGACTCCTCTCGCAGTCACAGGAACAGTCACCTTCCCTAACGGCCACACCGGGTCAGAGCTGAACCGGATCAATGGGTTTAGGGAGGGTTGGAGGTCGGTGTCCTTCAGCTCTAACTTCTTGAATAGATCATAATACGTGACATCGGAGGAGCTTTCTTATTCAATGAGCAACTTTTCATGTCACACCATGCTATTCACAAAGTCACAACCAACGCGTCATTGTGAGGTGTCTGAACACCCTCCAAGTCTTCATCAGTGAAAGTTATAGCCACAACTTTGCTGCCAACTTTAACTTTTTTATATGGAGGACCTACCCGCATCACCTCCCGCAAGTGTGCGGCCCTCTGCATCTCAGCCAGGTATCTGTGTGGGTCAATAGATTCTGATTCTACCGACCCATGCAACACGTTGATCATCCGAACCGGCCCTGTCTTATCCTCTCCTTGTGAACAGCTTCCAGCCTTGGCTATTTCACCTCCTTTTTTGTCTTTTCTCAATCAATATATTGGTCAAGGTGACTAGCTTTGGCCAGATCTTTGAGGCGACTCTTCAACTGTCGGCAGTCTGCCGTGTGATGCCCCTTCTCCCGGTTATAGGAACAGAACTTCTTCTGATCCCTGGTTGTTGGGTCTCCTCCTAGCTTAGGGGGGCATTTGAAATAGGGCTTGTTGCAGATTTGGGGTAAGATTTTATAAATGGGATCCTTGAAAACTATGTAGACCCCATTGTTCACCTTCTTGCCTAGGTTGTTGTCTTCTCGCTGAGGCTTCTTTCCATCTCTTCCATTTCTTTTTTCGGTTATAATGCCGACCTTATCCGGGGTCGGTTGGTTTCTTCATCAAGGATTGCCGTAGTTGGTGCTCCCTGGACAAGCCGATTTTGAACTAAGTCATAGCTTGCTGCTCACTACACTCGTCTATCTCATTGTAAGCTTCCCAATAGCACCGCGCACATGCCCGCAACCCTTCTCCATCATTCATCCATTGGGTGTGTAGGAAGGCTACCTCCTTAGGCTGCTTGTTGTTGGCTATAAAACGAGCAGTGAACAGTTCGGCAAGTTATCTCCAATTTGATACTGATTGGACGACAACTTGTCAAACCATCGTAAGGCCACCTCTCCCAGGCTAGATGGAAAAACTCGACACATCAGAGATTGATCTCCGCTCCAGAATGCCATCATTTGCTTGTAATGTTGAACATGACTAATGTGATCTATCTTTTCGTTGTATGGCGTGAACTTTGGTGGTGTAAACTTTCTCAGAAATGGGTAGGATTCGATCTCCTCTATGAAAGGTGTGGTTGCAATATGATCTAGGGCTTTGCTAACCATATCCTAGGCAGTGCGTGCCTTGGGGTACTGCTCTCTCCTATCCAGTTTCTCATTCAGCCATCTTTCCCAATCCTTTTGTTGCTGACCGGCTCCGGCTCGATCTCGTTCTTGCAGTGTTCGACTTCTCTTACATTGCCGATCTCTCCGCTTGTCTATGTAACAACCGATGCTGGAGGCATGGTTTCTCGTCACGTGGTCTAGGGTTTGGCTCTTGCTCCCGGAGTCCCGATTCCTCGTTTCGTGACTTGGTGGTCCTCCTCTAACATGGTCTTCTCTTCTATAGATTGCCTCCCTCATTGCCCTGACTTGGGAGGTCAGTCTAGCAATCTCTTCATTACGTCGCCGTAGTTCCTGCTCAGCAACATGATAAGAACGGTCACTGGGCACACGTCCACTGGAAAGTGAAGGGCCCAGGTTCCGATGGTGATTTCTATGGAGGTTTGGTCCCCTAGTGTAGTGTGGGTCTCTCCGCAGTTCTCGTGCTTCATGGTAACTCCCAGTAGGAGAGTAGGTCCCGGACCTCCTCGGCTGATCTCGGTTACTCCCATCCAGAGTGGCTCGGCATGTTGCCGAGCTAGTGTTATCATTTTTGGAGGGAGTTTCGTTCCTTCATTCATTGAGCTGGACTCCTCCTCCCCTCAAGAAGCCAGTACTCATTATCTTCAAGACCTTCACACAGACAACGCCAATTGTAAGAGGGGTTTCTAGGAAGGTCAGTTCGATAACTCGAACCACAGTCAATGAACACTAGTTTACTGCAAGGAGAAGAAGAAGTCATGATGAATCAATCCTCTATGGGCCAATTACACTCCAATGATTAAGTTAGCAATCTTAATTAGGAATGAAGTAAAAAAAATAAGTGTGTATGGCTCAATTGGATCGCTCATACCTCGCTTCTTGAAGTTTTGATATTTATATTTTAGTGCTCTCTATTGAGCCTACTTTAATAATCATGACTTACTGCACAGGTCTATGTCAGCTAGAGCCGACTGATCGAACGTAATTTCACCTTTATCGCTATGCTCGAGCTCGACTGACTAGACGTGAGTGTTGTCGTTGAGTATAGCGCCTCCTTCGCATTGAATGCGAGTTTGTTCCCTATTAAATGCTCTGACTCTCCGCATGATTATATCCATAAGTTGGGCTAAAAGGGTTTTAGCTTGGGCTGATAAAATTACTTGGGTCTGTATTGTAACAATTGTCTCTGGGCTGCTCCAGGCCCAATTTGACAATGCTAATATTTTTTGGGCTTGTCAATTATGTTGGGCTCATATTTATTTGACCCACACTAAGTGATATATTTTTTTTAAAAGTCTCTTGACTACTCTACTACCTCGGGTTGCTGATGTATTCACATACCACGTATTACTATTTAATAGGAATTATTATTGAGTACTCAATTCTATTTGACCACTAAATTATTTTTATAAGGAAGACATTTTTAAGGCACTTGATGGCATGAACATCTGTGAAACTGCATATATACATATATATATATATATATGCTTTGCCAAGAACTTTCTGTTGCAATTAATGGAAATGTGAATTTTCTATACGTACTAGACCTATGTCATCCAGGGCTGGCTCAACATAATTTGTGGTGACAATTTTAAATAAATCCTTTTATGTACAAAAATTTTGAATTAAATCGGTTATTGTTGAAATTAATTAGTGTGTTTGTTTCGAGCTTTTTTTTTTTTCAAAAATATGTAGAAACTATAAAAATTTCACTATAACAGGTAAGGTTTTAAAAAATCTACGACTTTTAATATTTTTTTTACATATTATTTTATTGGGTATAACCAATGTCGTTTTTTCTATTTTTTCCCAAAGTTAACTACTGTAGTTAATTTTTGGTCATTTTTTATAGGGTTTTTTTTTCTCATTTGGAATGGGTTTTTTGTTTCAAATAAATTGTGGAATCTATATAAGGCCTTAATTATAGCATGTAGAAGTTTTTACAAAATTAAAGCCTTTATTATTAGTTAATTTGGTATTTTTTTTCCTGAAAGTTGATTTTCGGCTTCTTTTTCATATGAACCTTTTTTTTCTCACTTAGATTAGGGCCTTTTTAAAAAAAGAAATATTGAGAATATATAAAAACCTTTATTATTAGATATAATTTTTTTATTAAATTTTGAGGCCTTTAAAAATCAAGGGACTAAGGTGGTCGCCTCACCTGCCTAGGGGGTGGGCCGGCTCTGATGTCATTCAATTGGTCCTGGTTTCCTCCTCTGTTTTTAGTAACCAAGTTAGCCAGAACTCATGGTCTCTCAAAGTAAGCTCAGAGGTTCGACTCTTGTCAAGTGTAAAAGTTTATTCTAGACCTTTGACCTAGTAGTTATTTAGTTTATGTGGGATAAGAGGACTACACAGACCCCTAGATTAGTCATGATTTATGTGGGATGGAGGGACTACACAGACCCCTAGATTAATCAAGGTGCGTACAAGCTGGCCCGAACACTTGATTAGCAAAAGAGAGAGAGAGAGAGAGAGAGAGAGAGAGAGAGAGAGAGAAGTAAATGTGTGAAATCTTGTCATGTACAGTTAGATGAGTCCACAAAGTATTTCGAGCCTACACGTGTCCCTTGAAAACTCTACACAAATTTCTTAGGATTATTTAGTAGCTTATAAATTGAACTTATATAGCTTTTTTAAACTGTTTTTGGTTCTTATTAAAAAAAAGTGACTTTTTAAGCCTAGCTTAAACTTGGAAAAGCCTTTGAAATAAGTGGCTTTTTAAAACTAGCTTAAGCTTATGGATTATAACTTTTTTAAAATGCTATCTAAACACCCTCTCAGTTGAGGATAAAATACACTTTGTACTCTTACACTTTACACCAAATTTCTCTTTAAAACTTGCAATTTAATTATAACAATTAAGTTCATGTACTTTTAATTTATTGCAATGTCACCGTCATGTAAGTTTTCATTAGAACAATTGATAGCCAAATCTATGTTCGTCTCGCATGATTGTTTTTCAAGGTAAAAATGTATTTTCATATCATTTTGACATCCAAATGCCCTCAATCGTTCCTTACTGAAGATGATTTAGGGGTATTTTATAATGTTTTATACATATAATGACTGTAAAAAGTCTAAAAGAGATTGGTGAGAAATTATTATAAAAATTTTGAGACCTAAATGATTTGGGCAAATAACATCAATTAGTGTGAGAATACATTTTTGTCCCTAAAAAAAGAGCACATAAGACTCATAGAAAACTTACGAATCTGTGACATTATAATAAATTAGAGAATGGGTTTAATTGTTACTATTGAAAGTATAATTCTTGAAATGAGATTTGGTATAAAGTGTCATGGTACAAAGTATATATTTTCCTAAGTTAAATTTTTGCCTTACTTCCCTTTTACTAGCTCTTGTCCACAATCCATGGAAAAATAGTGAACTTTCCTCATTTTGAGACAATGGTCAAAGAATTCAAGTGCTTCATCTGGTAATCTCCATGAAGATACCTACTAGGGACCGATTTGATGGGGGTTAACCAGAACCCCTGTAACAGGCTGACCGGAGAGACCATGGACAGCGGGGCACCCCAATAGTGCTAAATAGGGAGTGGCCGAGCACACCGGGGTCGATCAATTTGGTCGAGCATACTGAATGGGAACATGCTGACCATTCCCCTTAACTGGCTTGTGGGGACCACGCCTGACACTAAGTCGGGCTATGTACTACCGAAAGGACAAGACGCGTGGGGGGACAACTACCTTCCCTACTACGCGCCGATGTCAGTCTGACAGGCACTTCAGAAGACATCATGTGTGAGAGACAACCATTTCCACCACTACCCTGTCAAAAACCTGATTGCTTAATGATATATAGCCATGTGGAAAGACGATCCTTTCCACTAATCACCTGCAGACATACTTGGGACCACATACATAGGTATATAAAAGATAACCCAAGCCTTCTTCTTCAAGGTACACATAATAAAAATCCTAGTAAAAACTCTGTCCATTTATCCTCTCAAACCTAACTTTGGTATCGAAGGGTTTTTGACAGGCACTGCATCGGTGTTTTTTGATCCAGTTTTCCTTTATAGCCATTCGAAGAAATTCTTTGGGATCTGGGGGCAAACTATAGAAGTTTACTGCTCTATCAATACCTATTAAGTCATACAACTATTCTTGTAGATATGTTTGTATATCCCTATGTCTTTATGCATTGAGCTATTAGGCACTTGAACATAAATTCTTATCTGCTCACAACATTTCCTCAAAATACTTTGGCTCCACTTGCTACGCTCAAATTAGGGTGCAACTTCAATACCACTAAGGCCTAATGCTGGGCAACGGAGCTCTCTTGCTACAGGTAATTTGTTGCCTCACGGAGTTCCTTGATTACTAATGAGAACAAGACTATTTCAAAGGCCAAATTTAAAATTAAAGCACACGAAATTGGAGAACCAAAGGATGACATGTACGATATATCAAATGAAATTTTTGAAAGGGAATTTCTCCAATGGAAAGATGCTTTGGTGGGTTTATTTATTGATTGAAAATTGTATTTTCATTATGTTAAAAACATGGGCTAAAAAGATTTGGAATAATGTTTTGGAAGAGGTGGTCTTTGTAGACAATGACTTACTTGTGTTAAAAATTAGAGATGGAGAGGCCATCGGTGATATTATCCAAAATGAACCATATTATACTGGAAGTAGATTGATTGTGGTGAAGCAATGGCAACCAGGATTGAAATCATCAAAATGTGAATTTTTAGTGTTCCTTAAGGGGTGAAAGTGTTCAATGTTCTATTAGAATTATGGACTAAAAATGGTATTAGATATTTGGCTAGTATTATTGAAAAACCTTTGTACATAGATGAGCTTACTTTTTTAAAGAGTTGGCTTGGCTTTGCTAGGGTGTGTATTGAAGTTTTGGCAAGCAAAGATATTCCCAAGTAAATTGTATTATTTAACAAAATTTCATTTTATTAAATACGTTAATTATAAGCAATATGCCACATCACCCTTATCAAATACAATATGGACCAATCAATTTTAGCCACATCATATTCACCTTCCATTCATCTTCTTCTCCATTTAGTTCTTCATCCTTCACACCTCACCGGAAACCTCCCTCCCTCCCCGCTCTCTCTATGGGTTAAAGCATCTCTCTTAAGTCATCACACCACTGTTACAGTAACACCCCAACCTCCACTATCATAGCCCCATCCCCACTGTACCCCACCCTTAACAACCCGCCACCCCCCCACCTCCCCTTCTCTGTTCTCCCACCCATACCCCAATGTTCTCTCTCTCTCTCTCTCTCTCTCTCTCTCTCTCTCTCTCTCTCTTTATATATATATATATATATATCTTAAATATTATAACCACCGACTTTGTAGCACCACTCCCCTAACAACCGACTAGACCACACACCACCTCTACAATTAAACAACTTCCATGTATAATCATACCACCATGGATTGAAACCCCCCCCCACCGTGCACTATCACCATCGATCGAAACCCCCCTCCACTGTTCACCTCCAATCGAAACCCCATCCAGCACAATCCACCACGGCCAATTGAATAAACCTTCACTCTACCATTTCGATCACTAAACCACCACCAGATCCATCGTTAGCCACCACATCCACCATAACACCGGCACTAAACACCATAACCATTGCCACCGTCACCCACCCAACAACCATTGCCCACCGCCAACTACCAACCACACCCAAATCCCCAAACTACCACTGCCCACAACCCCTCATTACCAGACCCACCACTAAATCCATACTAACGAACCCCCACCACCATACTGGCCGACCCCATAAAGTGTGTGTGTGTGTGTGTGTGTGTGAGAGAGAGAGAGAGAGAGAGAGAGAGAAAGAGAGAGACAGGACAAATTGGTGATAGCTCTAGCCGCCGATCATCCTCACGAATTTCTTGATTTTTTCTTCACTGTTTTCTTTTTACAAAATATTGAATTTGGTGATTTGTGTGCTTGCTGGCAATTATGGGGGTTTAGTAGACAGTGTTGTCTTTGTATGGGAGTAGAGGTGACCCGAAGGGGTGGGTTGGGGTGGCAGTGGCAATGATGGTGGTTGTGCTATTAAGGGGATTAACGGTGGTGAGGGTTATCGAGATTAAGGTTTCGGAAGTAGGGAAAGGTTGAGAGAGATGGGATGTGAGAGAAAGGCTGTTAGTTTTTTTTTAAGGTTTTTGGGGATAAGAGAGAAAGGCTGTTAGTTTTTTTGAAGATTGTTGCAATTTTGTGAGGGTAAAACAGTAAGTTCATCCATTTGTTAACCCCGTCGCCCGACAAACTCTAATAAATGAGGTCACTGTAATTATTAAAATGTGAGAGGCAATTTGTTTATTAAGTCCTAACTTTAGGGGTGGTTAGTATAATTTAACCTGGTTAATATTGTCCCTTGTGAGTAGAGATGGACACGAGTTGGATGGTCTGCTTGACCCGCCTAAGCCCGTCTATCATTTATAAGGCTTGAAATTTTTTTTAGGCTTGATTAGTTTAATGTAGGATTGAAAATTGAGAGCTGCTTTTTCCCCCGACACCCCCAGAGCTGTACCCCAAAACCCTCTCAACACTTACCATTATGCCCCCAACCCCCCTCTCCTGGTTTATTTATTTATTTTTTCAGTTTTGTGTTTTTTTTTTAGTTTTGTTTTTTTTCATTAGTTTTGTTTTTTTTTAATCAGTTTTGTTTATTCTTTTTTTTTATCAATTTTATTTTTTTTTATCATTTTTATTTTTCTTTTTGGATAAAAAGTTTTTTATTATTATATGTTTGTAATCTTTTATTTATTTTTTAATTGTGGATTTTGGGAGTCATTATTTGTAAAAATTTTAAAAATTATAAAAATATGGATCAAATAAAAAGTATATATATGAAAATAACAAAAATACTAACAATTATTAAGCAAAAACACTAATAGCTTGCGAACAAGTACTTTTTTTCAAATGAAAAGTCTCTTAGACCAATATTGATTTAGCTATGTTCAGGGAAGAATACATGTAAAAGAAAATTGATGAAAAAAATAATAAACAAAATTGATTACAAAAAAACAAAACTAAATAAAAATTAACAAAACTGAAAAAAACAAATAAAATAAAATGCAAGTAGGGTGTCAGGTTGGGAAGGTAATTTAAAAGGAGGGGGAGGTTCTGACATGTGTCAAAAATTAAATAAAACAAAAAAAAATTGATGAAAAAAAAAAAAACAAAACTGATTAAAAAAAGCTAATAAAAAAAGAAACAAAATTAAATAAAAATTAAACAAAACTGCAAAAAAAAAAAAAAAAAAAAGGCAGGTGGGGTGGTTCGGTTGATTGTAATTCCAAGGGAGGAGGAGGGGTATAAAAGTAATTATTATGGAGAACAAGGGTGTCAGGAGAGGGGAGAAGCAATTTGCTTGAAAATTGTGTTTAAAGCCTAGCATGACTTGCTTGAAATATATATGAAATAATGTATTTTATTTATATAAAATAATATTTTATTTATTTTTGTATTTAAGTTTTATATTATTTAACTTTATTTTAAAATATATATATATATATATATATTAAAAATATTTTAAAATTAAATAGGTAGACTTGAAATTTGATTTTAGCCCAATGAAATGTTTTTTTTTGTGGAAGTCTGATCAAGCTTCCTCGCCCTTTGAATGTTCATCTCTACTGAAAATAATAGAGCCGTACGAACGATGAAGTTGGTGGGAATTGGGCCGATGATGATGGCTGGTTTTTCGCTTCATCTTCGATTTGTCCAGATGTGAACCGAGCAATTGGAGAAGTTATAACGTAAGCTCAGTTGAAAATAAAAACCTCAACTGATCCCATTCTCTGTCCTATCTTAATTAGTTGAGTGTGTGTGTTTTTTTTTTTTTTTTTTTGTCGCTGTACCTATACTTTTGTTGCTGTATGTGGATGGATGGTGATATATATAACCCAATTTCAGTTGAAAATAGAAACTTCATTTACTTTGTATGACAATGTACGGTGTTTAGAAGAATTAGGGCATGCAAATTCGTTTTTTTCTTTTTCTATCTTTTGGGATTTAACCATGGTCCATGGTATTATAAAAACAACTTCCCCAAGCATTTTTCATTCTAGTAAATTTTTATTTTTTTTGAGTACTATGGTCAAGAATATCGGAGCTAGTTTCTCAACTAATTTCTTTTTCAATCTAGTCAAAGGCAAGCTATCGATACCGAGATCAGAATATTCAAGAATTGTTAAAGATAAATCTCTTACAATTTGACCTCAATAATTGAGTTGGAATTGGTCCAGCTTGGTGAATCCACCTATATTCCCTCACCCTCTATGATGTGATGTTCTAACCAACTAAAATGACTAAAATAATTCTACCTATATATTTCTAAAGCTTTCTAACTTTTATTGATAATTTTAAAGGTTCATAAGTAAAGTTCCGAGGTATTTTTTCTCCTCAATTCTGTTGATAAACAATACATGTTATACATTTCATATTTTTTCATCTTTTCAACCAATTCATACAAAAATTGTGAACCGTCTTCTACAGTAAAATTCAACATCTGTGCAAAACCTGCACAATCGTAATAATTTTGGCCTAATAGGTAAATCTAAATAATATTTAAGATATTCTTCAATAGTGATATTATTTCTGTTATTATCTAATACTATTAAAAATATTTTTGTACTCCATGATTAAAGTTCGTAAGTTATATTAGTTCTAATTATAGAAACAGAGTGTGAACTTTTGACCATTTTGAAATTAATTTTTTTAGTTAAATTTCAATTACTATTTGTATACTATTTAGGCAATGACAAATAACCTATTTTTTTATTTGAGGTGGACATGTTAGAAGTTAAACAAATTTTTTCTTCATAATTTTGAAAAAAAGGTTCCCAGATTTTTGCATTCGGAAATCACTGTATTTCTCTTTACTATTCCTTTATATTGAGTATTAAATTCTCTTTGAATCATTCCTTAAAGTCATGTTTTTCTACAATATAAAAAGTTGTTCAGATTTTAATCATATAATCAGTTATTTCTTGACGAGCGCATGATTCATCATAACTAAATGTTGTCAATTTTTCACTTTCATTTCTACTTGTTAATATTTTACATTATTGATGATATCATAATATCCCTTTAAATGACTCGTTTTTCCAGTTGAAACTATACTAAAATGTCCTAGATTATGTGGCGGTAGATGGACTAGAAACACTTTCAGTCTTAGGTGGATTTTGATTGAGACTAGGAATGTAATTGGATTCCTAATTTTTCTAGCAATTCATTTTCCTCTTCGATGGTCATTGGGTAACTATCACAATTGCTTACTCTTCAATATGCCATGTTTTATTTAAGGGCTAATTACACCAGTAGTCCCTATAGTTTACACTTAGTATCGATTTGGTCTCCTAATTTCAATTTCAACAAACATACCCTTCAATTTAGAAATCTGTTCCTAATAGGTCTAATAGAAAACTTCCGTCAACTATGTCGACAGAAAGTCAGCACACGCGTGGCACATGGCCACTTTCCATGGGCAGCTTGCTAATTTCACTAGCTTTCCCACCCTAAACCCCTCCCACCTCTCCCTCACATGTCGATCTTGTTAGACATTGGGGAAATTAAGGCTTATACATCGATGTTGTTCAATATGGGGATCTTGCAAAATTGTCATTGAAGCCTACTATAAAGCACAAACAAGTTTGTGAAGCACCAAAAGAGTACCAATCCATCTGTAAATGGCGTTGACTAGGTTTGGAATAGAAATACCTGACTATGTTATGTGTTCTACATATTTGATAAATGGCTTGGCATGAACAAGTATGTGTGTGTGTGTATACGTGGGTCTCTGTGTGTGTGTGTGGTGGTGATTCTTTTATGAAATATATATAACTTTTATATTGTACACATGATCTTGGTGGTTGTGTGTCTTTATGAGTTGGGGGATGTTGTAATGGAATGTTTATTGCATTAATGTAGTTTCACGTGCTTGGTTGGAGTTGTTTAACATTCTTTTTGTCATATGCACTGATAATGTCAATGTCAGATTCTGACATGTCATTATATTGTCAAACATAATTGTATATATGTGTGGTGTCTGTATGTGTTATGGTCCCCATGATGTCTGCACATGGTAGCCTTTATAGACAATGTGTCTACCACACCACCAGGAAAAAGGGTTGTAAACTAAGTGGTGTTTTTGTTGCAGATCCATAAGGTAACCTTTTTACAATAAAAATGCACCATGGTGGGGCTTTTGTTGTGAATCCAAATACGGCATACGTAGGGGGAAAGGTTGCTTACTTTGACAAATGCAACGTTAATAGGATGAGTTTGCTTTAGATTAGGGGTTGGTTAGTGAACTCGATTATGTAGGAATTATAACCTACTATTATAGAGTGTCTGGTTTGGACTTGAACCATGGTTTAAGACAGTTAATCAATGACAAAGATGTTATGGAAATGCTCAATTGTGTTAAGATCAGTAGATTGATAGAACTGTATCTAGAACATCAACCAAATCTTGATTTGCAATATGAACAAAGAGCAGGGCATGAGGCACATGAGGGACATAGAGATGAAAGACATTTTAAGGCAGACTTTCAAATGGACAAGGAAACTGAAGATGATAATAAGAGTGACAATAATGAGTACTACTCAGATTGTGAGTCCACAGATTTGGAGGAGTTTTATGATAGTGAATTTGATGGTAGTGAAGATGACAGACTGTTTAAAACAAATGTTGATAGAAGTCTTGAGTGGAATGGATTAGAAAATGATTAGAAAAGGATAAGGGTAAGGGGGTTGAGGGTGTTGGCAGCAAGCAGGGAATTAGCAATTCAATATGGGAGGCTATTGAAACTAATAAAGCAGCATCAGATCATCTTGTTAGCCCTCATGTGTCATCTGATAGAGAGGATGGTCCCACCCAAGAGTATCCAAAATTTAACCCTCAAGCAGACATGTCCAATCCCCGGTTTTAACTTGGACACAACAGAAGAGGTTGTAAAGGACAACCCATCAATCAAAAAGGAGAAGGTGGTAAGACTAAATTGTCTATAAGTAATATAATAAAATTGTAGTATATTTATGTGTTTTGGCTGAGATATTGTTAACATATCATCACTACTAAGGTGTTTAAATTTGCAGGTGAAGAGGAACCCTACTATAGGAGCCAGTGCCAGTGCTAGCCAACCAATAATGCCTATCATGTCAAGACCAGCTGTGGGCAATTCTAGTGTCAGCCAGCCAAGCATGGGTAACAGGCCTAGGCCAATTGTGGGCAATCCTAGTGCAACTCAGTCGAGCATGGGTAATAGGCCTGGGCCAATTGTGGGCAATCCTAGTGCCACTCAGCCAACACCAGGGCATGGTGTAAACATTAGGGCACCACCACCAGGGGTCCAACCACACCTCATGAAGACAAGCACATTGTCTCTACCAACTATTGAAGGACCATCTAAATTCATGCATAAGGGTAAGAAGTTTGTAACCCTATCTTCACTGAAGGAAGTAGTAGCAGCAGCAAGAGGCAGGCAAGGAATTGCAAAAGGCAGCCAATTAGATACTCCATCGACAGCAAGCAAGCCTAATGGTCATAGGAATAGGAAGTGAATACTTTGAAGGATAGTTATTTATGTTTTGTTATGAAGTATCCAGAATGCTTTGAAAGATAGTGGTTTATGTTTTGTGAACTGAATTATGTAGTGATATTTTTGCTACCAAGTGAAGTGTAAGACATGGGGGCATGCTATGTGCAGCAAGTGTTTTGGGGACTACTGCTTAATACAAATGATTATTGGTTATTGTTCTTTGTTATTCGCAGCTATTTGTATTCAATGTCAGTAGTTGGTTAGTTTGTAAACAAAACAAATTTGCTACAAAAAGAGCATAACATTCCATTGCATTAAACCAAACCAATTACATAATGTTACATTAATTCACCACTAACTCCTTTACATTAGGATCACCACTGAAGACTGTTGACTCCATGCCTTGATTTTGGTGATAACTAAACCTTGTGTTAGTTTGCTAATGATTTTAATTAATGTGTAGTTAAATGAGTAAAAATATATTTTACACGTAAAGCATAATGAATGTCAAAATAAATGCACAAAGATCGAGCAATGCATCAAAACAGAGAAATGCACCAAAACAGAGCTATGACACCTATTCAAATGTCAAACCAATGATGTGAATTTGAAGAGATTGAAGGTGCTCAAAAGAAGAATTCATTAAGCCTATAAAGACTCAATGAAGTTAATATGAACTCGAAGAGATTGAATGTGTTCAAAAGAGAATTCAACATATGTGCAAAGACTCTATGAAGAGTCCAAGAAAAGTATTTAAAAAAATCAAAATGAGTTCAATCCAAATTGAATTAAAGACTTTATTGAATAACTATACTAGATTGAAAGCCTTAAAAAATCATTATACCCCAGAGAGAAGATTCCTTGAAGTACTTCAAGTGTTTTTGAAGCTAAGCTTGATCAAGGAAAGCATGGAGAAAATTTTCTAGGTGATGTGTCGACACATGGATTTGATGTGTTGACACATGAGGACAAATGCCAATGCTTGAAGAATGGATGATCAAGTGTTGACACATGGGTTTGATGTGTCAACACATAGAGACAGAGAGAAACTACTGCAGAATGCAAGCTTGATGTATCGACACATGACTTCATGTGTCGACACCTGAGGATTAACGACTATATTTCTAAACATTATATTGAACTGGGCGCACATTTAATGAAGCCCCAACTACCTCCAACGGGTGATTCCACCCTTTAATTAATGAAGCTTCTAAATGCATTTATGGACAAGAGATACAAGATTATTCCACCCTTTGATTATTAAGAGCTGACAATTCTTACACTTATTGAAAATTCTCTTTGTCTTTAATACTTGGCATTTAGTGAGCTATTCATTTTCTCATCTACTCTTTGTTAGAGAGTGTGTACTTCAATTGTAAATCCTTTATACACTTTTGAGTGAGAGTTTAAGTGTTCTCATGTAAAAGAAAAACACTTGTAAGTTTGAGAGAGCTTGGACAAAACTCTTGTAATATTGAAGCTTGGGTGTAAGTTTCAAGGAGAGTGAGCTAGGCACTTCAACTAGCCTTTACTTTGTAATTAGAGATTGTATAGTGGAAAAAGACTTCAAGGGGATCTTGGAGTGAGGACGTATACAACTAGTTGTGGTTGAATCTCGATAATTCTTGGTGTCTCTTTTTGTGCTTTGCTTTCATTGCTTGCTTGCTTGACTTTGTTGCATTGCATATATTTTGAATCATTATTTCATTGCTTAGTTTATTTTTAAATAGTCTTAATTACAATTATTTTTGAGAAAACTCAATTCACCCCTCCTCTTGAGTTGTCTTTTGGGCCAACAATTGGTATCAAAGCTAGTATTCTGGCTTTCGGCTTAACATCCTAGAAATTGATCCATGGCAACCAACGTTAGAAGCTCTCTTGATGAGGGTTAATCCACAAATAGACCACCCATGTTTCATGACACCAATTACAATTATTGAAAAAATAGAATGAGAATATATATTCAGTCCGTTGATTATGAATTGTGGAGGATTATAGTAAATGGTCCTAAAACTCCAACTAATAAAGTTGAAAAAGTTAATGTCCCTAAGCCCGAATCCGAATGGGATGAGGATGATTTGAAAATGTTGCAATCTAATGTTAAAGCCATGAATATTTTATATTGTGCCATTGATCCTAACAAATTTAATCGTATTTTTACTTGTGAATCAACCAAGGAAATATGGGATAGACTTGACGTAACCCATGAAGGTACTAATCAAGTTAAGGAATCTAAAATCAATATTTTAGTTTATAACTATGAATTGTTTAAGATGAAACCGGATGAATCCATTACCGAAATATTTACAAGGTTTACCAATATTATTAATGGCTTGAAGTCTCTTGGAAAGGTTTATCCTAACAATGAACATGTTAGAAAGATCTTGAGGTTGTTGCCAAAGACTTGGAAAACTAAAGTCACTGTCATCCAAGAAGCAAATGACCTCAACACATTACTTTTGAAGAACTCTTGGGCTCCCTTATGACATATGAACTAACTCAAAAGCAACATGTCCAAGATAAAGAAGAAAAGAAAAAAAGGTCAGTGGCATTCAAATCCACCAGCAAAGAAGATGAATCAGCAAGGGATGAGGATGATGATGAAATTGCCCATATCACACAAAAATTCAAAAGATTCATGAGGAGAAAATGGAAAGGTGGAAAGAAGCATGAAGCCAAATGCGATTCTAGCAAAGAATCAACGATTATATGCTATGACTGTATGAAGTCCGGTCATATAAAGGCTGAATGTCCCATGCTTAAAAAAAAAAAAGGAAAGAAAGATCAAAGGAAGAAGGCAATGACTGCTATGACTTAGAGTGATAATGAAGAATTCGGCTCCGAAAAAGAAACTGAATCTCAAGAAGTGGCCAATCTATGCCTCATGACTCATGAGGAAGAGAATGAGGTATCATCTCCTAACACTTCTCAATTTACTTTCAATGAGCTAAGATGCTTTTGATGATTTAATTATTGAATTAAAAAAGATGAAAATTAAAAATGGTCTTCTCAAAAAGATGATCTCTACTTTAACTAAAGAAAATGAGGACTTACAAAAAGAAAATGAAGATTTTTAAAATGAAATTTGTGTTTTGAAAGATAAAGTCAAGGAAAACTATTTTCAAAAGGATTCCTCACTTTCAAAGGAAAATCAATCTCTGAGGAAAGAAGTTAAACACTTGGAAACAACTCTTTTTAAATGTGTAAATGGAAAAGATAAATTATATGCTATTCTTGGAAAACAAAAGTGTTCACTTGATAAAACGGGACTTGGTTTCAATCCCTTCAAAAGGAGAAAGTTTTCAAAAACTAGATTTGTTTCTTTTACTAGTAAACTACAAATTTCATACTTTTATTATCATAAACTAGAATGCATTGCTAGTAAGTGTTATGCTATGCAAAGTCTATTGCTCCTAACAATGCATGGGTCCCAAAAAGGCCATTAAGGACTAAATTTAAGATGGTTTGGGTACCTAAAGTCAAATAAACTCTTATGTAGGTGTGCCTTCAAGCTAAATTCAAGAAAAACCATTGGTACTTGGATAATGGATGCTCAAGACAAATGATGGAAGATGAAACACAATTTATATCTCTCTCTAAAGGATGGATGACTTGTCACCTTTGGAGACAATAGTATAAAAAAAATTATTGGTATAGGTAGTGTTGGTAAGAACTCTTCCACCTTTATTGAAAATGTTTTGCTTGTTAAATGATTCAAACACAATCTTTTAAGCATTAGTCAACTTTATGACAAAGGATGCAAGATTGTCTTTGAATCCTCTAAATGTAATGTGATTGACATCAATAGTAACAAGACTATTCTCACTGGGCATAGACAAGACAATATATACATTTTTTTTTTATCTAAATGAATTATCTTCTTGCAAAGTTGAATGTCTTGCCGCTATGAATAATGATAAAAGTTGGTTGTAGCATTGAAGACTTGGTCACATTAGTATGGGCATACTTTCAAAGGTTTCTAAAATGATTTGGTCAAAGGACTTCTAAAAATCAAATTTGACAAAGATAGAGTTTGTGATGCTTGTCAAATAGGTAAGCAAACTCAAATCTCTTTTAAATCTATAAATATGTTGACCACTTCTAGGCCATTACAATTATTGCACATGGACTTATTTGGACTAACTAGGACTTTAAGTCTTGGTGGGAAATAATATGCACTTGTTATTGTTAATGATTATTCTAGATTTACATGGACATTCTTCTTAGCTCACAAGAATAAGACAATTGTTTTCTTCATAAAATTTTGTAAAAATATTCAAAATGAGAAAAGTTTTTCAATCACTTCTATAAGAATTGATCATAGAGGAAAATTTTATTGCAAACTCTTTGAAGTATTTTGCGATGAAAATAGTTTTGACTACAACTTTTTAGCCTCTAGAACACTTCAACAAAATGGAGTTGTTAAGAGGAAAAATAGAACTTTGGAAGAAATGGGAAGAACAATGCTTTGTGAAAATGGTTTGCCAAAATAGTTTTAGGCTGAAACTGTCAACACAGCTTGGTACGTTTTAAATCAAATTTTATTTAAAAAATTTTTAAACAAAATCTTCTATGAGCCTTGGAAAGATAAGAAACCAAATGTCTCATACTTTCGAGCCTTTGGATGCAAATGCTTTGTGTTAAATAACAATAAAAACAACCTTGGCAAGTTTAATGCAAAATTTGATGAGGGTGTATTTCTTGGCTATTCAACACATAGCAAAGCATATAAAGTCTTTAATAAGAAGACTCTAGTGGTTGAGGAATCGGTCCCTGTTACTTTTGATAAACATAACTCCCTTTTTAGAAATATTGCAAGTGATGATGTAGATGAAATGGAGCAAAATATGAAAAAGATGGACATCCATCCAAACCCAAAAGAAGATCAACAAAAGGTGAAGAAAGTGCAAGAAGTGTCAACAAGTCAACAAGAGATCAATGAAGGTCTACCTAAGGAATGGAAGTTTATGCATAACCATCCAACAGAACAAATCCTAGGTGATCCTTCACAAGGCGTAAAAACTAGATCCTCTCTTAGAAATGTATGTAATCATCTTGCATTCTTATCTTAAATAGAACCTAAGTGTTTTAATGATGCTGAAAATGATGAGTTTTAGGCTAATGCCATGCAAGAGGAGTTGAATCAATTTGAAAGAAATGAGGTATGACACCTTGTTTCTAGGCCTAATGATCATCTAGTTATTGGAACTAAATAGGTTTCTAGAAATAAAATAGATGAATATGGAGTTATTGTGAGGAACAAAGCAAGACTTGTTGCTTAAGAGTGTAGCCAAGAGGAAGGCATTAATTTTGATGAAACGTATGCCCCGGTAGCTAGATTAGAAGCTATTAGGTTGCTACTTGCATTATCATGTTTTGAGGATTTTAAAATTTATCAAATGGACATTAAAAGTGCATTTCTAAATGGTTTTATTACTGAAGAGGTATATGTTGAACAACCCCCCAGATTTGAAGATCTAAAATTTCCTAATCATGTTTTCAAATTAACAAAAGCTTTATATGGATTAAAGCAAGCCTTAAGGGCTTAGTGTGAAAAATTAAGTAAGTTTTTGATTGAAAAAGATTTTTCAAGAGGAAAAATAGATACTACTCCTTTTATCAAGATAAAAAACAATGACATGCTCTTAGTACAAATATATGTGGATGATATCATATTCGATACTACTAATCAATCACTTTGCAAGGAATTTGCTAAGTGTATGTAGGGAGAATTCGAAATGAGTATGATGGGTGAACTTAATTACTTTCTCGGTCTTCAAATCAAGCAATCAAATGAAGACATCTTTATTAACGAAGCCAAGTATATCAAGGACTTGATCAAAAAGCTTGGCATGGAAGATGTAAAGCCCATAAGTACTCCAATGAGTACTACAACAAAATTGGATAGCGATGAGAAAGGTAAATCAGTAGATTATAAGCTTTATAGAAGCATGATAGGTTCTTTGTGATACCTTTTACACAAGAACTCCTCACCGAGTTCTTCAGCCACCAAGTGGTTTTGTCCAAGTTCCACTCAAACTTACAAGAGTTTTTCTTCCACAAGAGAACTATCAAACTCTCACTTACAAATGTATAAAAGTATACAAGTAACTCACAAATTCTCTAACAAGAGTAGATTATACAATCAAAGCTCACAGGTGAAAACAAGAAGAATATTCAGGAATATCAGTTGATCAGTCAGTGATTCTTGTTTCTTCTCTCTTTTTCTTGTTATAAATGCAACTGGAAGCTTGTACATAAACCCCTGTATTGATTCAATCCGTTAGAGGTTGTTGGGCTTCATTTAATGCACGTCTAGTCCGTTATAATGTTAGAAAAACTAGCCGTTATATCCCAAGGGTTGGCTCCAAGATTGTGGAGTCGACACTTTCTGCTTCTGCATTTACCAGATGTTGTTCACTGTCTCCATGAGTCCGCTCTTCATATTAATGAGTCGGCTCCTTGTTCATTCTGTCTTCACATCTTTGCTTCTATTATCATGAGGTGACTCTTCATCTTCCGGAGTCGGCTATTTGTTCATTTGGTCTTCAGCCTTTTGCTTCTGTTGTCATGAAGCGACTCTTCATCTTGATGAGTCCGCTCATCGATTATTTTATCTTCAAGCCTTTGCGTCTATCTCTATGAGGCGACTCTTCATTTCCATGAGTCCACTCATTGTCTATTTGGTCTCTAGGCTTTTGCTTCTGTATTCATGAGGCCACTCTCATTTCCGTGAGTCCGCTCATTGTCCATTTGGTCTTTAAGCCTTTTTGCTTCTGTCTTCATGAGGTGACTCCTCATTTTTATGAGTCCGCTTATTGCCCAGAAATTTGCATTCTGTCTTCCAATGATCCATATCATCTCAGCAGCAGTATAAGATCTTCAAGGAGTATCTCTTTGGGGTATGATAACCAATCAAACTTCTTTAACTCATCAGAGTTAACTTCTATTCATTTTGGATTTAATCATTCATTTGATATTCATCTTCTCTTGGCTCTCAAACTGTTAGAGTTTCATTAGATCAAAGTTGATCTTTTCTTCTTCATCTGCAAGGCTTCCTCTTTCATTGTAGAACAATCCCTTTCAATGTCAAGCTTCCTTAATTATATAGAGCTTTACAACGCTTCATTGCCAATTTTCTTCTCTCAGCTAGAAATTCTTTTTTCTTCTTTAAAATCATTTCAATGAGACTTTTGTAAGCTTGATGAAATCTCTTCATACATATCGTCTTCATTGATTCCTTATATCTCAGAAGAATTCTTCACTTGGATTTCATGTAGAGATCAGACAATCATTGTGAATCTTCTTCTCAAGCAACTTTAATCACATAAGCTGGATTTGATCTTTGCATTCCTGATGAAGTTTTCTCTTGAGCATTTTCAATCTCTTCAATAATCAATTCATCTTCAACTGATCATTGCACATTCTGATGAAGTCTTCAATCTTTCTTGAGTGCAAGTCAATCTTCATTGAGTCTATGCATACTTGATAGAAGCTTCATTTGAACACCTTCAATCTCTTTAAATATAAAACATTTGTTTGAAGTAGAGATATGTGTCAATCCTTTGTTTGGTTCATTGCATAGCTCTTGGAATTCATTGCTCGATCTTGAACTTGTTGTACATTTACTTTGACAAGTATTAGACTTAAGATTGAACTTTAAGTCTAAATTATAAACTCTATTAATCTGCACACTAAGTAAATGCATTAGTAAAATAACACAAGGTTTAGTTATTATCAAAATCAATATGGGAATCAACCTTGAGTCAACACACAAGTGGCTCTTGCTAACTGCTAAGAATATAATTGTGTCTTGGTGTAGCAAGAAATAAAATTCAATTTCTCTCTCCACAGCTGAGGCTGAATATGTAGCAGCTGGTAGTTGTTGTGCTCAAGTATTGTGGATTAAATAACAATTAGAAGATTATGGTATCTCATTTAATCATATACCCATTCAATGTGACAATACTAGTGCTATAAACTTGACTAAAAACTCCATCCAACACTTTCGCACAAAACACATTGAGGTTAGATATCATTTCATAAGAGATCATGTGCAAAAAAGAGATATTGAACTTGATTTTGTAAGTACAAACATGTAATCGGCTGCTATTTTTACAAAACCATTAAGTGAGGATAGGTTTTTATGATAAGACGAGAATTGGGAATGAGTGATCCTTTGTCTTGATTATTGTTGAATTTGAATGACTTTCATATTATTTGAGTTTGAAGTATATTCAAGTGGATTGATTATTTTTATAAAATACATCTATAATTCATTGCATGCTCATATTAGTACATATTATCATCTCTGACCCAAAAGTCTACCCTTGAGTCCATAAATATCCTTTCTGGCATAATCTAACCTAGTCTGGCTTCATGTATCGACACATTATTTTCATGTGTCGACACGTTAGAACAGTGGGTTCAAAATCAATTGTTGACACCCATGTGTCGACACATCAAGTTCATGTGTCGACACATGAGTCGGGCCTATATATTTTAAACCAGCCCACTTTACGCACATTCAAACTTTCCCCCTCTCTCTCTCTATATCTATTTTGTTCCTTTCTCGTACCAAACTAACTGTCACCTAACTGTTCCTCTCAATCTTACCTTTAAACGCCTTATAAACCCTAAATCGACCCTTCCCAACTTCGCACAACCCTTATTGATTCCACCATGGTACCGAAAAACCCTAAACCGAAGAAAAGTTAAAAACCCCCAAATACATTGACGTCCTTTGTCCCGAAAGACCAAAAGCAGAAACAAAGGGGGATTTGAGCAAAGACAAAGAGAAAAAGAAGAAGAAAAGTAAGAAGGGAGAAATGGGATCTTCAACAGCCCTAGAGATGAATGAACTATATTTCAGTGAGGACAAAACCCAAGAGAGGCACAATTTGAGTTTCTCTCTTAGGAAGGTCTATAATGGTCGATGGGTGGATTAAAATTTCTTCAATTATTACAAGTTTGAGTTGAGTACAAAATTAACCAATTTGGGTTGAAAATCTATGACCACATTGAAGGATGATGTTTACCCTGACTTAGTGACACATTTTTATACCAATGCCGAAAGAGAGTATAGTAATGTATCTATAAAAAGTTATGTTAAAGGTGTTAGTTTCACTTTGGATAGAACAGTGATATGACACGTCCTTGGAATCAGGTTGGGTGGAGAGATTTATCGAGATAATATATCTCAGAAAGATCAATTGAAAGTTCTTTATGGAAAGGAAGTGGATGAGTACATATAACCTATTGCCAATGACTTGCCTCTAGAATTGAGGCTGGTTCATCACTTTACTTGCACCAATTTTACTCCCAAAACTGGAAAATATGAATATGTGTCTGAGAAGGAGCTATTTTTCTTGTGGGCATATCTGACTATTCTCGAATTGACTTGCCTTTATTTATCTTGGATCATATGTACAAGGCCACTATTGTAAGAATTAGTCTGTCCTATGGTATTTTCTTGACGAAAGTTTTCAAGCACTTCACGGTTGATTTGAGAAATGAGAAAAAAAGAGAACTCCTAAATTCATCAGCGATGAATATAATGAAAAGAATCTTAAGAGAATGGGGTACATTCTGAAGAATAACAAGTGGACTCCTAAGAAAGCTGATGGAGGCAGTGTTTTAAAGGAAAAGGCTCCCTCCGGGAGTAGTTCTAGGCAAAGGAGTACCAAGAGAAGCTTAAATCAAGAACTTGAAAAAAGTGAAAATTCAATGAATGCATTCATGGCTTAGGTGTTGGACTCTCTCGAAAAATGAACAAGAAGGTAGACATGGCTGCCACAAGAATGTCTTTTGTGGAAAGAACGGTTAGACAATTGAAATTGGAAGTCAAAATACTGAGACATGGGAGAGGAAAAATGATGGAGGAAGAAGAAGAAGATGAGAAAGAAAAGGAAAAAGAAGAAATAGAAGAAGAAAATGAAGGAGAAATCTGTAAGCACCCCATTTTTTGACCGCTCGACAGTCTACAGTCCATCCAGACTTGTATTCAAGTCAATGTGGACATATTCTGAGTCAAATCAACTTTTCAAGTCTAATCCCCTCAATCAAACTGCTTAGCGGGCTTGCCGGGCCTAAATAGAGGCAAAATGACCAAAATGCCCCTGGGGGTACTGTTCGGTCCAATTTCAACAGGCACGTCTTTTTGAAGACGGTAAGTCCTCTTTCCAATTCTAATTAAATTTGGCACACCTTTCGAGAAAGTTGATTCCTCAAGGTGGTAAGACCCTCCAATCTGGCACATTTCCAAGTAAACTCTTCGGAACGATAAGTCCCTTCAAACTAGTCGACCGGGAAGAGACCCAAAGTCCCCAAGATAGTAGAATGGTCCACTTTTGGCGCTTGCTAGCCTGCCAATGCAGAAATGTTTGTTTCGGCACGCTTTTTGAGAAAGTTAATTCCTTAGGCGCTAAGTCTATTTAGTAGCTTCTTGAGATCAGACAGTCTCGGGAATGAACGCGAACCGTCAGAGTAGCGGAAGTACTCGTAAACATGTCGATATAAGTAATTGCCAACAAACCTCTATATCACGGGACCGCTGTCAGAGTGGCAGAAACACTTAAAACCCAGGTAAAAAACACCGGTGTCTACTAGCCCACTCCGGTGAGATAGTACCTAAGTCCTTAGAACGGTAAGTCCACCCTTCCAAGATCATCCTAGAGATGATCCTGCATGATTAGGTGCCCTCCAATCAGTTTTGGGCCAATTCCGAGACTTTTTGGTCAAGATGACCATTTTGCTCCTAGGCATTTGAACGCCTCGGGAACCATACCGGCTCTGGGTATCAAACCGGTAACCTCCTGAGAATGCTTTTTATAGTATTCCCTGCCTTTCATTATTTTTTCGGATCATTCTGAGTCGATTCTGGCAAACTCAGTGCAAAATGACCGTTTTGCCCTTAGTAGGCCAGTCGCCTTTTTTGACCACACCAGCTCTGGGTATCAAACCGGTAACCTCTTGGGACATTCTAAATAATGCTTCCAAACCTCGAGTCTTCTTCTGGGATATTCTGAGTCCATCTCGGTAGCTTTCTGGCCCGCTTGACTGTTTTGTTCCTAATGGCCCAGTCAACCCTTGCAACACATCTTGTCATCATTTTTCAAGTCTAATACCTCCGGGACTCTATTCAAGAGTTCCTATCCCTTTCCGGCCTTCTGTGTTATTCCCGGCCCCTCTAAATCCTTCCCGGACCTTTCGGAGTCACTCCTAGTGAAGTTAGGTTAAAAATTGTATGGTAGTCACTAGCACAGGCGCCCAAATCTTCTGAAGATATGTTGCTTGCCAGCCTTAAAACTTTCCTAAGTGGCTAGAGCCACTACTAGTGGCGCCAAGCTAAATATTGGCCTGGCGCCACTCCTAGTGGCGCCAGAAGGAATTTTAGCCTGGCGCAACTACAACAAGCGCCAGGTTATTCTTCTCTCTATAAATACAGAGCCTTTTCCAGCATGAAAGAGGTCCGCAAATTCAATCTAAAAACCATACTCTTCGATATACAGAGCCCGTAGCCTCTCTAAACCCTAGTCTTCTTTAGGTTTTCCAAACCCTAGCCCCCATACACAAACCCTAGCTCTTATACACTCACATATACTCATATACACTTATACACTAGCCTCCAAAGCCTCTATTGAAGACTTAAAGTGCTGCAATCCGAAGTTCATGAAGATTAAGATGAAGATTGAAGCGAAGTAAGGACCGAAGCAAAAAAAGCAAAGCAAGAAAAACAAAGCACGCAAAGTAAAGCAAAATAAATAAGACACAAGGTAAGCTTTCTATTTAAGTTTACGTATCTTTCCCCTCTCTTCTCTCTTTGAACCCACTTGGGTTTTCTTTTACTTTAATCCCCTATCTTCTTCCCCCCATTTCTTGCATGCTTGAAATAAGGGATTTCTCGATCCATGTATAGGATTAGGCTATTGGAGGGTCACCGTGTCGAGGGCTTTCTTTTAGTCTAACCGGAGATCACGTGGGTTCGGCCCCCTTCATTATGTGGTGAAGCCTTTAACCTTGTATATTCACGACCCCAACTTGCATTGTGCCTATCATGATCTTTCATTATTCCAAAATTCGTTTTCAAAAACTTACATTAACATCGTTTTTAAACTTGTATCAAAATCTTTTTTTTCAAAACTTGTTTTCAAAATCACAATTCTAAGGTGATTCTAGTCTTTCCATGGCTAGGGTTGCTTTAGAAAAGTGTTACATTTAAAGTGACCAATATGGTCCATATTTTTCAAATTCCCATTGTTTTCAAAACCACTATCTTAAAGTGGTTCTAACATTCTTATGATTAGAATCGTTTTAGGAAAGTGAGATATTTTATATCCTTTCCAAAAACTTTCTTTTCAAAACTCTCTCTTCCTAAAAATCTCTTTTTCAATATACTTTCTAAAAATTCTCTTCAACCTCTTTTTCAAAATTCCTTTTCAAAGTTGTTTTCTAAAACTTCCCTTCACGAAACTCACTTTCCTAAAAACTCCCTGCCAAAAATGCCCCTTAAGGCTCCCTCCTAACTACTCTTTCTAAAAATCTATTTCCCAAAATCTCTTTCCAAAAACTCTCTCAAAGTGTTGCTTTCCAAAAAATCTTTCCAAAAACTCTCTCTTCAAAATTCATTTTCTAAAAACTCCTCTCTAGGATTGTCTTCCAAAAATCTCCCTTTCTAAAAACTCACTTTCCAAAAATCTTTTTTCTCAGAGTCTAAGTTAAACCCTAGAGTCAACAATTAGGAAAACCTAATTTTCTTTCCAAAAATGTAATTTCCAATTTCCTATCTTGTCTCAAAATCTAGGTTTCCAAAATCTCCTTTTTACATTTAAATCCTAGGTTTCCAAAACCCATTTTTTACATCAAAACTATAGTTTTCCAAATCTAGGATTTCCAAAACTTCACCTTCTAATTCCATACCAAATCCAACCTCTTGTTTAGGAAACTAGATCCTATCCTTCATTTTTGAAAACAAAATAAAAACATCTCTTTTTAGAAATAAAATCCAATCCCTTGTTTTAGAAAATAGGAATCTTAACCCTTTCTAGTCTAAATCTTTTCTAATGCACTCCTTTCTAATCTCTTATTTTCCTAAATCTTAAGTTTCCAAAATTTGAACGTTTAAATATTTCCTTAAACTTTAAGCTTCCAAATCTCTCTTAATTCCATACCTTTTCAAATTTCAAAACTTTCTAAATCCAAAACTTTTTTAAGTTAAAAATTTCTAAAACCAAATCTTACTAAATTCTAAATTTTCTTGAGCTTCAAATCTTTCTAAATCTAAAACTTTCTAAACTCGAAACATTCTTACTTTCTGTCGCGCCCAGATTTTTCGCACTTGAGGAATACTCACACAAGTGGGAAAAATGTTGTATTCTCTCGTTAGAACTCACCTTCCTAGAAGAATGAGTGCGACTAGTTTTGAATTGAAAATCTGATTTGAATAAAGGGCTTGTGAAAAAGATTTAGAGTCGCTACCTAACTTGATTAAGGTGAGTTAGGTCACCTAAAAACTAAGCATAATCCGAAAACTACACTTAGGGTTTTGGAAAACAATTTTGAAAATATCTCCTCGAGAAAGGGTTTTTAAGAAAAATAGGTTGTTTGGCAACCTTTGGAAAATATTTAGCTCTTTTTCAAAAAATAACTCATTTTGGTCTTTGAAATCAGTGATTTAGGTTCGGAGGTTGATTACGTATAGGGAAGACGCACTAACCCATCACCCTACCCCGCCCTTTCGGTACCTACATGTCAATCTACCCTAGATTCACCTATGAGAGTCTCCAATTAACTAATGTTCAATCCTATTTACTTTGGAAAAGAATATTTAAAAAGGCATGATGCATGATATGCAAGTGCAAGTTAAGAGAATTGAAAAATAGATTTGAAAAGAGTTTGATTTGATTTTAGAAGAGATTTGAAATTGGAATTGAAAAGAGATTTGAAAAGAGTTATGGACTTGGAAACTTGAAAGAATGTTGTAGGATTGGAGATTAGAAAGAAGTTGTAGAAATAGAAATTTGAAACATGTTGTGGAATTTGAGATTTGAAAAATGTTGTGACTGCACCCATGAGGGTTGCCTACGTAGCCTTTTGGAGGAATCAGGTCAGTCGTAGTTCGGACCGGAGTCCGATTGAAAATAAAAGAGTTGATTTGAAAAAGGAGATTGAATTGGAAGATTAAGAGATTGAACCTTGAATAGAGGATTGAAAATTGAAATTTGGAATTTTGGAATTAAAAAGATTGATTTTGATTTGAAAAGATAGAACTTGGAAGAAAGATTTAGACTTGTTTTGGAAAGATGGAGGTTTAGGAAATCTAGACTTAAGAAAGATGAGACTTAGGAAAGACTCGAGAGTTTAAGAAAGATTGAATTTAGGAAATGTTTGAATTAGGAAATGTCCAATTTAGAAGAGTTTCGAATTAGAAAAGTTTCATTTTTGGAAAGTTTTGGAATTAGGAAAGTTTCGACTTAGGGAAGTTTTGAAAAAGGAAAGTTTTCAATTTAAAAAATATTTAAATTAAGAAAGTTTTGAGTTTAGAAAAGTCTTAGATTTGGAAAGATGTTGAAGTTTTGGAAAGTTTAGAATTTAGAAAGTTTGGAAGTTTAGAAAGATTTAACTTAAGAAAGATTTGAATTTAGGAAACTTTGAATTTGGAAAGATTCGAAATTTAGAAAGTTTAAGATTTAGAAAGTTTTAGGATTTTAGAAAATCTTGAGATTAGGAAAGGTTTGAGTTTAGGAAAAGTTTAAAAACTTAGGTTTGCAAAGTTAAGATTTGAAAAGAAGGTAAAATCAGGAAAGAGTTGAATTAAGAAATATTTGAAAGTTGAGTTTTAAAATTTAGGAAAGATTTTTATGTTCAAGTTTTGAAAACTTAAAATTTAGGAAAGTCGAAGTTTAGGAAGGATTTGAATTAGGAAAGAGTTGGATTAGGAAGGGATTGGATTTGGTTTCTAAAAGAGAAAGTTTGAATTTTGTTTCCAAAAACGGAGGATTGGATTTGGTTTCCTAAACGGGAATATTTGATTTGATTTTCTAAAAGGAAGATAAGATTTGGTAAGGATTTGGAAAGGGAGATTCTAGAAACCCTAGATTTGGAAAATTATAGTTTTGACGTAAAAAATAGGTTTTAGAAACATGTATAGTTTTGATGTAGAAAACAAGAGGTTTGGAAACCTAGGTTTGGGGCAAAGTTTGAAAATCATGTTTTTGGAAAGAAAATTAAGGTTTCCTAATTATGAGTTCTAGGGTTTGATTTGGGCTCTAAAGAGAGAGGATTTTTGGAAAGTGCGATTTTGGAAATGAAGGTTTTCTAGAAGGGAATCCTAGGGAGGAGTTTTCGGAAAGTGAATTTGAAGATAGAGTTTTTGGAAAAAGATTTTAAAGAGGAGTTTTTGGAAAGTGTGTTTTTGGAAACATAGATTTTAGAAGGAAAATCCTAGAGGGGAATTTCTAGAAGGAAGATTTTAGGAAGAGAGTTTTTAGAAAGATTTTTAGGGAGCATTTTTGAAAAGTGGATTTTGGGGAGAGCATTTTGAAAAGGAGTTGAAAAGGGAGATTTTGAAAAATAGATTTTTGTAAAGAGTTTTTACAAAACAAATTTGGAAAGAAGAGTTTTGGGGAAATATGTTGAAAAAGAAAATTTTTCGGAAGAGATTTTTGAAGATAGAGTTTTTAGAAGATGTAAAAACATCTCACTTTGCTAAAGCAATTCTAACCATAAGAGGGCTAGAACCACTTTAAGAAAGCTGTTTTAAAAAACAACAAGAGTTGAAAATATGGACCATTAAAGCCGCTTTTAATGTAACACTTTCCTAAAGCAACTCTAGCCATGGAAAAGCTAGAATCACCCTAGGATTATGATTTTGAAAAGGAAATTTTGATGCAATTTTGAAAACAAGTTTGAAAACGATTTTGAAAACAACTTTGAAAATAACTTTTGGAAGACTGCAAGAATCATGATATGCACAATACAAATTTGGGGTCGTGAACATACAAGGCTAAGGCTTTACCACATAATCAAGGGGGCCAGACCCACGTGGTCTCTGGTTAGACTAGAAGAAAGCCCCTGACATGGTGACTCTCCAATAGCCCAATCCTACACACGGACCGGGAATCCCCTTGTTTCAAGCATGCAAAGAAAGGGGGGGAAAGAGATGGAGGATTAAAATAGAGAAAACCCAAGTGGGTTAGGAGAGAGAAGAAAGAAGGGGAAGTGCGGAAATTTAAATGGAGAACCTACCTTGTATTTTGTTTATTTTGCGTGCTTTGCTTTCTTCGGTCTTCGTCTTGATCTTCGTCTTCAATCTTCAAGAGCCGCCTTCAATCTTCAAACTTCATATTGCAACTCTTCAAGTCTTCGAAGGAGGGTTGAAGGTTAGTGTATGAGTGTATGAGGGTGTGTATGAGTGTATAGGAGGCTAAGGTTTAGTGTATGGTGGCTAGGGTTTGGAAAACCTAGGGAAGCTAGGGTTTAGGAGGTGCTCGGGCTCTGTATATCGAAATATAGGATTTTTAGATTGAGTTTGCGGATCCTTCTCACTTTGGAAAAGGCTTTGTATTTATAGAGGTTGGACAAACCTGGTGCCTGTTGCAATGGCGCTAGGCCAAAATTGCTCTTAGCGCCACTACTAGTGGCGCCAGCCAATTAGGAAACTTTATAAGTCAGCAAGAAACGTATCTTTGACTAGATTTGGGCGCCTGTATTAGTGACTACCATGCAATCTTTAGCATGACTTCACTAGGAGTGACTCCGAAAAGTCCGGGAAGGATTTTGGAAGATCGGGGATGACTCGGAAGGCCGAAAAAGAGTAGGAACACTTAGAATAATGTCCCGGAGGTATTTGACTTGAAAAATGAGGACAAGATGTGTCGAAAGGGTTGACTGGGCCATTAGGGGCAAAATGGTCAATCAGGTCGAGAAGTTGCCAGGACAGACTCAGACTGTCCCAGAAAAAGACTTGGAATTTGAAAACATTATTCAAAATGTTCCCAAAGGTTGCCGGTTTGATTCCCAAAGCCAGTGTGGTCGAAAAAGGTGACCGACCCACTAGGGGCAAAACGGTCATTTTGTACCGGGTTTGCCGAAACTGACTCGGAATGATCCGGAAAGGTAAAAAGAAGTTGAGAACACTATAAAAAGTAGTCTCAGAGGATTACCGGTTTGATACCCAAAGCCGGTGTGGTCGGAAAAGGAGACCGGCCCACTAGGGGCAAAACGGTCATTTTGCACCGAGTTTGCCGGAACTGGCTCGGAATGATCCGAAAAGGTAAAAAGAGGTTGAGAATACTATAAGAAGCATTCTCAGAAAGTTACCGGTTTGATACCCAGAGCCGGTGTGGTTCCCGGGGCGTTTGGATGCCTAGGGGCACAATGGTCATCTTGACCGAAAAGTCTCGAAAAAGGCCCAATGGGCAGTTTGGTCATTTTTCACTGAAGTGGGCTAGCAGACACTGGCATTGACCTGGGTTTTGAGCATTTCCGCCACTCTGACGGCCGTCGTCGTGACACAGGGGTTTGTTGACAATTCCCTATATCGACCTATTTACGAGTATTTCCACTACTTGAACGGTTGTGATGTTTGCGAGTATTTTTGCTACTCGGACCGTCTCGAGGAATAAACTGTCTTGAGAGAGGGATTGGAAAGGGGACTTATTGTCTCCGAAAAGACGCGCCTGATTTGGAACCGTCTCGAGGAATAAACTATCTCGAGAGAGGGATTGGAAAGGGGACTTATCGTCTCCGAAAAGACGTGCTTGATTGGAACCGTCTCGAGAAATAAACTATCTCGAGAGAGGGATTGGAAAGGGGACTTACCGTCTTCAAAAAGACGTGCTTGATTGGAACCGTCTCAAGGAATAAACTGTCTTGAGAGAGAGATTGGAAAGGGAACTTACCGTCATTGAAAAAACGTGCCTGATTTGGAACCGTATCAAGGAATAAACTATCTCGAGAGAGGGATTGAAAAGGGGACTTATCGTCTCCGAAAAGACGTGCCTGATTTGGAACCGTCTCGAGGAATAAACTATCTCAAGAGGGATTGGAGTTGGAATTGGAAAAAACAATGCCCCTAAGGGCATTTTGGTCATTTTGCCTCTATTTGGGCCTGGTGGGCCCGCGAAGCGATGGATAGACGAGATTTGGACTTAAAAAGTTGGGTTCAATTGGAGTACATCCATACTGACTTGAGTACAAGTCTGGACGGAGTGTAGACTGCCAAGCGGTCAAAAATGGGGTGCTTACACTTTCAAAACTTCCCTATTTCAAAACATTGTAAATTTAAAATTTTCCAATTCCAATACTTTCTTAAAATGAAACCTTTCTTAATTCAAAAATTTTTTAAAACAAAACTTTTCTAATTCAAAACTTTTCCTAAACCAAAACTTTTTTAAAATGGAACTTTTCTAAAATGACACTTTCCTATTTTGAAACTTTCTTAATCCAAACCTTTCCTAATTCGAACATTTCCTAAATTTAATCCTTCCTTAATTCTCCAAGTCCAACACTCGAGTCAAATCTTTTCTTAACTCTCAAGTCTTTCCTAAATCCTATCTTTCCTAAGTCTAAGTTTCTTAAACCTCAATCTTTCCGAAACAAGTCCAATATTCTCAATTCCAATTTCTAATCTTCTATTCTAAGTTCAAATCAAATCCTTTTTCAAATCTATTTTCTATTAGACTCTTGTCTAAACTACGACTGACCTAATTCCTCAAAAAGGATAATTAAGCAACCCTCATGGGTGCGGTCACAACCTTTTTTAAGCTTCTATTTTCGCAACTTCTTTCAAATTTTCAATTCTACAATCTTCTTTAAGTTTTCAATTCCATAATCTATTTTTCCTAATTCCAAATTTCTATTTCCAAATCTCTATTTCCAATTTCTAAAATTTTCCAATTTCAAATCTATCTTTTCAAATTTCTTTTTAAATCAAATCAATTTCTTTCCAAATCTATTTTCCAACTTTCTTTCCTTGCACTTGCATATCATGCATCATGTCTTTTTAAACATTCTTTTTTTTTTATATTGGATAGAATTAGATATTTGTTAGTTGAAGACTCTCATAGGTAAATTTAGGGTAAATAGACATGTAGGTACCACAAAGGCGGGGTAGGGTGATGGCTTAGTGTGTCTCTCCTATACGTAACCAACCTCCGAACCTAGGATCACTGTTTTTTAAAGACCAAAATGGAGTTATTTTTCTAAAAAGGGTTTAATATTTTCCAAAGGTTGTTAAATGACCTGTTTTCATACAAAACCCTCTCTTGAAGAAGTATTTTCAAAATTATTTTTCAAAACCCTAATTGTAATCTTTGGATTGTTCTTAGTTTTTAGGTGACCTAACTCACCTTAATCAAGTTAGGTGACGATTCCAAATGTTTTCCAAAAGCCCTTTATTTAAATTAATTTTTAATTCAAATCTAGTTGCACTCATTCTTTTAGGAGGATGAGTTCTAACGAGAGAGTACAGTATTTTTCAAGCTTGTGTGTGTATTCCTCGAGTGCGAAAAATCTGGGTGCAACAAAATCAGAGAAGAAGAAGAAGAAGGAGAAAAAGAAGGAGAAGAGGAAAGAGAAAAAGAAGGAAAGGAGGTTGGAGAAGAAAGAGAATGTGGGGAGGAAGAGACACAAGAAGCTGAAGAAGGGGAGAATGTTGAAAAAGGGATCGAAGCAGAGGAAGAGGATGACTCATCTGCTACTAAATCTGATGCTCCTCCTTCTACTTCTGGTCACAAGTATGGGCTGAGGGATAGACCTGGCAAAAAGTTCTCCAACACCCTAGACGACCCCCTTGTCCTAACCCCCTCACCACCAGCTTCTTCCCACTGACATCTCCTCTCCATCTCTCCTCTCTCTCTATCCAATTCGCATTTTCATTTTTGTATCTGTCTTTATTTTTGTTAAATGATAGCATGTCATCCTCAAAAGCAATTTCTTTTGTAATATTTTGTGAGTGGTCATTGAGTGCTCTCTTGTAATGACTTTTGTGAATGAAATATAACCTTGTTGTTGTAGCTTGAGGCAATGATGATTGAATGCTATGCTTGTTGCTCTGTTTATACACATTATTCTGTTTTAAGTTTTTTTTACTGTTGTACCTATCTATGATATAAACTTTTATTTATTTTTTTGATGATTTGACAAAAAGGGGGAGAAGAATTGAACTAAAATGGTTTACATGGATAATGGAGTAACATGAATGGGGAAATGAAATGAATTGTATGGAAATAAAATGAGAAAAATGAAAATAAGACAATCATTAATACTTACATGATCCATGGAGAAGAATGGACTACTTGGAATGATAAATATTGAATGATGTTAAATAATGAATGGTAAAATGGTTTATATGAAGAATTATAAAGCATGTTCTCAGGGGAAGTAAAATGATAAAGAAAGAAAAAAAATTCCCCCAAGTTAATTTTGGAATTGCTTTGATAAAACAATCTCTTAATAAAAACTCTTCAAGGATTATTTTTGATAAAAGAACAAAAAGAAAGGATATTTTTTCGGAAGCACCAGTTGCAAAACAGAGGGGGAGCTTTTTCAAGGTAGAAAATCTGATTCTATTCATTTCATTCTTATACCTATTCTTGCAAATGTTTTGTTATCATTAAAAAGGAGGAGATTGTTAACTCCATGCCTTGATTTTGATGATAACTAAGCCTTGTATTAATTTATTAATGATTTTAATTAATGTACAGTTAAATGAGTAAATATATATTTTACACCTAAAGTATAATGAACGTCAAAATGGATACACATGGATCGAGCAATGCATCAAAATAGAGAAATGCACCAAAACAGAGTCATAACACCTATTCAAATGTCAAACCAATTATGTGAATTTAAAGAGATTGAAGGTGCTCAAAAGGAGAATTTATTAAGCCTATAAAGACTCAATGAAGTTAATATGAACTCGAAGAGATTGAATGTGTTTAAAAAAGAATTCAACATATGTGCAAAGACTTTATAACGAATCCAAGAAAAGTTTTTGAAGAAATCAAAATGAGCTCAATCCAAATTGAATTAAAGACTTTATTAAATGACCACATTGGATTGAAAGCCTTGAAAAATCACTATACCTTATGTTAGCACCCCATTTTAGCCACTCAACGATCTCCAGCCTGACCGAAAGCACCTACAAACCAACACAAGTATACTCAAGCCCAAATCGGTTTTCCAGATCCAATCCAATCTGTCAACCGACTCGTGGGTCCGCTGGGCCCACTAGAGGCAAAATGACCAAAATGTCTCTCGTGCATTATTCAATCCAATCCAACCCAACACGTATTCCGTAAAGTGATAAGTCCATTAAAATCCAAAGTCAAATCCAGTTGTGCCGTCATTCAAGAAAGTTGATCCCTCATTGACGGTAAGACCATTCAATCCAGCACAACACAATAACTGAAATGGCTTATTCCTCAAACCGGTAAAGCCTCTTTCACACTCATCTCCAAAAAGTACCTAAGTCCTTAAGATGGAAGAGCAGTTCACTTTTGGTGCCTGCTGGCCTGCCAATGTAGAATGTCCGCTAATCCAACACATTCTTTGAGAAAGCACAAAATCCCTCAAAAATGGAAAACCGTCTAAGTCCGTCACGTTCTTTGAGAAAGCACAAACCCCTCAAGAACAGAAGACTGTCCTAGTCCAACACGATCTTCGAGAAAGTTTATCCCTCAAGGCGGTAAGACTCTTTCAAGCCTATCCACTGAGAAAGTACCAATTCCTTGGACAGAAGTCCAGACCAGTCAACACCAACGCTTGCTAGTCCGTCTCGGTGAAAAATGACCATTTTGCCCCTAACGGGTCCGACACGTTCCTTGAAAAAGTAAAAATCCTTGGAACGGTAAGACCACCTTCCAGAGATGGCATGTCCAGTGCCATCTAATCAACCCCGGTCCTTTCCCAAAAGTCCCCCGGTCAAAATGAGCGTTTTGCCCCTAGGCATCCAAATGCCCTAGGAAACCACACCGGCTCTGGGTATCAAACCGGCAATACCCCAGTCAATCCTGGTCAACCCCAGTCAACTTTGGTCAACCTAGTTAACTTTGGTCAACCCCAGTCAATATTGGTCAACCCTGAAACTCTCGGGATGAGGTGACCATCATACGATCACTCTCTTTAACCATACCAGCTCTAGGAATCAAACTGTCAACCACCAGGACACTTTTCAGAGTATTCCCTTCTATTTCTAGCCTGGCCCCGCCGTCCAACACCTTCCCTTTTCGAACCAGAACCTCTTTGCTCCACTTCGAGGGAAACATGACCTACTTTAGCAGTGCGCCACTAATAGTGGCGCATAACCCCCCATAATCAGCTATGAATGGACCAGCCCCGTATCTAACCTTTTTTTAAGCCTGCATTAAACCTTTCTATGCCACTCATAGTGGCGCACGACCAAAAATAGGCCATGCGCCACTAAAAGTGGCGCACCACTCTGCTATTTTTGCATTACAAATATAGACCTCCCCCATCTCTATTTTGGGGTCAAAAAAATCCTTCAGAAACTCTCTCCCTCCATTCTAGATAGCTCTCGGAGCCCTCCCTCTCTCTCTCTCTCTCTCTCTCTCTCTCTCTCTCTCTCTCCCCCCCCCGCCGGTCGAGTTCGAAGTCCGAACTCCCAAAGCCCTAGTTTTCAAGCTCCACTGAAGAACTGCCTCGCTGCCCGAAAGCTCCCGAAACCTTCCCAAGTCAAAGGCCCGAGCCTCCACCAAAGAAAGAGGCAACGAGACAAGGTGAACCCACTTGGGTTCTTCTATTTTTTAATCCCCTATCTCTAAACCCCCCTTTCTTGCATATTTGAAAACAAGAGGACATTAAGTCCATGTCAAGAGTGAACAAAAGGAGATTACCGATCGAGACTCTCTTCTTGACCCTCACTTGCTTCACGGCATGGCCTTAGGGCCCTCTTGCAATATGGTGATACCTAAACCTTATATGTTTCATGCCGTTACTATCATCAAATTGCATTTGCATTCTCGTCATGTCTTTACCCCTTAAAACCATTTTTCAAAGTTGTTTTCTCAAAACCACAATTCTATGTGGGTCTTAACCTTCTCATAGTTAGGGTTTTCCTAGAAAAGTATGACATTTTAAATGACTCCCGTTAGCCTACATTTCTTTCTTTTCAAAAAACCCATTCTCGGAATGAACCTAGTCTATTCATGATTAGGGTTGTTTTGAGAAATGTGTGACATTTAAAAAGACAAGAAAGGTCTACATTTTGGCCTCACACCTCTATTGTTTTTCAAAGCCACAAGCCTAAAGCAATTCTAGCCTTTCAATGGCTAAAATGGCTTTAGACAAAGTGTGATATTCATTTGGATGTTCAAAATCCAAGTTAGGGTTTCAAGCCCTAAAACATGTTTTCAAAAGACTCGATTTTCGAACCATTTCCAAAATTCATGTTTGTTAAGTCCTAGAAGTCCAATCCTAGGAAAATCCCATTTTTGCAAACTTGGAAACTTCCATTTTCAAATCAAAACCTTCCATTTCAAATCCCTCAATTCGCTCATTTTCAAACATTCCAAATTTAAAACTCAAATCAACTCCTCCCATTTTGGAAGCAATCCAAATTTGCTTTTTTCAAAATCAAATCTTTTCAAATCTCAATCTTCCTAAAAAGGAACCATTTCAAAAATCAAATCTTCTTGAAGAGGAAATATTTCGAAAACCCAATCTTTTCAAATCAAATCAAAATCTTTTCAAATCTCAATCTTCCTGAAAATGAAACATTTCAAAAATTAAATCTTCCTGAAAAGGAAAAATTTCCGAAACCCAATATTTTCAAATCAACTCAAATTTTTTCAAATCAAATCAAAATTTTTTCAAAGCTCAAATCTTCCTAAAAAGGAAACATTTCAAAATCAAATCTCAATCTTCCTGAAAAGAAAATATTGCAAAAGTCAAATCTTCCTGAAAATGAAACATTTTAAAAGTCCAATCTTCCTGAAACGGAAACACTTTCAAACTCAAACTTTCTTGAAAAGAAAACTTTCTAAAAATGAAAACTTTCTAGAAATAAGAACTCATTTCAAAATTTCAACTCTTTCAGACTCTTGTCCGAACAACGATTAACCTGATCCTCTTTAAGGAGGTACGTAGGCAACCCTTCATGGGGTGCGGTCATAACCCTTTTCAAACTCCCAATTCCATTTTTCAAAAATTTTCTAAGTGGATAGCATTAAACATAAGTAACCGGTGAGTCATAATTAGGTGAGTAAAAGGTGGTTAGACATATAGGTACCACAAGGACGGGGTAGGGTGATAGTCTTACGGCATTTTTCCCACATGTAACCAACTTCTAGACTTAAGAATTTCTATTTCAAAGACCAAAACCGGAGTCAATTTTCAAAAGGGCTTTCAAACGTTTTTAGGGTTGTGAAGCAACCCTACCTTTTAAAACCCTCTCATAAGGAAATTTTTAAAAAACAAAACCTTTTCCAAAACCTAAGCTCAACCCTCGAGTTTTACTTGGTGTAGATGACCTAACACATCTTTAAATACGTTCGGTGGTGACTCCAAAAACCTTTTCAAAAAGCCCTAATCAATTCCATTTCAAATTCAAACCCCGTCGCATTCGTCCTTTTGGAAGACGAGTTCTAACGAGAGAGCACCGTATCAAATTTCCACCCCTGGGCTAAGAAAGAGTGAGGGAAGGGCCCAGCATCCGAAAAAGGGGCGCGACACCCCAAAGAGAAGATTCCTTGAAGTACTTGAAGTGTTTTTGAAGCTAAACTTGATCAAGGAAAGCATAAAGAAGATTTTTTGAGTGATGTGTCGACACATGAGGACAGAGGCCAATGCTTAAAGAATGGATAATTAAGTGTCGACACATAGAGACAGAGAGCAACTACTGGAGAATGCAGGCTTGATATGTTACTTCATATGTCAACACTTGAGGACTAACGACTATATTTTTAAACGTTATATTGAATTGGGCGCGCATTTAATGAAACCCTGACTACCTCCAACGGGTGAAATCAATTCAGGGCCATATATACAAGCCTTCAAATGCATTTATGGATAAGAGATACAAGATTGTTCCACCATTTGATCATCAAGAGTTGACAATTCTTACACTTACTGAAAATTCTCTTTGTTTTCAATACTTGGCATTTAGTGAGCTATTCATTTTCTCATCTACTCTTCATGGAGAGTGTGTACTTCAATTGTAAATCCTTTATACACTTGTGAGTGAGACTTTGACTATTCTCTTGTAAAAGAAAAGCACTTATAAGTTTGAGAGAGCTTAGACAAAACTCTTGAAGCATTGAAGTTTGGGTGTAAGCTTCAAGGAGAGTAAGCTAGGCATTTCAACTAGTCTCTACTTTGTAATTGAAGATTGCATAGTGGAAAAAGACTTCAAGACAATCTTGGGGTGAGGACGTAGACCACTAGTTGTAGTTGAATCTCGATAATTCTTGGTGTCTGTTTTTGTACTTTGCTTTCATTGCTTGCTTGACTTTGTTGCATTGCATATATCTTGAATAATTGTTTCATTGCCTAGTTTATTTTTAAATAGTCTTAATTGCAATTATTTTTGAAAAAACCCAATTCACCCCCCCTCTCTTGGGTTGTATTTTGGGCCAACAAAGACATCTACAAATACTACTTCATTCCTATTACCATTTAACTCAATTGCAAATACTGTCCATCTCCACTTTCATTGATATTCCCATTACCATCAACATTTGCATTCTCAGTTGGTTTTAAACTCGACAAGATAAGGAAGAACCATGTCAGAATCAAACATGCCCCTAGTACCCTCTCTCTTGCTCTATGCACCTTTGCTTTGTCTTGTAATAATGTCATTCTTTTAAGCAACCCTAGTCTCACTTCTCGACTGCGAGCACACATAAGAGGATCAACTTAGAGGAAAAAGTCACAGACACCAATGCTCTGCCTGTCAATAATCCCAACCAAATTTAAGGACAAATAAATGATGAAATTAACAAAGTTGCAGTTTCAAACATGTGATCTACATACCCCATATTGTTGACAACCTAGGAGACTCCTTCTTGGGTTGTGATCTATCCATGAGGTCTTCAACCTAGTCCTTCTTCTGTAATAGCAATCGATTGCCTCCATCTTTGTTCTTTCCTCTTCCTCTTTCTCCTTTCCCTTTCCCTTTCCCTTTCCCTTCCCCTTTCACTTTCCTTCACTTTTCTTCGTGCTTCAAATTAGGCTTTCATGACTAAGATTGCCCTAATTTCCCCAATGTCTAACCAGATCGACATGTGAGGGAGAGGTGGGGTTTACGGCGGCAAAGCTGGTGAATTACCAGGTTGCCCATGGAAAGTGGCCATGATGTGCTCACTTTCTGACAACATAGCTGACAGAAGTTTTCTATTGGACCTATTAGGAATAGATTTCTAAGTTGAAGGGTATGTTTGTTGAAATTGAAACTAGAGGGACCAAATCAATACTAAATGCAAACTACAAGTACTACCGGTGTAATTAGCCCTTTATTTAATGAGAGAAGAAAATGCATAAATAATGTAAATATTTAAATTAATAACTAACAATTAAAGTCTTAAAATATATATAGGTCTAAATTGGAATGGAGAACTCCTACCAAGACGACAAGTCGAAGATGAAAAGCTTAAGATTTTTCTTCTTCATCATCCCTTTTTCTTCTTCGTCATCCCACATTGTCACATAGTCACAAAGATTATAGTTATGAGATGAATATAAAAAATAATAATAATAAAGAAAGCCTTGTTAGAATAAAGAGAATTTGAGAGTTATGGAGAGAGTTTGTAAGTTTTCGTGAGGAAAAATGTAGATTCGAATCCTTTTTTTTTTTTTATATAGTTTTGTGGATGAATGACATAAAAATTAATTTGAATTATAGGGACACAAATACAATTTTATAGTGTTCAAATTTTTTTTTTTTTTTTTTTTTTGTATAAGGCAAATAAAACAGAAAAACCCGAGAGGCAGCAAACTAAGACTCGTCACAAGCTAAGATGTGGAGGCGGCCCGTCGGCAGAGGGGCCCCAAAAGAGGGGCAACTAAATTACCTTTTCAGGCAGCAGACACAATCCAATGGGCTCCCTCATTTGCTTGACGACGGCACCACAAGAACGAGCCCTGGTCAGCTCTCGACCAGACTCTAATGTCTTCAACAATCGATTTCCCTTCCCAAGGACATACCACATCCATCTTGTTCAAGTATATGATAAGATCATAAGAGTCACTTTCAAAAATGGCATTTGAGACACCCAAAAAGGAGGCCATGGAGCAAGCAATCCTGATAGCCCATGCCTCTGCCGCTAAAGCTGAAGAGACTCTCATTTTATCAAAGTTTATATTAAAGACTTCCCACGAATATCTCTAACGAACAAAGCAAAAGAAGCGCTCTGATCTGAGAAGGTGAAAGCACTATCACAGTTGAACTTAAACCAATGCTGCGGTGGGGGCACCCACCTAGTAACTTGAGGATGAGGACTTCCCTCTTGATTCGGCCGGTTGCTATTAAAGATAGTCTGCAGGTATTCCAAAGATGTACAGCCAGCTCTGCGGATTGTCGACTCCGGATTAAGGGGTACGCCGTTAAACACCCATTCATTCATGGATTTCTAGATTGACCAACAGAGCTGAAAGACGAGAGCAATAACACTCCGGTTCACCCTTTCATGATCTCTAATAAAAAGCAGTTCCTCAAACCATTTTGCTACTTATATAGCTTAAATTTGAGAATTCAACTTTATAAGACAAACCACTCCCAAACCAAACACTTCTCGTCCAATCACAGCAAAAGTGGACATGTCCTATGGATTCTACTTCTTTGTGACAAATGGAACACACTGGATCTCTACTACATTTCCTCGTATGCAGTTTTTCCTTTGTGGCAATATTTTTTGTGATAGCTTTCCAAATGAACAGACGCACATTATGGGGGGATTGAGCATGCCAAATCCTTCTCCGTAGCTCCTTTGGAGGAGAGTAGGAGGGTCTTGGTTTCGGTTTCTTGCTTTTCTGGTAAAGATCAAGGCAACTGCATACCCATATTTTACAGTGCAAGAACCATGAGTATGGTGCCAAACCAGAGAGTCTTCGGCATTTGACCAAGCTAGGGGAATTGAGCCCATAGCTTGAGCTTCTATATTTGAAATCAGACTTCTGATGAGCTCAGAGTTCCATTTCTTTTCCTTGATGAGATCTTGCACTTTAGAAACTGGGCAAACTTGAGGCTTCTGGCTATGAATTCTGAATTCCTTGGCATGAATCCACTTATTTGACCACACGTCGATTTTCTCTCCGTTTGCCACATTCCAGCGAACCGCATTCTTTCTTTTTCCTTGGCTATGGAACTGTAAAACAATTTTTAGCATCAAAAGTAAATATTGTTTTGATAAATGACAAAGTGAGAATATAATTGAAAACAATAAGATTATGCGTAAGCCCAAGAAGTAATGTTATAAGGAACTTTAATTACCACTGTTATGTTTTCATTGTGTTGATACCCTAAATTTTCATTGCTATTAAATTTGAAAATAAATTAATAATAATCATATTTGTACAGAATATAAATATGTATATATATAAACATTTAAAGTTATCTCAAATTTAAAACTTACAAACATTGTACTGAAATGCTGTCCCTTCGTTCTATTGATGATGTTGAAAATTTATTTCCACCTATAAAGGTTAAATTGCATTGTCTAGTTAGCTTCGGAATGTTGAAAAATAATATTTAACAACTTACCATAATATAGTGCATATCTGTGTTAAATTATACTCAATTTTAGATATAATGGAATCCTGTTAAATATAGTCCACCGAAAACAAAGCAAAGGAAGTAAGATATAAATGAACAGGTCATTGTTGCCTAAGATGATATATGCCTCTCTAAAACAGAGTAGTAATTACGCCCAATCTAACAGTATCACCAAAAAGAAAAAGAATAGAAAAATAATTAACATAAAACATTAAAAAATTCAGCAAGTATGGAATTTTGATATGAATAATTCAAATGTAGTACCTGAAAATGGGAGTTGTTAGGTAGCGACGAATCCGAAACATTTTCAAATTTAACTTTAACTTTCCATGCAAGCACTGCAGGGTTGTAAGAGATAATGAGGCTAACCATGCACAATAATTATACCTTAGAATCTGAATAATAGGTTAGACGAAGAAAGAAAAAATTTCAAATTCTCAAAGAAATTTTAAAAAAAAAAAAAGAGTAAAAGAATTTAGTCGGTATAGCCTATCAAAAAAAATTTGAAAGTTTGAAATTTTGATAGATATCATCGGATCCGTGTCATGGGTAATCTCCAGAACATGAATGTGTATTGCCATGAAGTGGATTCAACAAAAAAATGGGTAAAACTTGAACCCATTTATAGGACCTGCAATTAAAGGGAGTGATACCTTGAAGAAGTGAGATTAGAAGTAAACTGTGTTTCTATGTTAGGTGAAGTTCAACGGACTTTAAATTTGTGTTAGAACTCCATACATTTCACAGTTGGCATGCCTTTTCTGAGTAGCAATTAACAGTTGTGTAGGTGGCCATTCACCATGTTAAATTGTTTTCCCACACAATAGGTGGATTGACTCTCTGATAGCCACAACACCTTTGTACGGTGGCTTCCAAACTTTAACATATAATCTTATATGGGAAGAAATGAAAATCTATTTTAAATAAAAATGAAAATCAATATTTGGACCATTAACATGCTGGGCTAGAGGAAAGAAGGTAGATGAACTTTTGCTTAACCGGAAACTAGAAACGGCAAGGTAGATACATGAACTTTCATACAAAAATCGACAATGTAAAAGGAAAGAGAACTGTGGATCTCTGAAACAGAGTCTACGAAAAATTAAAAACGAAATTGTCGAACCAGTCAGAATGTAGTTTACCTTTTTAATTTCTGCAGTTAGTCTTGGATTTCTTGATCTAGTTGGAGACAGTGGATGAAGATGGCCGGGAAGTGAAGACAATTTTGGAGAGTGTAGAAAGCCTGGAAAACTGGAGTAGTTACGAAGCTTTAGACGTGAAGATACATGAAAAGGCGACAAATGTAAAAATGAAACAGAACTCTAGCTCTCACGGAGTTTACCAAAAATTGAAACCAACGTGAATTACCTAAGAAGATTACAGTCGGTGAAGATGCCCGGTTAGTGAAGAGATTTGAGTGTATATAACCTGGAAAGTTGGAGTAGTTACGAAGCTTTAGACGTAAAGATACTTGGGAAGGCGACAATGTAAAAATGAAACATAACTCTGGCTCTCACGGAGTTTACCAAAATTTGAAATCTAATGGGAATTACTTGATTTCGTCGGAGACAGTCGTTTAGTTGTGATGGAAGGTTTAGTTGGGCCATTAGGTTACAGATTTTGTGATTTTGATCAGATTTGGTGGTTCAGTGGTGTCATGCAGGCACACTATGAGGTGGTGCTGGTGGGATAAGATTGGGCCATTAAGTTACAGAATAGAGGTTAAGTTCCCATAGAACGATTAATCGTCTATGGTTCTGATGAAACAGAAAGAAAAAAATTAATAGAGGACAGCTGCTACTAACAGGCGTAAAGTCCATGTTCATCCGGCCTAATGGGAGCCTTTATACATCGGAATTGAAAAAAAAAAAAGCAAGAAAAGATAGGAGGCCGAATTGGTGACTGCAGATTTGCAGCCTTGTTCCTGAACCAAATAAAAAAAAATTACTGTGTATCACCATTAAAGAAGCCTTCATCGCGAAATCACCAGCAGCCAACCCACCATCTCTACCCAACATCACATACAATTCCACCCTTTCAGCATTGATTTACAAATTACAACGCACGATGTGAGGTAATTGACCCCAAACTAACCACCACCATTAACCCCACTGTGTATTACCGCATTCAATGACAAAAAAAGAACCCACTGTTCATCACCAATTAAACATATAGTGTTAACTATAATATTATGTTTACAGTAACAGCAAAAGAACTAAAGACGGATTTTGAAAAACAAAAAAAAAACTATATGTTTAATTGAAAAAAAAACTAAAGACGGATTTTGAGGATTCATGATAGGTGGAAGAGATGGTAGGGTTCTGTCGAATCCAACCCCCACCGTCTTTCAAAAAAACTAAACACAGATTTTGAGAATTCATGCTGGGTGTAAGAGATGGTAAGGTCTGAACTTCGCAAAGTTTTCATGGTGTTGTTTTTGTATGTGGATTTCGTAGTCTGTGACTATAAACTACCATATGCAATGGAATGTGATAAGATATACATACATTAAGGATACATATTATGTATAGCAAAATAAACATATGGTGAAGATATACATACATTATGTATAGCAAAATAATATGTGATAAGATATATATGGTGAGAATGATGATAGTGTTACCTGGACAAAGGATATGGAGAAGTTGGAGGTGCCGGTAGAGTATGATGAACGATTTTTCCGGTAAAGAACAGTACGAATTGGCCGGAGTTGAAGAATTTGCCGGACAATATGATGGAGTTTGTAATGGAGGAGTTGGTGCCGTGAAAGCTGGCAGAAGATGTTACCGTGTGCAAGGTGGTTTCCTAAATGAATTCAAATTGGATATTCTAACTCATCAATGTATCCTTTTAAGTGTGAGAGAAAACCAATAAGCTTCACGAAAGGGTTTGTTAGGTTTTTAAGGGCTTATTAGTCTTACAAAAAAGTGACATTTTGGAGCTTTACCACCTTCACCAAATGAGTTTATTTTATAATAGTATAGAAGATATATATATATAGAGAGAGAGAGAGAGAGAGAAGGGTGATGGAGTTGGTGGGCAGTAACGGTGCCAATGGGGCTGGGGGTGGCTTCGGGTCTTGGGGTTTTTATGGGATATGGTGCAGATGGCAGCTAGATTTGGTTGAAAGGGGGCCGGAATGAAGGGGCAAAGTGGAAACTGTGATCAAGGATGGAGAGAGAGGGGGGAAGAAAGATTTGTTTGAAAATTATGACCTAAGGTTGGTGGCACTAAGAGGAAAATTTAGTGAGCTGATGAGGGTAAAAAAGTCATTTAACATTTTTTTGTCAACCATTGTTTTTGGCAAATTCTAATAGGAACTGCAGTGTAATTTAAGGAGTACTGGTGGTCAGTATAATTTACCGTTAAAATAATGGATGTTTTGGTGAATCACATGACCCTACAGATTCAGTTTTGTATGTATAGCATTGTTTTATTTGACTACACACCGATATACAGTTACATGCACATCAACTTATAAACCCTTTCTGAGCTCTCGACGACGTGTACTACAACCATGGATCGACCGAGGGACGAAGAGGACTACGTGCCTCTCGATGAGGATGAGGGACCAGGTAGTGGAGGCCGTAAGCGGCGGCGGAGGTCGGGGTTGTTCTTCGACCTTGAAGCCGAAGTGGAAAGCGAAGATGAAGACGAGGAAGAAGAAGAAGAAGGCGAAGACGGTTAGGGTTTCTTTCCTTCGTATTAATTTCTGCTAGGTATGTATATGTATACGAGAAATTTTGATATTTGTGTATACTTGAAGTTGATCGTGATTCGTGATGTAGAACCAGTAGAGAGGGAAAGAGAGACGAGAGAGGACAGGAGAGAGAATAGAATTAGAAAATCAGATCACAGAGAGAGCAGAAACAGAGGAGAAGAGAAAAGAGAAGAAGCAAGGAGAGAAAGAGAAGGGAGAACAATGAGGGTTTTTTTTTTAAATAATTAAATTTAAAAAGGTATTTATTAAAATAATAAAAATCAAAATCTAAGGTAAAATGCAATCCAACTACGACTTGCGTTTTTTAACCATTTCCCTTCTCCCGCCGCACACCACCACCCCCCCCCCCCCCCCCCCCCCCCCCCCCCCCCCCCCCCCCCCCCCCCCCCCCCCCCCCCCCCCCCCCCCCCCCCCCCCCCCCCCCCTGCACCCTCCACGTCGCTCACTCCTGGCCTCCCCGCTCGCGCCGCTCGCGTCCCAATTCCCTTTTTCACTTTTCTCTCTCTCACTCTCTCTCTCTCTACTCCCCTCTCTCTCCTTCTCTCTCTACTATCCTCTTTTTATTTTATCATTCTCACTTTATAAAAATTATACATAATAATTATAATATTTTAAAATTAAAAATAAAATAAAAAATATGAATAGAGTTAAAGAATAATTAAAATATTTTAATTACAAAAATTATGAACAAAGTTAAGTAATAATTAAAAAAATATTAATAGCAAAAAAATATGAACATAATCAAGTAATACTAAAATTTTGAAAAAGTATAATAAAATAGCAAAAATTATAATACTATAATACTTTATTTACTGCAAATTACTTTATAAAATAATTATATATTTAACAATACTTATTTTACTTATAAATATTTACTTATTTTATCCTTGAAATTATTTTCTGCAAATTTTTGCTATTTTATAAAACTTTTTATAACATTTTATCACTGATTACTAAAATATTTTAATTATTACTTAACTCTGTCTATATTTTTTATTTTATTTTTTTAAAATTAAAATAAAAATAAATTTTTTTTTATAAATATTATAATTTTATATATAATTTTTATTATAAAATGAGAATGAGAGAATAAAGAGAGAGTGAGAGAGAGAAAAAGAGAGAGAGACGATTTTGAACAAAACTTAGGTGCGTTTTATGCTTAGAAAATTAAAATTGAACAACATTTTAAACATTAATCTTGTTATATGATTTTTTGCTATTGTACCTGTCTTAAAATTAAATGTATACGTATGTTTGGTGAGTTGCCCGCAAAATGATTAGAAAAATTTAAAAGCAATGTCATACCACGTACAATATAAAATACATACAAATAAATGCGATGCTATGTCTCCGAGGGTAAAACCCCTTATAATAGACAATAAGAATAGATAATTTCACCTATAATAGATAATACTAATGAAACGCCCTAAAAATTGATCCCCCAAAACGCCCCCTTGTTAGACATGTTTGAGCTCGTCGAGTTCTCGATCCTTTACGAATCACCACATTCTGTTGTTCGTCATGACCACTCGGCCCTCTGTCAACACCCTCCTCCGCCTGCTCGTCCTCCGCTTGCTTGTCCTCATCACTTACTACTACCAATTCTTCATCATCGTGCTGAACATGTGACGGCCCTGGCGCATAAATCGATGCTGGGTAGGCACTATGAAAATCATGACTCATATATGACGGCCCTGGTGCATATGTCGATGAAGGGTAGCCACTGTGAAAGTAAGGAGTCATATGTGACGGCCCTGGAGCATAACTAGATGAAGGGTAGTCACTGTGAAAATGATGAGTCACCTGTGATGGCCCAACCCCATAAGTCGATGCAGGGTAGTAATTGGGAAAATCATGACACTGTTGTCCAAAACTGCCCCCTACGAATGGATCATGACTATACCCAGGGTCTGTCTGAAATATAACTGGAGATACCTGCCCAGTTGGTCGTCGATGTGATATCCTGGGAGGATCATGTGTGCCAAAGTATTCCCTAGTAGGAAAGGATGGCCTATATGAGGCTGTCCCGGAACTCTGACTGGCATAACTGTATGGGGTAGGCGTCACGTACCTGACACTATATCCACCATGAATGAAAGAAGGTATCGAAGAGGTAGATCGGCATGCAGGGATGGGATGAGGTCGCATGCCATGTGGAACACTCGCTCTTGGGGAACTAGAAGGCGGGGCATCGCAGGTACACCATCGGTGCTGTGGGACACGGTCTGTCTCCTGCAGGAGGGATAAAGAAGCCATGGCACGAAGCTATATCTCATAGATCTCCTTCATTGACTCCATTTTAGGGAAGTCATGTAAAGCGCGTGTTCCCCTATCATATACATCCACCCATGCTTCTGCTTGAAAAATAATTTAATAAACTTTTATTACGATATCTAAATATAATTTTGGTATTTTAATATTTAACTGCATATACCATTGTATCTATGGTGCCCCCGACACCTGAATATCCTCTATTTGTGTGTCTTAATGGATTTCCAATATAGAGGCGAGTGATGCTCTTATAACAAGTCATATAAGGATCAGTGGAGAACATAGATATATCATGAATCTTGCCATCAACTATACGGTTCATCCTATGTGACCAGAGTGCTATATATGCTGCATGAAAATCACTCCAATCAACTCTGGTTCTCCCCCGTCTATCCACTTAATGCAGATCCCTCCTAGTGTTTGGATGCTTCGGTATGTCCTGTCTCATCCCGAACTGGCACATCACTCGATTTGGTAAATATAACTCTACAACTTCAAAGCACACGAGAGGAACCAATGCCTTCCAAACCTCCATCCCAGCAAAGCAGTAGTAGGGCAACGTGTCCATAATGGGCTCGTAGGGGGTCTAATGAAATTGAAAAATACAAAACAGACAATCAATTATCATGTAACGAAATCTAACTATAATCAAAATAGACAACATGAGTAACATAATGACAATCAATTATACAACCTAAAGGTACCAAATGTAAAACGTACAACAGATATAATTCATATATTCGAGGCGAAGTCAATCCAACTGATCCCTATACACAACGAGGACATAGGTGGAGACGTCTGTCAGGAGGAAATCATCATGCCACCTGCCCCCTAGCGATCCACCTGAAAACTTGTGTTCCCCAATAATAAGCGGTTGCTACGCAAGTGTAATTGAAATCGACTTTCGTATAAGCGCCATAATTGGGAATCTCTCTCATACCCAAATCTGAATGATTCTTAGTCTCAATATGCAAGGATATGATCGTCTAAACTAAATAACAACATGAGTAACATAATGTTTTGCATACCTACAATAGTGTAAGCGGGCCACTAATCTCAAAAGAGGTGAGACGTGCGGCGCGACATAACCCCCTGTACAATGATGCTAAGACTGCACTCCCCTAACTAAAAACTCTACAAGCATCAAGGGTAAGTATATGGGTCTAAACAGTGTATCGGAGTGATTTGGCATCATGACCCCGCCAAGGAGTCTCAATATAAATACCCGAGCATGTCGCTGCACTGTGATCTCATCAGCATCATCCATAAGTGCCCCAAATGTCTCACTTAACCACCTAAGCCTCACAAAATTTTTCTTGAAATTTTCAGGCCCGGGTGCAACTCCTAAATGCTGCATAAAAATAAGGGCCCATCCCTGCAACGTCGACGGGCCAGAAGGAACCTGCAAAATGTTAGTAAATTGGAGTTCAATTGTTCGATACAACATAATAACGTGTATAAGGTCATAAAGTAACACATGTAATTAAATAATGTCATGAACTGTAATTGTGAATTGTAGTTACAAACCTGTAACAGCCCTGCCACTAACCGGAAGACCGTATAGTATGGATACATCATGTAATGTGACTGTCGCCTCCCTGACAGGCAAGTGAAAGGTGTGTGTCTCCTGTCGCCATCTCTCGATCATGGCTGTGAGAAGAGCATGATCATGTTGAATCTTACCAACGCGGTATACACCGTAAAAGCCACCATGAATCAAATAAGGAATAATGTGGGGGTCTACAGCATCGTCGAATATACCTGAATCTCCTTGACAACAATGCATAGGCTCGTCACACTGGTGATCAAATAAAATGAATGCGTTATAAAATGGTAGTAGTTAGTAACAAAAACTAAATGTTAACTATTATGTATATTATGTACAAGTTCTACAAAACTTACCCCATGGTCCCACACAACCTGTGACCGATGAATATCCTGTAACGTAAGTACACTGCCATCGATGGCCCTACCAGCTCGTCGTTGTGATGTCATAGCGTACGATATTTTTGGAACGTTAGTAAAATGTAATACACAAAATCGATGAGCATTTAATGATAGGTTAACATAGATGGGACAAGTTTAATATACTCACAATCATATATATAATGCTTTATCAAAAGTATAAGAATGTAACATGCACGAAATAATTATTCAAGAAATAATTTGTATTTGTTATTCATGAAATAATTATTTGTATTTGTTATTCACATAGATGGAACGTTAGTAAATTTGTATTTGTTAATATAAATGGAACATTTGTAAATTTGTATTTATTATTTGCGAAATAAGTATAAGAATGTAACATGAACGAAATAATTAGAATTGCAAATTTGCACATATTGAAGACGTGTATCAAATACAAATGGATTACTCCCTAGTGTTCCCCTACCTTTCCCCTGTTTGGACAACGACGTTTGTTATGACCAGACTTCTTACATAAACTACACTTAAAAGTTTATGTTTACCTCGATTCATCCATTTCATTAGGAATTCTACTGTGTCCAGAACGGTCTTTTCGGGCTACGTGTTTGTGATGGGGGTTTTGGAGGACAATAGGCCCTTCATAAGAAGGCTAGTAATCCTTCATTAACAGTGGCGCAAATGGAGTCGCGTACACACGGGCATATGCTTCTATAATGTAATGGCCGTCAAATAAAAACCATGGTTGCTTTCCAATAGTTGCAGCAGCAGCAAGCATGTGGGAGCAAGGGAGGTGAAATATAACAGATTTTCTGCATGTACAGCTAGGCAAAAAAAGCTGCGCGGCATGTAGATGACCACCTTTAGTCCTCTTCCTACCGATCAGTACATTGACAGACACCGTGTCCTTGTACAACAAGGAACAAAATTTCATACATCTCTGCTGATAGATCTTGAACAATAGTAATTTAATGATGGAGGTATTAACATATATTACCAATTACAAACTGTGACAGTATGACCAACTGCTTTTTTGCTCCACTTTTGAAATCTTTCACACATTTCTAATCGGTATGCATGGCCATTCTGCATGTCAGCTTGTATCTCACTACGTCGTATAACAAAACTCTCAACAAGACGATAGTAAGTGACTTGCACAGATGCAGTAATGGGCAAGTTACGTGCGCCTACTATCGCGCTATTATAGCTCTCAGCATTGTTAGTTGAATTGATCCCCTAACTATTGCCGCCATCGTGAACAAATGTCCACTTAGTAATATCTTCCCCCATTAGTTCATTATAACAAGGTTCACTTATCTTCTTAATTCTTTCCATTATAGTGTTGAATTTTTGCAGTTGACGAGCTGTGCTAGCAGCCCACACCAAGTCCATGATCCTTATCATATTGTACTTCTTATGGTAGTTACTACAAAAGTGCCGAAGGCAATACCTGTGAAAACCAGGTGGTTGATAATTGCTTGGATGTTCTTATATTCGATCAATGGCATTTAGTAGGCCCCAGTGGCGGTCCAATAGTATGGTGACACGTTCCCTTCCAGGGACAACGACGTGTCTCAATAAGTTGATGAACCACAACTAGTTGCATGTATCCTCACCCTCGACAACAGAAAAGGCTAAGGAAAAATTTCTACCCTTGGCAATGACCCCCACAGCGATAAGCATGACACCCTTATATTTTCTATAAAGGTGGGTGCCATCAACTGAAATAACTGACAAACAATGCTTGAAACCATCAATACATAGTCCGAATGCCCAAAATACTCGATCAAAAACGATCATGTCACGGACATTCTGATTGAAGGTCTCTAACATTTGGATTGTTCCAGGGTTTCTTGACTATATTGCCATCAAATATCTTGGAAGCTTTACGAATGACTGTTTCCAATTATCGAATACCATCTCTATGGCTTTTGTTCTTGCCATCCATGCTTTCTTGTATGAGACGGAGTGGTGGTAATGTTGTTTGACATCTTCTTTTATGGACGCAATCTTCCAATCAGGATCTTTCTGTACAAATATAACACAGTTTAAGTAGTTTAGAAAAACTTATTTTATGACAAACTAATTAGTTATTGTGATAGAGTCTAAATCAAAGTTAAACTCACCGCTACTTGTGCTATGATAACATCTGCAATGAAGTTCGCGTCTAGGTTATAATGATCCATGTTTGGCATTCCATACAAACAACAATGAGGCCCATTGTATTACGTAACCTCCCACATCTCATGTCTTTTGGAGGACGCACGAATCATCCAAGGGCAATCGTGTGCACACTTCACCTTAAACAATTTCGTAGTTGATTTAACAACCGAATACTCCTTGTTGTTGTGCAAGTGATACGCTGTGCATGCATTTTTTACAGCTGTCTTGTCTTCGAATAGCATTCTTGTTTCAAAATTGGGATTCTGCATGTCCCATTTGGCCCCATGGCGAAAATGATTCCTGCCAATTACAGGTGCATCATATGCCTCCAGCAATGTGATAAAGTAAGGAACTGGGATCTCTTGTTGTTCGTGAACATCGTCGTCGGAATCGTTTAACAGAGCAAAATCTAATGTTCATCAGATTTTTTCGACTGTGTATCCAGAGACCTTACATTCAAATCAATTTGTATGGGAATGGATTGGCAGCCCGATTCAACCATATGTTGCACTGGATCCCTCCCTTGGCTATGTCTCATCGAAGGCTCTTGTGAAGGACCAGCCGTGTCTTTAGTAGGCTGATGTTGTGACATATTACTCGACCCAATGCCATAATCAACAAACGAACCTTGATAACCACTTTGTTGTGTGCTTTGCAAATGAAACGGGTTACCATATTGGTTAAATTGTTGTGAATATAGCACACTGTGGCCAACAGTATCTTGTTTCAATGTCAACATCGTTAAGAAGTTCCACGCTGTTGACGTATCTCCCTCAACCGATAGCATCCTCCCATACCCCTGAATATCACCCCACATTCGATTCGCTGCAGTGTCCACATCTACTATTACATCCTCTACTTTGATGTATAGCTCGATGCACTCCATTGATGGCTTTTTCTGTGGTAGCCGTAAGGCAATTTGCAATATCCGATCATCTTTGATCAGAACTTTCTTATATTTGGTTGAACCCCCTTCATTATTAACTGGAAATTTGCATATAATTTTCAGCCTTACATGTTGTCCATCTTTGCCAATCATAGGCATTATTATATCTTCTAGTTCAGACATTTTTAATTGCAATGGTAAAATTGCAAACTATTTGACATTCTATGCTGTATAAAATTCCTTCATCACGATCTTTAATTATTTCATCACCCCAATACAACATGGCTGGTGTTTCATCTATTCTTGCACCTATTAAACAATAATTAAACAGATTCACAATTATTCCAGTCATTTCATTAGTAATTACCATGGCATCCTAAACATTATTTATATCGACTGTCTACTATTTATAGTTTTAATATTTCTAATAGTAACTTGGTTTTTTTCATTTTATTCATACATTTATTTATTGAAAATTACTACATATTCAAAAATAATTAAACAAATTGAAACTACTAACTCGTTTTTTCTAATAAATATTTTTAGCATATTATAATATTTTATTACTAATTAATAACATATTTTTAATATAATTAATTTACTCATACATGTTTAACTAAAAAAATTTATTAGTCTAGTATTTTTTTTGGATCCTATAATCTTTTTTTTTTTATTACTCATATTTTATAGTACTTTCGTAATTATTTTCCTAATAAATTCTTTTATCATATTATAATATTTTATTACTAATTAATAACATATGTTTTCATTTAATTATTTTACTCATACATATTTAACCAATAAAATTTATTAGTTTAGTTTTTTTTTGGATCCTATAGTCAAAAAATTATATTTTATAGTAATTTTGTAATTAGTTTTCTGATAAATATTTTTAGCATATTATAATATTTTCTTACTAATTAATAACATATTTTTTAATATAATCATTTTACTCATACATATTTAACTAAAAAAATTTATTAGTTTAGTATTTTTTTTGGATCCTATAATCTTTTTTTTTATTACTCATATTTTATAGTACTTTCGTAATTATTTTCCTAATAAATTCTTTTATCATATTACAATATTTTATTACTAATTCATAACATATTTTTTAATTTAATTATTTTATTCATACATATTGAACTAAATAGTTTACTCATACATATTGAACTAAAAAAATTTATTACTTTAGTTTTTTTTTGGATCCTATAACCCAAAAAGTATTTGGGAACTTCAAAAAGTATTTTATTTCATATAAATTATTTTTGGGTTAACCAATTTCGTAAAAATTTATTTCCTTCAATTTATAGTCAAAAAATTATATTTTATAGTAATTTAGTAATTAGTTTTCTAATAAATATTTTTAGCATATTATATTATTTTCTCACTAATTAATAACATATTTTTTAATATAATCATTTTACTCATACATATTTAACTAACAAAATTTATTAGTTTAGTATTTTTTTGGGATCCTATAATCTTTTTTTTATTACTCATATTTTATAGTACTTTCGTAATTATTTTCCTAACAAATTCTTTTATCATATTACAATATTTTATTACTAATTCATAACATATTTTTTAATTTAATTACTTTATTCATATATATTGAACTAAATAGTTTACTCATACATGTTTAATCAAAAAATATAAAAACTATATCAAAGTTCAGTGAACCAATGGAGTAACATTAATAACAAATAATCAATGTGGTGCGACACAAGTAATATCTAACTTACTAACATAAATAAATAAATTATTTTACCAATGTAAGTGACCAACTAACCTGTTTTTTGCAGAATAACGGAGGCCTTTCTCGAAGTAACACAAGCAACAAATATGGCTACAAATAAAATAATAGAGAGTCAGTAATCTATGAATTATTATTTTACTTGGTAGAGAAAAACGAGACAAAATGAGAGGGAGAGAGAAAAACTAACCACAGATATATATATATATATATATATATAGGAGGAGAGAAACTAAAGAAGTAGAGGAGAGGAAGGAAGAGAAATGAGAGAAGTGGCTAATATACAAAGAGAGGAGGAGAAGAATTCGGATATACAGAAAGAAAGGAGGGAGGCAATTTCACTGAGGACAAAGAGGGCTAACACACCCTTGATAAAATATAAAAAACACACTACCACATTATAAGAACAAAAAGCAACCAAGGAGTCAACATATAAAACAAGAAACTGCGTTTTCTCTTTAAAAAATTCAAGAATCTCTGTATTCGGTCGGTTATAGGCGGGAAAGTAGAAAACGCAACCTTATATTACGTTTTCTGATAAAACGCATCTTTGAGTTGCGTTTTACCTTTGATTGGAAATAAAGTTTTGATTTTTATTATTTTTGAAAATACCTTTCTAAATTTATTTATTTTGGAAAAAAACCCAGAATAAGTGGATTAGAGAAGGCAGAGAAACAGAGAACAAGAGAGAGAGAGAGAGAGAGAGAGAGAGAGAGAGAGAAGAGGAACAGACGAGTCCTACGAAAACTCTAATAAGAAAGCCTAATCGATTGGTCTTCCTTGTTCCGCGTCAGATTGATTCATGAATTATTTTCTCGAAATTAGTTCCAAAGCATTGAGATTTGGACTTTGCTATGAATTGCATGCGGATTAGATATAAACTGAATTAGTGCCTGATAGAGTATTCTAGGGATTCACAATTCGGGAGAAAATAAATCAACTTTGTGTATGTTAATTGTGTTAGATAATTCATGGTAATTGCTTTTCTGTGTATGTTAGTTGTGCTAGATAATTCATGTTAATTGCTTGGTCTCTTAATGAGTTTTGTTTTCTAGACTGAAATCTTGTGTTAGTATGGAGTTAATCGGGTGGGGTTTTGTGCGAATATTAGCTTAAAGCGTTGAATTCCTCTTGAAATTTTAATATCCACTGTTCTAGCCTAATCAAATATTCAATATGCCTACTAGTTTATGCCTGGCCTGCATTACCATTGCTGATCAGTTGAACACCTGAACATGCAGCAGATTTCATAGTAGATGGTGGAGCTGAGCTACCAGATGAAGATGATGATAGAATGATGCACAGTAGCCCATTGCTGCCAAGAGAGGATGATGAAGAAGACGTTGAAGCTCTTGAGAGAAGTGTTCAGGCAAGGTATGCCAGATCAAGTCACACAGAATATGATGAGGAGACAACAGAGGTAGAACAACAAGCTCCTTTGCCATCCATCAGGGATCCAAAGTTGTGGATGATGAAATGTGTGGTATGATTATAATGCTTAGGCCATTCATTGTCCATAATGTCTATGTGATATCAGCAATAATCTGTTTATTAATCAATGTTTTCTAGCTTTAGATTGGCCGTGAGCGGGAGGCAGCCGTTTGCCTAATGAAGAAGTATCTTGATAAAGGATCTAAGTTGCAAATTAGGTCAGCCATAGCCCTTGATCATCTCAAAATTTATATATTTGTTGAGGCAGACAAAGAAGCCCATGTGAAGGAGGTACATTGCTATTAATGCGTCACTTGTTTTTGTTGCTTAACTGAGGAGCAGAGCATCTCATAAATGTTATATGCGCTTTGTGCGGTGATTCTAAACTGATGTTATTACAATCTTTATTCTTCTTCAGGCTTGCAAGGGTCTGAGCTTAATATATACAAATAGTAAAATAACACTTGTTCCCATCAAGGAAATAACTGCTGTTCTTTCAGTAGAAACCAAAGCAATTGATCTTTCCGGGGCTACTTGGGTCAGAATTAAGATTGGAACTTATAAAGGGGATCTTGGAAAAGTATGGACCTTTACATTTCGTCTTGCCTCTTTCCTCTTTCCGTTCTTTCTCTCGTGTGTGTGTGTGTTGTATTATTGTTTTGTCTTTGGGAATCCTCTTAATATGTTTGCTGCAGCTTTTCTTACATAATTTTTGAGGTTCTATGTACAGATTGTGGATGTGGAGCCCTTGAAGATAAATTGGTATGTATTATAAGTAAAAGTAAATTGGTATGTATATATCCAGATTCTCTCGAGGAATGCAATTGAATCTGGTGCTTAATATTTTCTGGGTTCTTAGAAGGCTAATTCTTTATGTTTCAGGAAGGCAGGGAAGTTCCAAAGAAGAAGGCATTTGTTCCTCCTCCACGTTTTATGAATGTTGACAAAGCTAGGTAGACTTTCTTCTATCATCTCTAAATGCAATACATATGCTGCTCAATGTTTGTATGCCACTACTTTGTTGATCAGTTGCTTTATGTTCTATCTTCAGAGAAATGCTTATACGTGTGGAGCATAGACGAGAACCAATTACTGGCGATTACTTTGAGAATATAAATGGAATGAGGTTCAAGGGTGGGTTCTTATATAAAACTGTATCTATGAAATCAGTCAGCACTGAGAACGTAAGACCAACTTTTGATGAACTACAGAAGTTTTGTGAGAATGGAGATGGAGATATGGCTAGTTTGTCATCTTTGTTTGCAAAGAGAAAGAAAGGCCTTTTTTGTGAAAGGTGATCAAGCTATTGTGGTCAAGGGAGATCTCAAAAATTTGAAGGGATGGGTTGAGAAAGTTGAGGAAGACAATGTCCATATCAGACCAAATGCAGAGGGCCTCCCAGTATGACATCAATGGCAATTCTTTTTTGTTTTTGTCCTCTAATGATCATTTCAATTGTCTTCGTGAATCTCATGTGTCATATTAATCAATTTGCTTATGTATTTGTTGCAGAGAACACTTGCTGTCAATGAAATGGAACTTTGCAAGCACTTTGAACCAGGGAGTCGTGTGAAGGTTGTCTCTGGTGCATCAGAAGGGTCAACAGGTATGGTTATAAAGATCGAGGGGCATGTAGTTATCATACTGTCCGATACGACTAAGGAACAGGTCAGCTATTCTTCATTGAACTTTGAATAACTGTTCTAATTTTAAAGGACAAGTGATGCCAAATGTTTGTTGTTTCCAGATAAGTGTTTTCGCCGATAATTTGGTGGATAGCTCTGAGGTAACATCTGGTGTTACCAGAATTTGGGACTATGAGCTTCAATGTGTTTCCCCAGTTCTTGTTGCTGTTATAATTAAGCTTGCTCTTATAACTTTCTGTAGGGTGATTCACTGTCTTCAAGATTTGCTCATCTTAGAACTCCGCCTCGTGATCCCCAACGTCCAAGGGGATTCCCTATAATGGAGCGTATGTTGTCGATTTAATTGGTGCTGATGCTGCATCTGATCATGGATTTTTAGTTACACTAATCTGTTGTCTGTAAGTTCTCTGACTTAGATCTTCATCTGAATTTGGCAGCAAGGAGTGGATCACACCCGAACGCAGTGAATTTTGAGCTCAAATGGTATGTGATGTTCTTCGTAAGTTCTCTGACTTAGAACACTCCAAATTTTACTTGTTTTGGTCCCAGTAATTTGAATATGTGGCGGTTTGTTGTGGCAGGTCACGCATTTGTAGCAGAGCTCTCTCTTTCTGGTGTACTTCAAACTTCTGTGTTTCACCATCTCACAACTTACTGAAATTTGAACTCAAGTGTAGAAACATGCATATATCAGTACTTTCACTTAGATGAGGACTTTCTGTTTGAGGTGCTTGTGATTGTGTATAGGCACCCTTTTTGCTGTATATCAGATGTATTCTAGGAAAAGAAAAAAAAAAAAAAAAAAGGGATGGATCAGTATATCTGAATCTATTGCACATCTCGAATTTCCAGTGCAAAGATTGCTACCTTTTTTTGGTTTGAAGGACGATTGAAAACTATGGTTTTATGATTCTAAAAGCTTTGGTTACAACACGGGTGGTTTCCAGTATTAGAAGAGAATTTCTTTGATTTATTTTATACTTCCAATTTTGCTCCGCTTTATTGGTCTTCCTATTCTAGATCTGTGTTTTCAAGTTTCAATATGGAATCGAATGCCTCTATTTCCTCAAATCCTTTTGTCAATGTTACTGGGGATTCCTTCAGATCAGAGATTGCCTCCCAGTAAGAATTTTGTCTAAATTGGTGCGGTAGTGACCGGAAATCGGATGACATTTTCACAACAGAGAACCGAAAAAAATGAAACGAAATTTGCAAATAATATTTATATATATATATATGTATATGTTTCGCTTTTGGCTGTCATGTTGATGATCAGCACAAAGGCAACAATATTTTGTCTGATGCCCCCCAATACAAATCTTGGTTGTTGGTGAGTTGGTCCCCACGTCCAATCGAGAATGAGCTACTCAACATTCTTTTTTTTTTTTATTTGGGGTGCAGCTACCCAACATTCTTTTGTTCCTCTAAATTTTGGGTAATGCATTCTACACGTGAGATTCTGATTCAAAAGGTGTTTATGAGTTATGGGGTGAATTGTGGTGGCCTAAATATATTGAATTAACAAGCTGATTGAATTTGAACGGAATTAGTTAAATATAGGTTAAAACAGTTAACTCAAAATTAACCCGTTGTTCATATAATATTATTTTTGTCTTTGTTAAATGGGATTTTTTGCTCCTCTTTTTAAGATTTATTTTTAATTTGGGACACCATGACCCACTAGATAATTTATGAGATCCATTTTTTGAGTTAGGCAGACCCCATTTATTGACCCAACTTAAATACCACATTTATTTGACCCAACCTTTTTGTAACATATGTATTATTTTTAAATTAATTTTTTTCCTTTTTTCAAGACTATCAGTTTTTTTAAGGAATGATTACACTTTATCCCTTTGTAATTTAAGTCAAAATCAGATAACCCCTTGTGGTTTAAAAGTGAACACATGACCCTCTGTGATTTGGACTTATCTGTAAAATAGATAGAAACCGTTAGATTTAACGAAAATTCTATCATACGGGTATTTTTTGTCTTTTTATCTCTCTAAATTAGAACATTAAAAAGACAATTTTGTGAAATAACCAAAAAAAATCTTGATAAACAAGCCTTTATTTTGACATAAAAGAATCAAACCACATTTTTAATGTTCTAATTTAAAAATATAAAATGATAACAATACTCCTATAACATAATTTCCGCTAAATATAACGGTTTCCATCCATTTTGTAGATAAGTCTAAACCACGAGAAGTTCATGTGTTCATTTTTATACCATATGAGGATCATTTGATTTTGGCTCAAACTACAAGAGGGTAAAGTGTAATTACCCTTTTTTTTAAGCTTGAACACACGAGACCCACTAAATAACTTATCAAACCCAATCCATTTGCCTAAAGTTGAGTCAACCCATTTGTGACCCGACCCACCTGACTTCTTTTTTTTCTATCTTAAATCTTTTTCCCCTTCGCCCTAGATTTATTCCCACCATATACAAAATAATTTCAACGTGACATAGTTGGGTCCAAATTTTAAAGTAATAGTTTTTGGTATATTTGTATGGTAAGCTTCAAATACAAGGTAAGAAAAATGTTGAACTCTTGACCTCCTCCAAAATGTTTTCACGAACTATGCTTACTCACCACATGCCTTCAATTGTGATTTCAATAATAATGTATAAGAACAATGAGCCAATAATGCTTTGTACAACTTTTTTTCTTTTAGATTTGGTATTAGTTTTTGTTTTATCATTACATTAGGGTAGTTAAACCTAATATACAATCATTGCATCTGTAACAGTTTATATAAAATAATGTGTATTAGAGAAAAATAGTATAAAGAGCAGAGAGAGTAAAAGAGATTTACACTAGAATATTGGATTTATGAACAGGAGTAAAGGTCAGGTGAAATGCTTCTTTATGAGGCTAAATTTTTTCCAGTCAAGTGCATGTGTTCATGTTTGAAGAAATTGTACTATGAGTGTATTATGAAATGGCGGCCTTAAGCCTTTAACTCGTTTTGTTGGTGAGTAGGATCTAAATTGTACCTTTTTCATGATGATAATATGTTTCATATAACTCTTGAGGGTAGTTTAGTAGAAAGGACAAGTTATAAATTCAAATATTTATATTTGAAACTCAACGAACTATAGAGTCATAGCGCGAAAAATTTATCCGTTGTGAATTCTCATAACTTTTTTGAAATTAGGCCACAAAAGATATAACCCTTGTGAATTCTTTAGTCCTGAAGTAGATGGTCTGTCTTTGATCGAAATGAAAAAGAAAATTAGTTGATGTGCGCATAAATTGGCCTAGACGACCCCCTAGCCACGTAATAAAAATAAAAATTTTGATTTGCCTATTCTGGTCATTTGGGATTTTTCATTCCATTAATTTCAACCACAAGAAATTCAGCATCTTGAACACCTCACAATGTTGTAAAGAATTATCCAATTTATATAAATATAAATAAATACTAGCAAATTAGGGACTCCGGAGAAAAAAAAAATCATAGAAAAGCCTTTCAGTGTCTTTCCGAGAGAGAGAGAGAGAGAGAGAGAAGAGGAGATGTCCCTGAGGAACTGTTTCCAAGAAAGCATAGTAGCTACTGGCAGAGCTGGTGTTGTATACTCTCACCCTCCATTTTCTTCCAAGGAAAATCTTCATTTGCCAACATGTAAAGTGCCTGGGCTTTCCACTACTATATCATTGTCTTCCTCATACTCATGTTTTGCTCAATATTCACTCAATCGCAGACGCATCATCTCCCTGGCCAGTCAGGCCGTGGATGAAGGTAAGCTTCTCTCGCTCTTGTATATTATGTATGTTCAATGCTCATTTTCCAGCTTCACCATATGGTTCATGTGCTGCAGTTGAAGTGGTCACACATTGTAACTGGAACAATATCGTTATTGCAAGTGAAAGCCCCGTACTAGTGGAATTTTGGGCACCGGAGTGTGGACCATGCCGGATTATTGCTCCAGTGGTCAACGAATTGGCTAAAGAATATGCCGGAAAAATCCTATGCTGCAAGATCAACGCCGATGACTGGCCGAACATAGCGACGCAATACGGAGTCCAGAGCCTCCCAACGGTATTGTTCTTCAAGGATGGAGAGAGGAAAGAAAGCATCATAGGTGGTGTGCCCAAATCCACCCTAACAGCTACAATAGAAAAATATTTGGACAGTTGAAGAAAGAAGCAAAGATTGGGGACACATACAGCTTCTACTGCTTTGACAACTATAATTACAGGAAATAGTGTGTGGTTGTGTGTGTGTGTATATATATGTATGTATACATCAAATATGGGCACTCGAGATTGCTTCTATGTGATAGAGTCAACTGGAAGCTGAAACTCCTCCTTTGGTGACATGGCCGACTGTGGATATATGCAGCTGAGTCTGCTAATGGAGAAATACAGGATGAATATGAAACTGTGTATGCAGTACCCCCTTTATACCATATTTCAGTCTTGAATTTGTGCCTATGCATTTTCTTTCTCATATTCCTAATCCAACCAACTAAAAGAAGAAGAAAAATTTTGGGTTTTTTTGTTTTACATATCTATATGAACTCGTTTATCTTTTGCTTTTTCAAAATCCGAACATAGCAATAAGCAGGAAAAAGGCGAAAAATTATAACAGATCCAGAGACTCAATTTGCCACAATACAATGCTAACTAAACAAACACGACCAACAAAGAGGGACTTCCTGTTGGCATTGGACTTCTGCTCTAAAAAGTAAAGAAACTAACACAAGGGCATCATAGTCAGACCACTGAAAATCATCTCTAGGAGCATTTGATAGTTATACATTCGATTTTTTTACAAGCCAACCTCAGAATATATACACTCACATGTGGAGAGAGAGAGAGAGGCAGAACTAGTTTACAAATGGCTCAGAAAAGGGTACACGGGAAGTAGATATCAAGAGAACTCCACCAGGCAACAGTCACTCCCTGAATTTCCAATTCCAAGGCTGTTAGTTGCATAAGCAGCTGTATTGAATCATAAACCGGAGAAAACAAAAGTTAGAACAAAATGAAGCAACTTACGATATAACATATCAATGATAAAACACTATACTATATGTTTTCCTTTTTTCTGAAATTAGTACAAAGGGAAGCCCCGACACAATCACTGTGCTACTATCTTCACAGGCCGAAGGCAATTCCACAGTTTCCCACGCTGCCCAAGCAGCTGCAATCAAGGACCAGAACATTACTTAAGCCATAAAAAAAAAAAAAAAAAAAAAAAAAAAAAAAAGAAAAAAATTCACGGAGATGATTTCCAATCAAATTGAAGACTATTGAACCCATTAACTGCTCCAAGACCACTAAGAAGTTGGTCCCCCAAAGCCTGTTGTTGATGATTCATATTTTGGTCTCGAGCCATCGATGTCATGCCCATCCTTCCATTCATGGAATTACTACCCATTGCAGCTCGGATTCCATTAAGCATGGCCGACTGGCCAAGTCCACTACCAGCAAACCCTACCCCCATCATTCCTGCATTGTTGTTGGCAGTTCCATTTCCCACCATGCAGTTGCTGCCATTAAGGCCCATGCTATTGCTTCTCGACAATATTCCATTAACATTTTTCATATCATTCCCCATCATAGCACCCCCACCATTGAGTTGTGAAGACATCATCATTTCATGTATGATTTTCTGAACAGAACTCTGGGAATCATTTGGGTCACCATCACCAGATAGAGCTGGTTGTTGCATGGAGATACTTGGCGAATTTGCAGAGCTCATATGAGCTGCTGCTGTTAAGCCACCATGAGAAGTTTGCGGAGCATTGTTAGATGAGGAAGGTGTCGGTGGGTGGAATGGAGAAGGATTGGGTTGAGCCTGCAGTATTGTACTTGAGGAACCAGGAGAAGGTATCTGAGTACCGCTTCCTCCATAGGAACTACTTGCATTGTTCATAGGGTTTTGCTGTCTGGAGTTCATTGAGCTCTGATGGAGAAGCCCAACAATGGTGCTAGCAGAGGAAGTGGTAGATGCTGAATTGAGAGAGTTATTTACACTTGGCACACCATTGCTAGAAGCGACTTGCATTGCAGTGGCCTGGACAGAGCTTTGATCACTGCTTGAGTTGTGACCCATTATTTGCTGCTGTTGCTGCTGCTGCTGTTGTAGTTGTAGTCGTCCCTCCATTTGTTGAGGTTGACAATGAAAAGATGATGTAGCACTTGTCCTCCGAGGGAACTTGACCAAGCTCTCTGAGAAAAGACAAAAGAAAAACTGAAACAATCATGTGGTATTCAGTAACTACAAGACAACTCTCTTTACTTTTCTTTCCTTTTTCACCCGATAAAGCAATTCAACTTAAGTGACATGATATACTATTCAGAACTGTTGCCAACACAGAAGTCCGGAGCTAGAAAATTTGTCAAACCAGCGGTAATCAACCAATATATATACCTGCAGTACAGTACAATATTGCTAGGGGGAGGATCAGCTACTCATCATCAATGTAGCTAGCAATTGCCCAATCCTTATAAAGGCAAAAGGGGCGCTTCATATAAAATTTGGGGAAATTGAAGACGGCCCTTTTACAATTTTGTTTGGCTTTGGTTTATTTATTTTTATGTATTAATTATTTCTAGGTATTTCCTTTGGTTGTTGTTTTTTCTTTCCTGTTGGGGGTGAAGGGTCAGAAGGCATAGTCTGGGTACAATGGAGAACTAAAAATACATAGGGTTGGGCACACTTTGCTGATTAAAAATGAAGATAATTCTAAAAATCCCTCTAATGTATACAGAGACTATATTCAAAATATTGACCACCATATTTTTGTACGTCTAACTTGATGCAGCTTTAGTAATACCTGGGAAGACAAAACCAGACATCCACTATTTTTTTCCCAATAGAGATGAGACTTATTACACATCAGCTTTAGGTTTGTGACTTTGTACACTGCACAGTTGATGACCGCATTTACATACAACATCAATGACCCAGAGTCTGTACTTAAGGACTACCATTGCTTTATTATTGCAAACAAGATGTGGTCAAGGCAAAACAAGGGTGATATGATTGGCAGACACCAAGTCACCCAACCATTCTGCAAAACAAATCCAAATGTTCAAGGAATGGTACACAACTAAGATAGAAATCAAATAGATGCAAAACCTAACAATGTTGACACTTGACAGACTAGTCCTTCAAACATCAAATCTTCTTTTGCAGGTGGTGGGATGCTACTTCATAGATATTATAGCAACTTAATAATTTCTCTCTTCTTTTCCTTACCAGTTACCACTAACACTTCTTCCCAATACTAAAACAAAGCAGTATCTTGAAATCCAAAGTTTGCTTAACACTTCCGGGGAATGTCAAGAAGTGTCCACCTAAGTGTAAGAAATTATGAATTTATCTACCAGGATGTGTTGGAGTTCCAGCCGTTGACAGGTAGATGAAACGGACTCGGACAAATGTCCATGCTTTTTAGAATCCTATCTTTAATAATCATATCATTCTTCTATGCCAACTACCTGTACACAGTTTCTCAAAGATCACCAAACATGCAGGAATCAAATGCAACGGATCCCTTTACAGATTCCACTTTTGCTACTAAAGAGGCCCTACGCGACACTTCTGACGAAGATCAAGAAAGAACAAGAAGAAATCCAATAATCAACCCACCCAGTTTTTCATTATCAAGCAATCCTCCACATAATATGAAACAAATGCTCTCAATTGACGCGGTACTATTTGTTGGTCATATTTGTTCTCCATGTTATACATGGACATGCTCTCATGCACCAAAAGGTTCTACATTTTCCTCCAAACTCAAATCAAATTCATCCACCAGTACCATGTTTGAAGACTAGGACTTAAAAGGACCTACCAAGGGCAGGGACATCATTCTCTTCTAATTCAACAATAGCTGTAAAAACCTCCTCACCAGAAGGATGCTCCACCAATCCTGTCCATCATTCCCTGGCTAGAATTTCCTCAACTGGTGTATGATCCACGACTATGGTAGGGATTCCTAGTATGCCACATAAATCCTAATCTTTAGGTCCTGGGTGCTCATCTTGCCAAGATCAAAGTTGGTCCCTCTAACTCAATATGCTAATTGCAACCACTAACATACATTTTGTTTGTAACAGAAGCAAGGATCTAGCTCCCAACAAAAATCACCTCCACCGAAAAAAGGTCACCATTACCAATCTTAATTCACTCAACTCATATTTAGCCTTCAAACCATGCTCCTTCAACAAAATCTGTTTGTAGCTGTCTCAGCTCCAGCACAAAAATTATCCTTCCTCAAGGGTCTCACCCACTCAAAGAGCATCCATCCATTTAATTACTCAAAATGCTTGCTTTGTGGATTCTTACCCTTCCACATTCAATATTATCTTGAGCCTGTATGCCCTCACGTACTAGTACTGAACTACCAAAAGCAGTTTCTCAAACACTATGAAAACAATCAAAATTTGTCCATGCAATTGAAATTTAGTCTAACAAACTTTATAATCTCCATAAAAATCAGCAGAATAACAAATTTATCATTATGTTGTCACCAGCATGATTTATTCTAGGTAAAGGGAAAAAATCAAGATATTGTTCCTCAACTACACTAGGGTATCCTCAATACTACCATTTTTGAAACATAAAAGAAACCATATCTTACTGAATGAGGAAGAGCTATATATGTGGTCTCACTTTACCACCATCTGAAATGCGTGAAACTTCGATTGGTGGAAGCCAGTCCATGAAGATTCTCCATTTTCTTACGTGTAATTCCCCTCTTTCGCTAAGCATCTAGTATCTCAGCAAATGAACATTTCTCTAAGCTTAACCCGTGAATTATACATCGTTTGAAAGCTGCTTCAAGGATCCAATGAATTGCTAAGGTTTGTTGACGATCCCTGGCTACAATCCCAGGGACATCATAAATAGTACCTGCTATTCCTACTTTTTCCACTTTGTTCATTTCTTATGTCAAAAACAAGGTTTCTAGCTTTCAAAATGAACTAAAACATCATCTAAAATAATCTGAATAAATACTCTTTTAAAGTGTAGATTAGTGCTGCAAACTCATTTATCTCATATTAAACATCAGCACAGCTACTTATATAATACCTTAAAAAATACATCAGCTCAACTAAAAGCAATGTCAAAAATTGCTAAAGAATTCAGATTCAGCTTTTTGATCTACTTTTCAAACATGCCTCCAGTGGTCTTTGAAATTTACTAACATAGAATTCTTTTGAATCAAATATGAAACTTACCCATCGGTCCAGTCCCAGATTCTCGGCTGTAATCAATCAAATCTTTCATACTATTAACCACTTCAGATATCTGCAAGGACCCAGCAAAAAGAGAAAGTTCATGTCATCAATCAGGTAGCACACACAAAACTTAGGAATACAAGTGCTCCCCAAGAAGCACATCCCTCATCTATCAAGTTTAAATACAATCCTTATCCATTACTATGGTGCGTAATTAAAAAAATTAATAAAACCAAACAGCAAACTCATGGGATTGTTCAAGATTGTACCTACATATGAAAGCATTGGAGATACAAGCACTCGAAGTTGGGCCCAAGTTTATCTATTAAGAGTCTATGGTCATTACTGTGCATATATAAAATATATTTCAAAAAAAGGCACCAAGTTAGGATGCAACATATAACGGGTGGCAGTGGAGCAGAGTTTTCAGGTAAACTGTTCCGCCCCCAAAGGGATGCATTGTATGCCTATAATCATGGTAGGTCAGGTATGATTCGTTGAGCCAACGTGCATTAGGTTCATGCTCTGGATCTTGTCACACAGCTCCGGCCCAATATCTGCCACTACAGATTATCAGTATCATTATTTGAAGTGGTTTATTGGAACATTGGAACATTTAAGCAAGCTCTAGGGACCATTTTGTAGTACCCTTCATAAACAGTCATCTATTGACTGTTGCAATGTGGAACCAGAGCATCAAACCTTCTCATACTACATAGTTTTGGTCTAGCGTGCTATTGATTCTTTATGCCACTCAGTCATCAAAATTATCATTTCAATTGTCCCTTATCAGAAGAATAATACATTGTGTACAGTATGTTGTGGCTAATGTGATGTTGTCACGTATTAAATCAAGTTTCATCCATTAAACATAACCCAAAACTTCTAATATCCACTGGGCTCTACCATGCTGTCACATTTTCCACCTTTCCCTTCCCCACTTCGCCTGGGGTCAGAGATATAATAAGTAACTCAAGGGTTGGTTGCCCAGTCTTCAACCCACTCCTTTACCACTCTTCTAACAAACGTATGAGGAACATTAAACTCAAAAATTCATTCTAATTATCTAATGCACCATATCAGAGTAATGCCTATTTAAAAAATAATAATAAGGCTCATAATAACATTTTTCACAAGGCTCAAAATAACAAATTAATGGTCTTATAAAATAATAAAAATAATAATAATAAATTAATTGCTTGGACCTGCACCAATTGCCATTTCAAACTTTCAAAGAATCCACTCTAAAAAAAAATTCAAGGAAGGGAGTGAATCACCATGGTGTACCAGGAGACTAAAACATTTAGAATGAACTGTTATAAAGTTGATGACAAGATAATAATGGAATCTGACTAGGCAAGCAATAAGAGCAAAGATTCATTAGTGCTCAATGGATGGGCAAACCATGCAGTCAACTTCAGTGGAAATGTGGTTTTTCAACCCTAAGAGTATATGCCCAAGCTAACACCTCTAGGCGACCATCCCGAATAAAATATACCAGGCAAGAAACTAATAGATGCTGCCAGTGTGGTTGAGGTTTCAAAGAAGCAGCTTCTTGGAAGGAACTGGAGCAGTAGACTTTTGTGACAATGACTAAACAGACTTTGCTCCTAACTGGTTAATGAATCATCCAGATCAGACACGTGGCAATGTATTCAGCAACATCAAACATGTTAAATACACGAGCATTGAAAAAGAAAAAAATCTTGTTTTGTGTTTTTTTTTAACTAGTTAAACTGCAACAGTATAATAATTTTAAAATAAGGTAGAAGAGGAAAAAAAGAACAACTCCAAACATCCCACGATATTGCCACCCTGCCATTGGTCGACACAGAAGATATTTATTGTATTTTGAAGTGAAACAGAAGAAAAAAATGTATTACCTGAAGGCAGCGCACATATCTCTTTGTATATCCTAAATCATTTACTAATGGCACTTCCAATGCTTTTGCCAACTGACGAGCTGATGCAACAAACCTGGAGCAGAAATAAATGTCAATAGTCTGTATACATCAGACATGAAACGCTGTAAATGAGGCACAAAATGCTCATAATCCGCTAAACAAATGTAGCACAAAATCCGATATCTACTATTTCAGAGATCACCAAGCCACTTGGGACTTTATTTAGACATTCAGAAGAAGAATTTTTTTTTATTAGTAACATTCAGAAAATGGATCAAAAGAACCATGCAGAATATGCAGTCCCCGCAGCAAAGAGATGAGTGGATAATGTTGAGCTGACACCAAAGGATAAATGCACAACTTACATACAATAAGACTCTACAGTTATTGACAACACCATTCCTTTGTGATTAGACATCCCTCTGATTACCTCACTGGATCAAGCTAATTGAGTGCAGAAAATGCTATTTCCATAAATTACAAATAAAGTAAGCTTTAATTCAAGCAGCAGCAATTCCATCTCCTAGGGATGGGCACCAGCAGATTTTATGCGTAATACATACAAAAACAGCATTTACAACAGTGTTTTCCTCTACCTGAGCTCCCAAATAAGGTTACAATTTTGCACACCAATTTTTCTGTAGTTCCTCATTTTAGCCATTCAACAAAAGTCATACTTATCCTCTATGCCATGGTTTCTTCTGTAACCATTCTGTTTCACTTTTACCCTTCTTATGAAAAAGATGTACTGTATTTGATATACTTTTTCCCTAAGTAATATATTTGATATACTTTTTAGTTCTATTTCTATCATTTAATAAATCCAATAATATCTATTACCTTTTTTAAATCATCATAACAGTTAATAACAGCTGCATTGCTATTAGTAGTATAGTTATTTTATACCATCTTTAATCTGCAACTTATCCATCATAAATATAATGTCAAACTAGACAGTAATCACTTTCTTCTCCACTGTGAAAACAAGGATATATGCTTTACTACAAAGATATGGCCATTTAGAGTGTAAATTTTAGTTTTGAAGTGGAAGAACAATTTTCTCTTCTAGTGCGATCATTCACCTATTTGGAGTCGAGATGTATGCTAGTCTTAGATTGGGTATTTCAGTTTTTATTTTAGGTAAATAACACATTAGTAACATTACACACCTCAGCCAAAGAAGTCCAAGCCCACATATTTTCTCCAAAAGGGGCATTCATTTTTCATTCGTAGCTAATTCAAGATGTGAAGATTTCTCTCCAAATTTTATATATCGCACTGTACATTAAAGTTGAAATACTCATCTCCATGGTGCTATATCACTATAACGAACTTTCATGTGACCTAATACTGAAGTAAATAATAGGAACTTCTCTCAGTCATTTACGATCAAACAACTTTGTGCATAATATCTTTTTTGTGTTTGTGAGGGTGAGGGGTTAAACGAGGTTTTTCATGGCAGAAACCTCCCCTTAGGTTTCGAAAGTTATACCATCATCCCTTCTTGTTTAGTTGAAGATAACAGATTTCTCCATCCATACACACACCGTCACCAACGGCGGAAAATGCTAATGTCATATAATATTTTTAAAACGAACTTTTTCCCTTATTTAGATAATAGAATAATTTAGAAAGAAAACTTATACACCTTTAAGACAAATTAAATGTTAAGTATAATTATTTGACAACATCCAACAAATTTTGACCTGTCATTATTCACTTAAACAATTATACACCCAGCAATATCCAATCAATCTCCATCCTAGAACTAAACACCCCATTCCGTCCACCTATATACATAACCAGACGACCCACTCATCTTCAACGATCCAACAACCAAGACTGGGAACTGACCCTCAGCTACCACCATAGCCACTGCCATGCTACCACCTCTCACTTCCACTTACTCCACCTCATCACCAACCACTATATATTTCACCTACTAACAACACTGAAAGCCATCTCTTCACCAAACACCTTCCAAATCTCTTCCACCAACAGCCACTTCAACCACCACAGTCGGCAGCATAACCAGTGGTGCTATGTCACCATGACAAACTCACCACAATCCACTACCAAACCTCCATCTCAAACCCATTACTAGAACACCATCTCTTTCTCCCTCTATATAGATATATTGCGTGTGTGTGTGAATATATAATCGGTATGTATATACATACATAAACCATAATTTTATATATCCTGATCTAAGTCAAAAGTAAATTATACCTATGTGTGTGTGTTTATCTATTATGAAATTTGTTTTTATCAGCTTGAACATTTCCCATCTTTCGAGGACAAGCAATTGATGAGGGAAGCAATCGAAAGAATAAACGGGCAGAACCTTGACTGGTTCAACATCACCTTGATATCACAATAAGTGTAATCCTCTCAATTTCTCTCTTTAAACCCACAATTCTCTTCTCAATCTCTTAGTTAATGGTAATGGGTTTAGTCAGGTGGAGGTGGCTGGGAGGTCTGGATGGGTTCAAGATATTTGTTAATGGCGGTGGTCTTTCGTTGGCAGAGGTGGAGGTAGCTCGTGGGTGACCTCTTTGATTTTCTGGTTGTTGATGGTTGCCATGGTGGTGGTTTGGTGAATGGCGGTTCGCGAAGTAATTGCCAAGATAGCAGTGGCCCAGTGGGCATAGGTATGGCAGTTTTGATCTTTAGGCCTTGCTGGTTCAGTTGGAGGAAAAAGAGTGTCAGACCCAAAAAAAAATGATACAATGGTAGTTTTTTTTGTTTTTGTAAGGTATAGATATGTAAAAATCCATTTTCCATTACCCACTTGAGGCTGGTAACAGTGACAGGAGGTCAATGTAATTTAAAAAATCTGAAGCAAGGTTTCTGTCAAGGGAGGTCAATGTAATTTACCCTTTTATTTGTTTGTTTCTATCAAAATTAATACATGCAGCATGAAGCCAAAATAATTAGCATGTATAATCTAATTCCAAGGATGCGATTTTATTTATGCATTTAGTGAAACTAAGAAAAACAAATGCTTCCACAAGGTTAGGAATCGTGCTCAACCTCATATCAGTCTGTCAGCAGTTTTACCATTTCCAGCAACAATCAACAAGAACAATTGTCCATAATTGACTAGAATGAGGATTAACATGCAAATGTTATTAAGTCAGAATTTATGAGCAATCAAAATAGCATATGAAAGAACTTAGTGAACTGTCAAATAGTATTCAATAACGGAAGGCAGTAACAAGGCTCCAAGGCTCCAAGGCCCAGACATTGTATGATTATAAGGTAACATGAGGATAGAGAACTCACATATTACAGTTATTTTGTAACTCTGGCACAGACAAATTGGCTGATGTATTTTGAGTAGCAGTCTGGTACTTCTGAGCCGCAGCCCCAAGCTGACTAACCTGCAGAGTACGATCTACAACAGTCAAATATAGACTATAACATGTACAAACAACATCCACCAGAAGCCCAGTTATGTGTCAAAAGAACAAAGGGGTGACCTAGATCACCCCATGAAAATAAACTAGGCCAGAAAAATCAATTGATTTCAAATAAGAGTGCATCAAGATATAAGTTGGAAGAAAATACTCAACCAAATCCAATAATCAGATAAACTCCCATAAATATGATTGGGATCTGATACACTAGGTCACTAATATTTACTATTAAACTCTGACTGGGAAATAAGATTGCAATCAAAATTCTGTTTATATCTGAATCAAGTAAGGCAACATGAGAATATTTTGAAAGTTCAAAAATCCAACTTGACTTCATGTATTAATAACCAAATTCTTTCTACAGTAATCTTGTTACTGCATCACTCTAGTAAATAATAAGTGCAATAATTTGCATATAAGACAAACATGAAAAAAATTGCCTATAAGTATATATAATAGAAAATTATAGAATAGGAATGTACAAACAAACAATGGATAACTGTAATACTAAGGGCACAAATTGGAAGTAAAAATTAGACAATGAAGAAAGCAAAACACTAGTTATCCTTTAAACACTAGACATGCATCTCTAATGCTATTGCCATAATTGACATAACAAACGAGCAGAAGACTAATATTTTTACATTCATAGTTCTGGCCAGTTCTATCAATACAGGTGAATATGTAAACTAAAACTTTAGTACCTAATGACATTGAGTGTCTATCTCAATAACATGAAAACAACAACGTAACCCAAGATGGCTTGCTTTAGAAATATTTTAATACATGTTTGGGTACGACTGTTGCATTCCCAATCATGCCGGACATTGCTCCTATTACGATACCATAGCAGAGATGGCGTTGGAGAGCATCCGAGAAGTGTTGGTCAATAATTATGAAATTCACTTTCAAATTATGACATATCTAAGAAATTCCGGGTTTGTTTCAAGGAGTCTCAGGGAAGTTTTGCTGTCCACAAGACACATCCAACATAACTACAACTCCCCCCGGAAGTGCCCATGCCAATGAAGTGTCTATAGACAAAGAATCGCATCATTGTAATTACATGGAAAATCAAGAGCAAAATATAAGGACAAGGGAATGAGTCAAGGGATAAAATGGAATATATAAAACATTTCCAATATGAGAACGGAGTTAAACAGCGTATATACTAACTGTAAGTCTAACTAAAGAAGCATAGAAACAGAAACTAACTTCCAAGAATTGCATATATATTTCTGAAATCAACAGCAAGAAAGAAGGTTCTCATGTTATGAACCAAATATAACTCAATACCTGAGGTATTAACAATCTTCGAGGGATGAGCTCTTCATGACGCCTAGCACAAAACTCCCATGAGCATATCTAGCAAAGAAATGGAAGAAGGTGAACAGAAACAAATAAGTAACTGATGCCTCTAAAAGTTTATGGTTTCCGGAAAACAACACCATACATATGTAACCTTGAGGTCTGGAGAAAAAACTATCCGAAGTTGACCATCCCGAACAACACGAAGTTGGTCAAAAACGCTTTCCTGTATAGCTTTTGCATAGTCCAGGACGATTTGACCAGAGTTGTTCTTATATTCCCGCGGCATATCAACATAAAGAAGTTCTTCCAAAGTTCCACTCTCGTATTTAATTTTGAAAAGCCTTGGCAGAACCTCGACAGTTGCCTCTGAAAGTAAACAGGTTTTAGACACTGGTATAGAAATACAAAATTCTACAAATGCCTAGCATCTAAGAAGCAATGATACTGCTAAATCTATATCAGACATCAACACTCATCGGACACTTCCTAACACATGTCCAAAAATGACATTACTTTAATTTAATAAAAAATCACTTGGGATCCCATGATAAAATAAAAATAATGTGGATTTATACCTGTTATACTCTTTTAATCTCTTTAATTTTAGGAATTCAAAAATCCAAAACTTTCTATTTGTTTACGAATTAAGCTTTCTTAGATAGTTATTACAACTTCGTTCCATTTTTTCAATCTGCAGAATGTAAAAAAATAATTTCTTACTACTTTGATATAATAACATATAAATACCTAACATAAAAAATGAAGAAATAGTTATTATTTTCCTGTGTACAAATATATATATATATATATATTTCTTTGCCGTCGTGTCCCTGTTATCTCGTGTCCTATTTTTAGAAAAATGCAGCATCAGCGCGCTCGTATCGTGTCGTATCCGTGTTTCTATTTGTGCTTCTTAGCCTAACATGGAGCAACAAAGTAAAAGGAGTACCGTTCCAAAAATCAAGTTGCAAATGGATCTAAAAGGCAATCAGAAAATAAACAGGAGACAAATTTAAAGCATCTACGGGAACGGTCTAAACAAGTTCTTTATATGACAAAACTTTCTTAAACCCAGCAACTAAAACATACCAAATCCACGGCCAGGTTTGCGATTACATATTTCGCAATGCCATACATCCTGCAGAAAATTCCGAACAATAAATAGCTTACATTAATGCTTAACATTGATAGGCAATCTAAAAATCCCAAGATTCAGACAAAACATCTATAACACAACTAAGGACTTCAAACGTTATATTAAGGAAAGATCTTAGGAATAAAATGAATATGAGCCACCGTCTATTCAAAGAATCAACTAATATTTCGTTATATGGATTGGGATATCCCTTATATAGCACAGTTTTGCCAGGTGTTTTTTAGCAGCAAACCTGGGGGAAAACTCCAGTTTGTCGGCCACTTCCATACATAGAAACGCACCATTTCTTCTTGGAATTGGGAGCAAAGAATTCAGTAACAAATTTTCTCCAAAACTCAATATTGTTGTCCTGCATGAAAAGTTATCATAATCATAACATGTAACAGTAACACAATATCTACTTTAACATTACATTCTTTACAGGAAAGAAACCCTACCTCAGGTCGGTGTTGTTGCTCATACATATACCGTGTCAGCCGCCGGGCACACATACCAGGTTCATATAATGGTTTTACAGGGGACCTCAACGGCAAATTTTGTGGCTGAAACAGAGGCTGTGATGAGGATCGTTGTAGAGGAAGGGCCTTCAAAGCAAGCTGTTGCTGCTGTTGCTGCTGTTGTTGTAGCTGCAGGAGTCTCTGCTGATGCAAAAGACTAAACTGGGCAGCAGCCTGAGGAGACTGTCGTGACATGTGGAGAAACTGCTGTTGTTGCTGCTGCTGTTGTTGATGCATAAACAATGACTGGTCTGAATGTTGGGGTTCCATCTTGACAGGTGCCAGGCTTCTTATGGACTGAATTTGTTGGGGTTCCTGTTTTACAGGACCAAGATTTCTCAATGAATGCTGTGGAGATTGTGTGCATTGATCATTCGTCACCTGTGGTTCCAGCTTGACAGGTCCGACATTGCCAAATCCTCCCCGTATTGATTGATACTGCTGCTGATGATGGTTGTTCTGAGGGGCAGAAAACTGTTGTATTGGCTGCTGGTTATGTTGGAAGTTTTGAGGGTCAGGTTGTTGATCTGGCAACATCTGGTTGCCTGAAGAGTTTGGAAATTGCTGTCCGTGTTGACCAGATGAAGCAGAGTTTGCCATATTTGACGGCACAAATGATGAGGAAGTGGAAGTAAAAGCCATTCCATTTCCAACAGTGGAGTGTGGATCAGACGCAGTTGCAGTATCCATAACTCCCCGCTGACTGCTTCCAGGACCAGAAAGTCCTGAATTTGGACCTCCATTTCCAATAGACTGTTGGAGGAGGGATGAAACATTGGACGCATTGCCAAGCATATTACCATTATTAAACTGTGTACGGGGTGATACAAGAGAGGGGAAAGCACTATGTGAAGGAATTGCACCACCTTGAGCACCCAATAAACCAGAATTTGATCGCAGTAGCGATGGTGAAACGGGCTGGGCACCACCAATTGGCGGGGAAGGCCCCGATGGTACCATATTTTTTGAAAGCACGATCTAAAAACACTTATTCAAGTAAAACTGTCTTAAAAGGACATGAATTCGGCACTCAATGTCTGAAGATTCAATAAACTACAATTACACAAAAAAACACACAATACCCAATATCTTAATCAATCCAACTAGCATTCCCCACTCACAGCCAAGGGTAGACATTCCAGACTCCTTATTGCGTACCAAAAGAAAGGGAAAGCCTTTGTGCCTGAGCATACGTTGTTGAGCGTTACCAAACACAAGACGGTTGCCAAAGAAAACCGTAGACAAGCAACAAGCTTTGGTCCTGGACATCCTAGGATTCCTTTAGCCCTGCTAAAGGAACAATCTTCGGCCCGCTTTCGCATGAATCTCTGCATAATTTGTCAGTTATTAGATAAGCGTTAACCAGAAAGCATTCTGAAAGAAGCCAACCAAATAAACAAATCAAACTCCGACAATCAAAGAAAGTTCCTGAATCTTCCAATGCCCCCATAAAATGACACAAAACCCTCCTCAGAAGCATTAAAAGAACAACTTTGAATAGATGACAATCCATATCTCCAAAGTTCCCATATCGAACCGAAAAATACCCAAATTCAACACACAAACCGATGGAAGTTAAAACAGAAATAAGAAAAAGAAAGAGAAAAAAGTTAATTTTCTCGCACTTCCAAGCTAAAAATTCAACATTTAGACCTCAAATAAACAAATTCAAAAGAAACAAATAGATTTTACAAAATAACATGATGACAATGAAAATATAAACAAGAAGCTGACAAGCGACAGAAAACCTCTCGATCGAGCCCTAAATCATGCTAAAAAATGCACAGTGGTCGATCCAGGGCTTAGATGAGTGAAAATCTCTAGGGCTTTGGAGTTGAAACAGGAGCTCATAATAGAAACATTAAGACGAAGAAATGTGAGAGGACTTACCAGAACAAGAATTCAACAGTGATAAATAGTCTGTGCAAACTGCGATCGAACAGGACAGTTAACTGATGAAAATTGCGGACAATCCACTCTTATTCTTCAACTTCCTCTCCTGTTCGCATTAGATATACACACATACATGTATACAATATACTTATATTTTTTCTAGGGTTTGTTCGTTCAATTTATCTTCGTTCAAAGTCTTCTTCAGTCTATCAAATCTCATACGAGTCTTTCACTGTAGAGGGAAAGTGTTTTCCTGTTCTTCGCTGTATCTTGGAGAGAGAGTAGAGAGAGAAAGATAGGAGAGTGTGTTCTCCTTGCGGACGTCAAAACTGCATTCGATCGGATTGAATTTTCTTTCATCCGTTCTTCACCTTTTCTTCTCTGATGAAATGAAACTGCGAAGTCAAATCTCCTTCTCTCCTCACTCCATGTTATGTTATGATGCTAAGTCATGTATGTATGCATATCATCATGCATTTCTCATCATCATCATCATCATCATCATCAGGCCGTTCACGGTCCACCGCACTTGGTCTCTACGTGCAATAATAATTGACATTCCGTTTCTCTGTAATTACTGAAGTGCCTAGCTTGTTGCAAGCAAATTACTCCTCCCCCACCCCGACACCCCCTTGCCTTTCAACAATTACTTTTAGGCTCCTCTCTTTTTTTTTTTGAAATTATAATTTAGCTGAACCACTTTACTTGCATTTTTTTTTAATTTTATTTAATTTTTATTTAATCTTATTTTTTATTAATTTTATTTATTTTTTAATCAGTTTTGTTTATTATTTTTTTAATTAAATTTATTTTATTTTTGACACATGTCAGAACTTTTTTCTTCCTTTAATTTACTCCCTCCAACCTGACACCCCACCTACATTTTTTTTTTTTTTAGTTTTGTTTAATTTTTAACACATGTCAGAATCTTCCCCTTCCTTTAAATTACTCCACAACCCTTAACAAATGTTAGAACCTCCCATTTTCTTTAAATTACCCCTCTAACCTGACACCCCTCTCTTTAAATCCTTCTCTCACATTTTATTTTCATTCACTCTTCAGTCACACCTCGCTCTACTGCTCTCTCCCTCTCAGACTCTCTTTCTCTCTTCCTAGAACAGAATTCTCTTCTTAGCAATCACTTTTTGTAATTCATAGAAGAATATTATTGATGACTATTTTGGTTCATTTTCAGATATTGGTTATGTGAAAATGATATTCCCAGTAGGGAGAGCATCTCCAACAACAGTCGCAATTATACAGCCGAATTTGCCACAGATCAGGTTAGTTATTATTATTGTTTAATGCATATTCGTTATTTATTTTGTAAGTAGAGAAATTATGTTAAGACTGGATAATGTTACATTTATACATCTTCGTTATATTTTTTTATATAGATATTTAAAAATAGAGAAGATATGATAAATTGGACGAAGATAGTTGGTCTGGAGAATAGTATTGTGGTGGTTATTAAAAATTCTACTAATTTAAAAGGTGATAAGCTGTCAAAGCGCCATCTTATGTGTGAAAGAGGAGGAAAGTACAAACCGCCACAATATCTGGTTGATGGGCAATCTTTAAAAAAAATACTGGGACTAAAAACTGTGAATGCTCATTTGAGTTGCGAGATATACCAATACCTCCTGATGGAGTGATGTGGGGTTAAAAGGTTGTCTATAGTTTTCATAACCATCAATCAGCAGAATATATTGATAGCCATGAGTACCCGTGTAGGTTAAAACCAATGAAAAAAAAACTTGTGTTCGACATGGCCAACAGCACCGCATCTCGTGAAATTCTTAGTATTTTGAAGGAAAAAGACCCGTCAAACACTACGGGGATCAGAAGCATTTATAATACTATTTTCACAAACAAATCCGTCAAACGAGGTGGTCTAAATTCTGTTCAGTATGTCTTGGAGCAATTAATTAAGAAAGAATACCTCCATAATTACCGTACATATCCATACACCAACGAAATCATAGATATTCTTTGGGTTCATCCAAAAAACTTGGAACTGTTTGTCAACTTTCTATCCGTGTTAGTCATTAATGCCACATACAAGACCAATGAGTATCGGATACCACTATTGGAGGTTGATCACTTCCAGAAAGTGTGATATGATCTGCAATTGCATGACCGCGATGTAGTAATACTCAGAGGAGTCCGAGGTCGATCCACAGGGAAGACGGTTAGTGTCCAAAGGAAACTCTCTTTAAACGAACAAAAACTCAAAGAATAATCTAAAAAATAAGAAATAATAATGATTTGGTTTGAAGAGATTGTTTATCTAATGATTAAATAAAAATAAGGATTTTACTAAGTAAAAGAAGATCTTGGTTAAGAACGATTCAATTGCCCGGTAAAATAATAATTTCCCAAGGTATTTGTTTGTAACTCAATTCGGCAACAGCAACTTATGTCATTGAATCGGAAGATTTCACGGTTAAATCCAATTTAGAATCTATCTCAACTTTATTCAGTATTTTTTTAAAAAATAGATTTGAAGCATTCATATCAGGGATCTAAGCAATACTCATACGAGATCAACGTCGCGCATGGACACTCAAAGATATGATCACAAACCCTTGATTTTGAAAAAAAAAAAAAGAATAAAGAAAAGAAAGATTCATTATTTAAAAGATGGAATGAGAAAGCCCAATTGATTACCTTGTCAAATCATCAATCCCCGGACAATCTTCACGTTCCTTGCCAAGAAAGATGTTTAGCTACTCATGAACATAATGAAATCTAAAATTTGTATTGAAAGTAATGGAATCAAAGACAAGAATATTATTAATCTATTGAAAGAAGACAATATGAAAGCTCTCTAATACTATCTTTAAGTTTAAAGATAACGTCTAAAACTCTGCATCCCGAATTAGGGTTTACAGGGAAGTATTTATAAGTTTAAAATTACCCAAAAAATTGGATCTCCGTAAGGTATCCGGGCACCTGTCCGGACACTGTATCAATTTCCAGGGTGTCCGGACTCTCTACTCAAGGTTTGGAGTAAGGTTGTAGAAGTTGTCTAGGGTGTCCGGACACAGACATGTGTCCGGACATATGTCCGGACTTCCTGATTTTGTTCTTGATTTGAGCCTTTGAAGTCTCTCAGGGTGTCTGGACATGTGTTCAAACATGCTTGCATCACTCTGGGGTGTCCAAACATATGTCCGGACATCCTTGTCAAGTTTTGGCCAATTTTTCTCCTATGTCCCAGTTTCTCTTTCGAATGCTCCCAAACACTCCCATATGTTCCAATTCCCTCCAAAACCTTACAAAACATCCAAATAAACTTTATTAGACTAAAAACATAAATATAACATTATTCTAAAGCTAACAAAGTACAAATCGAATCGAATGAATTACACTTTAATAATGTAATCACACCCCCTCAACTTAACTTTTGCTAGACGCTAACAAAACTACTAAACTCTAGATAAAATAAAACTCCACTTTCGTAGGGATCACGAATGCATTTAGCTTATACATCAAGCCTTTAAACCTTTAGGTTACCCTAGCGAACGAGTATAGTCTCATGAGGGTTTTTAGTGATGGTACCCACAAACATCTCAACCATCCTGCACTCAAAAGTAGTTAGAACAATTAATACCATGCAAGAGTCAAAATGAATCATTAAATCCCAACTCACCTTAAACTCTAGCATAAATGTTAGAATAAATCTCAAATAACATAAAAGGGATTCAATACAAGTGTATAATCATCAAAACACCATAGATCAACAAACGAAATCAAGCAATCTGAACCTTAAAGCTTTGATTCAAAATCTCAATGGGCATACACTCACAAATAATAGAAATTCAAGGTACTCATAATGGAAAGCTCATCCTTAAGAGGCAATGCATAGGAAAACGAGAGAGCAATCCGATTACAAGAACCGATAAAATGAAAGTGTATCCGACTTAGCATAACTTCATGAAGAAGTATTCAATGTAACAACCGATCGAGCATTCAAAAGTATATGAACTGAACTCAATAACCCAAAAACACCCGTTATGCACACTTTGAATCAACAAGGACTTTCAAGGTTAAAACATGGCGAAGAGGTATAGGTTAGAAAAGGAAAAGATAATTGGCTCAAAACATACGTGATCAAGACATGCAATGGAAAATCAGTACACATTTCCATTTCCCCAATTTCATTTAATATTTTGTTCTCTTTTTTTTTTTCTTTTTTTTCTTGTTCAAACATCCAACCTCACTATTTTTTTTTTCTTGTACTTCCCTTCTTTTGCTTTCTTTGCTAACTTCTTTTTTTCATAATCCCATCACAAACATATCACCCTTCTTTATTTTCAACTCAACTTCTAACAAATGAAGATACTTGTATTCTTATATGGGAAAATACTTTGGTATTGGTGTAATTAAGCAGAGATTAATCAAGTATATGCTCAAGAAGGTTTCAAGGGAATGATTTCAACAAGAAAATTTGTGGCTCAAAATAAGAAAAATGGTCTAGTTTCATCTCCAAAAGTGTACACATTCAATCACATTGAGTTCATAACTTTCAAATATTCAAAACAGTTTAACATATGAATCAAACCAAAAGTAATGAAGCTATTAAATGAAAGAGATATGATAGAATTTATTGAGAGTAAATGTAGACACTTAGAAAAGTGTTATGGCTTTAAAGCTCACAAGGTAATAATCTCTACTCATTCACGGATCCGAATTACTCAACATCCAAGGTTGAAATCTAATGTAATGATGATGCAAACAAATGTTATTCTCCTAAGCCATGTATCTTAGATAAACTCTAATAGTTATGTTAAGGTTAAAAGAACAACTCGAAAAGTAATAATACATTCATCACTCTACATTAGCATTAAATATTTTAACCCTCAAGATTGCATTCAAATTGATCTATAGACATTCATACATTAAACATCATAGACATGATCACTTAAAATAATTTGATAAGCTACACAATAATTAAGCTCTAATAGGAAAAATATGGTAGATGAGATTAAACATGTCATCATGATTCTCGGTGTAAATCAATAAGAATATATCAACAAGACCTGCATGTTTAGTCACTTAGGCAAGCATTGGAGCACAGTACTCCTAATCATCCACTTAAACCAAAGAACACTCATATACTATATCACAGCTAATCAGAATATCCATCAATACATCAAAATCAAATCCACAAATTATCCAAAGAAAAATTCTTCCTTTTTTTTTTTTAATTTTTTTCAAAAAACAAGACAAAATGAAAACTACTAAAACTAGCTCTCCTCCCCCCAACTAAAATCATGCAATGTCCTCAATGCTAAAAAAACAAGAAGAACAACCAAAGACGCTAGGGAAGAAAGACCAGGTACGACATCCCCCCAACTAAGAGGAAACTCTAAAAATAAAATAAAAACCTAGAAACTAACAAAAATCTAAAAATAACTAACATAATTAATATACAATACCAAGGATTGCTGGTCTTCAATCAGGAGGTGGTTCAAAATAAGGGGCCCACTGAGCCACTCACAAGCATTGCCATACCTTCACCCTATCACTCATTGTTTGGTTACACTCAAACTGGTCACATTCTAACTGGCCATAAGCCTCATTCCTCACCAATGCTTGCTCTATTTGACCTTTGATGCACTCGCTCTCTAGATGGTTGTCCACTAAGGTGTCAATAGAGTTTATTTGCCTTACATATTCACACTTACCCAACTGCTTGCTCACATTAAAGATGTTCAGTTCAGCAATCAAATTACCAAAAGACAGTTTCAGGACCCCATTCCTGCAATCAATTAGGGCATTAGATGTAGCTAGGAAGGGTTTTCTTAAAATGACTGAAATTAGAGCTTGAGCATTAAGGCTCACTATAGGTTGAGTGTCAATAACGATAAAGTCCACAGGGAAGTTAAACTTATCAACCTGGATGAGCACATCCTCTACCATACCCCTAGGCAACCGAATAGACCGATCAGCGAGCTCAAGAGTGATCCAAGTGAGACATAACTCTCCAAAAACCCAGCTGCTGATAGACAGAGTAAGGGAGTACGTTGACCCTAGCTCCCAAATCAAGTAAAACATGGTCGATTTTATGGTTTCCAATCATGCAAGAGATGGTTGGACAACCAGGGTCCTTATACTTGGTAGTAGTGACCTTAGATTGTAAGATAGCACTGGCTTGCTCAGCCAACAAAACATCCCCTTTAATATGCAACCTCCTTTTAATAGTACACAAGTCTTTTAAAAACTTGGCATAGGAGGGAATCTATTTTATAGCATCAAAGAGAGGGATGTTTATCTTGACCTGTTTGAACAACTCATAGATTTCAGAATTTATTAATTTATGTTTAGGTCTATTCAATCTATAAGGGACTGGTGCATGAGATAAGACATCTTTCTCACTCTCTTCAGGTTTTTCAACTTCAACAACTTTCTCTTTCTCTCTCTCGGGGGTGCTAGACTTTTCTCTTAGGTTATCCACCCCATTACCCGTTAAGTCACTAACCTTAAAAGTGGTGTTTGGATTTTTAATGATTTTTCCACTTTGTGGAGTAGTGATATCATAAACCTGCTCGTGGGATGTGGTAAGGTCAAGAATACCCTCACTCATATGTGCTTACCTAGTAGGATTAGGCTGGGGTTGAGCTGGGAAATGTCCCTTCCCGGGAACAGTCAAAGTCTACGTCAGTAGAGTCAGCTGACTCTTTATGTCATCGAGAGTACAACTTTGTTGCTCCAAAGTCTTGTCAACCCTCACATTTACCCCACCTTGTGTTTGCATGAATTGTTGAATGTTGTTATTCAAACCACTTTGCATTTGCATGAATTGTGACAAACTTTCCTCGAGTGACCACTTATGGGGTGCTTGGTAAGATGTGGAGGCTTGTGGTGGTGTTGTGTAGGGTTGTGATAGAGCTTGGTACTGTTAAGGTGGCGCTTGATATTGGTTTGGAGCAGTGTTGCCATTGGCCCCCCAACTAAGGTTAAGGTGATTGCGCCACCCTGGATTGTAAGTTCCCGAGTAAGGGTTTCCTTCCCCCCCTTGGTGTGGATACGGATTTCTAAACTGATCAAATGCATTAGTTTGACCATGCAAAACTTCCCTAAAAGCAGGGATCGTAAGGCATACACTGGTTATATGGGAAGTATTATTACACACATTACAAGGGTGTGGAGCAGTTGGATCAACAGAGACGCTTTGCACTTGCTTGAGTGTTAGTGCCTCTATTTGTTTGGTTAGAGTGTTAGCAAATACACTAAGCTTGACATTAACATCATCCACTGGACTCAAAGTAAACTTCCTACTAGCTCTTTCAATAGGTTGGGACTCGATGTTTTTAGTCCCTATAGTGGCCCAATCCCTAGTAGTATCAACTAAATAATCAAAATACCCGAAAGCTTCATCAGGAGATTTGTCATAAAAATCTCCAACACACATAGTCTCTACCAACCTCTTAAGTTACAGAGTCAAAGATGAATAGAAAGTATTGATGACTCAGTAAGACTCAAAACCATGGTGGGGGCAAGAATTCAGCAATGTCTTATAACGCTCCCAACAGTGAAAGAAAGTCTCCCCCTCATAAGGGGCAAACTGAGAGATATTACGACGAATCGCTTCAGTATGGTGCTCAGGAAAGAATTTACACAAGAACTCAGCTTGAAGCTAGTTCCAAGTAGTGATAGACAGAAGCATTAAGGAGTTTAGCCATATCTTGGCATTATCCTTCAGAGAAAATGGAAAAAGCTTGAGGCGAAACACCTTAACAGGACAATTGTTATCATGGTACATGATGCAAACTTCCTCGAAGTCCTAGATGTGGCGGTATGGATTCGCAAACTCTAACCCATGAAAATGCTGCAAGAGTTGGAACATACCCAGTTTAAAGTTCATGGTTTATTGGTGAGTTGGTAAGACAATACATGAGGGTGGACTCTGTCTAACAGGGTTCATGTAATCTCGGAGAGACCGAGCAGGAGGTGCTGAAGTAGCTCCGACAATCTGAGCGTTAACATTCCCATTGCCATCATTACCAGCTACGACAATTAGTGGGTCAACCATGGTATCTACTGGGTTGGGGTCTATAGAAGCAAGTCTACCTGTTGTATCCCGAACCCAACCAAGCATGCAATGAACAAATAAGGTAGGTAA
>CM065389.1:15037500-15355000 GCA_033060915.1 Euryodendron excelsum | reverse complement strand
TAGGAGGTATTTGGAAGTCCCTGCACAATTAAAGTCCTATATAATTGATTTTACCGAGTATTTGAAACAAAAGTTTATCATCTTGAATAAAGTCAATAACAAAAAATGTGAATCATCTCACAACTGTTTTTTTCCCCATCTTATCATAATAGATGTTCAAATTATTGAATTGTCATCTAAACGCAAATTAAAAGAAGAGTACATACAAGACAGCATGGCAGACTCTATTTTTAAAAATAACAATTATCAAAAGTTAAAAAAAAAATGACAATTATCAAAAGAAAATGAAGAAAGAAAAAAAGAGCATATGGTTCAATTAGGGGTGTTCACGGGTCAGGTTGGGGAGTTACCCACCACCCAACCCGACCAGATTGAGTTGAAGAATTTTATAACCACACTCGACTTATATGGTAATCTAGTCAGGTTGGGTGAAAAATCAAAGTTTTAATGTAAAAAAAGTTGGCTTAAGTCGGGTTGGATTGAAGTAATAAAAGCCCGTCACCTAAATTGAATATAGTCAGGTTAATCGAAATTCAACCGTTATCCACCCAAACTAACGGGTAAAATCGCAAAATCGGGTCGGGTCGGCCCAGATTTTTGAACAGCTCTAGGTTCAATAGTGCTATTTAATTTTCTCAAACTGTAAGGCTTAAAAATGGATGGAACCGAAAGAAATTTTTGTGCTAATAAGAGTACGTTTCTAATTTCTTTGACGTCTTAAGAGTATCGAATTTTAATTGTTTATTTTCACCTCTTCTGAAGTTTTAAAAGAAAGGAATTCGAGAAATTGCTGCAAATTGTCCCCATAAAGCAGCCGGCATTGTCATTTTTTAACTACCGGAAATAAATTAGTAGCAGGTATGATTATTGAATGAAATAACCTAATTGGGACGTTGGCTGCCATTTCTATTTATTATTATATTTTTCAGTATAATTCTTATTGTTTCTTGCCTTACATTCCTAAATGTACAAGACCAAATATACGAAACCTAGATTTATTCTTTGAAGAGAGAGAGGGGCAGTCCATCCCATGCTACTCTCATTTATTATTTTTCTCAAATGATTAACAGATAACTCCAAATTCTTCCAACTAATTACATTATTGTATTCAATGATTATTTTTAATGCCTTTCTTTTTCTTTTCTGGGCAAGAGGCTAGAATAATTTAAGAGTAATGCTATATATACAGAATTTTGTACAAAATGATGTAGCTGTTTGTGAATCTTTCATTTGAAAACTAAATACTCACACTTTTGACTCATAATTTAAAAATTACCATTGCATATCATTCTAGTAAGATTTTTTGTATAAATTTTTTAAAAAAATAGCATTTTCGATGGTTTAAAGCTAGCAGAGAGCTTAAGGGACTAACCAAATACCAGAACTATGAAGCTAATGCAGAAGTCCGTTTTAGGTATGATTCCATTTTAATCCTTTAGTGGATCCTCTTAAGCTTCATATGTATATCGACAAATTTAAGGCTAGTTTGAATGCAACATTTTTCATTGACAAAATGAAATATAGCAACTCATAAAAAGTTGCATCCAAACGAGAACATAGGAGGCTAGGAACACACACATGTAACGAAACAACCAAAACACATACACATAAATAAACAAAGTCTTTGTTGGTTAGTAGTGTTTGGCGATTGATTTTTGCTCTTGATAGCATGATTTTGCTAAAATATTATTAAAAGAGAGCGGTTAGAGGAGTATGGTTAATTCAGTAATGACATCGCCCCATCTAAGTCAGCGATCATGGGTTTAACTCATCCTATCACTTTTTAAATTTTAGTCCTTCAATATACCAAAAACATTTTTTGAAGGGAGCATTTAAGCCGAAAAGATTTGATTAATAGTCTCCTCCATGAGCTTGGATGAAAGCCATGGATCCACTATCACAGCCTCCTAGTTACATGTTGTAGCTTTCAAATGAGTCATTGGGACTTACGTGAGTAATCGTGAAACTCTAGTTGTTTTGGTTTCTAATTTTTGAACAATTCTTTCTTCTTCTTCTTCTTCTTCTTTTTTTCTCCTAGCTTTTAATTTGTATTTTAAAGTTTTGCACCTTAACATCTCATAATTAAATCACGAGCTCATTTAAAAGTTACAAGACATTGTTTGGGAGAAAAAATAATGCGCACAAATCATTAACTTTGTTTATAAAACCAAACACCAAAAACTTATTTTACAGAGGAAAAAAATGACTCTCTCCTCATTTTCTATCTCATTTCTTTTTCCTTCCCCTTTGGATCAAATAGACCCTTAGCGCAAAGATCAATCAAGACAATCCGAGGTCCAGTCCCTGTTTCTTCACCGTCTGTTGGTTTGGGGCTCTCAATCATCGCCGTTGAAGCATCATGGGTCCACCCAACCGTTTTTCCCTATTCACCCTTTCCATGAAAAGATGTGTGTTGTATCGTGATGGAGACCGATCAAGATCCCCAACAATGGGCCGACCAATACCATGGACGACTACGACCATAGCTGATCACGACTGAGTAGACTATGGCTGATCACAACCATAGCCAACCACGACCGAGCAGACCATAACCGATCACGACTAAGCATGCCATGGCCGATCAGACCATGGCCGACCACGACCGAGAAGACCATAGTTGAGTAAGACCATACCAAGCATGACCATGCTGAGCATGACCGAACAGGCCATACCCCGAGCATGACCGAACATGCCATACCTCGAGCAGACCTTGTGGGACGATACTGATCATTCCTGCTCACCTGCCACGCTAGTGGGGGCACTGACAACCCAATCGTGATAACGTGCTCCCAACTCCAGGACCTAGCGTGTAGCAGGAGGTAGTCACCTTCTCCGCTCTGACACGCATCTAAGGGAGCGTCATGTGTGGGGTTGGACAACTACTCCCCCCACTATCTTGCCACCAGTTTGGCCCTCCAATGCTACGCTGCCACATGGAGAGACAACCATCTCCCACTATCTCCGTATATGCAACGCCCTCCTAGGGCTACTAGGAGATCTACCTGTATTAAAGGGAAACTCATCTTCTCTAACAAGGTACGTAAACATAAACCATAGTAAAAACCTAACTTTACCATTGGAGTGTCCTTGGCAGGCACTACTCTGGTGTTCCTCACCCCGTTGCTTCCCCTCAGATAACCAGAGCAGCCCGTCGCCGGCCTAGATATTGACCTCACAAGTTTACTGCATTATTAGTTGGCGCCATCTGTGGGAACGATTGTTTCCATTTTCATGGTCGTAACCAGATCCGGAACTTCATACCTACCCCTACTGATGGATAACCAAAATACGAACAGAGTCACAGCCCTTGAAACCCAAATGGCCGATGTGACGGCCAATATGCAAACGCTGATCACCCAAAACAGAGAGTTGCTTCAACGACTCCCTGTTGCCTCAAGAGGAGGCCAACCACCTAACCGCTCGCTACCACCCCGAAACAGTGAAGCCCAACCGGAGGAAGTGCAGATTCAAGCCCCAAGTTCGCACCTGCGGCACCACCCCCAACACACCGAGATTGTAGGAGAAAGAATGGACAACCTCCCATGCTGGGATGAGCGTTTTAGAGCCCTCCAGGCCCAAATGACCGAAGTCATGGAGGCAGTGAAGACCAGGACTCCCAACACTGTTGAAGAATTAGTGAACAGAACTGACTCCCCATTCACTCAGGCAGTGATAAGAGTTCACCTACCACCCAAGTTCAAGATGTCAACTGCAGAGATGTTTGATGGGACTAAGGACCCGTTGGATCATCTGGAAACCTACAAGGCCTTGATGCAGCTACAGGCCGTCCCAGACGAGATCATGTGCAGAGCCTTCCCAATCACTCCCAAAGGAGCAGCTAGAGTTTGGTTCAACCAGATCCAACCCTCTACTGTTAACTCCTTCGTTCAGCTCATCAAGTTGTTTGTTGGACATTACATTGGAGCCCAACGGCAAAGGAAACCAGCAACTAGTCTGCTTAGTGTGAAGCAAAAGAAGGAAAAAACCCTTCGGGAGTTTGTCACCAGGTTTAACTTGGAAACCCTTGAAGTGGATGATGTTGAAGACAAGGTCGTTGTCACCGCCTTTATGAGCAGGGTCAGGACCCACAAGTTCATGTTCTCATTGGCTAAAGAACCCCCAAAGACCATGGCAGATCTTATGATCAGAGCCCAGAAGCATATGAACGCAGAAGATACGATGAACGCACGAGGAGAGCGTGATGAGGGCATTGTGTGTAAGTGATTTATTTCTATTTGAACGTACAACAATTGTAAAAAGTAAGTAGCTGACACCATGCAGAAGTTTGTCTACATTTATGCTAACTTGTCTCTACAATGACAAGTTCACCTACAACTTTTTGAATTTGCTTATAACTCTCTTTGTTTGCAAACTCCCTAACATCTTCCTTCTAAGGGCATCAACTAAAATAATAACGAAGCAACAAAAGCCTTACTCAGGCCCAGGTCGAGCAGGTAGAGGCTTTATGCTCATTCCACATGAGAAAGCAACAAAAGCCCTACTTAGGCCCAGGTTGAGCAGGCAGAAGCTTTATGCCCATTCGACATGAGAAAGCAACAAAAGCCCTGCTCAGGCCCAGGCCGAGCAGGCAAACGCTTTACGCCCAATCGACATGAGAAAGCGACAAAAGCCCTGCTCAGGCCCAAGTCGAGCAGGCAGAGGCTTTATGCCCATTCGACATGTGAAAGCGACAAAAGCCCTGCTCAGGCTTAGGCCGAGTAGGCAGAGGCTTTATGCCCATTCGATAGCGACAAAAGTCTTGCTTATGCCCAGGCCAAGCAAGTAGAGGCTTTATGCCCATTCGACATGTGAAAGCGGCAAAATCGACAAAATTCCTGACTAGAGCATCCACTTTACTTACCAACCACAGCTGCTTACCAACCAGAGTGTCTACGCTGATTATCTACACTTACATTTTTGTTGACCACCTACACTTGCCAAATTTCAAAACAAACTAGATAAGAGTTTGTTAATTTGTTGGTTTATTTACTAATGAGATTTTTTTTATTCATGGAAAGTAACAAAATCTGCAGCTTAAAGCAAAAACTACAGGATCGGAGGCAAAAAGGGCCTTTCCATTCATAAAAGTTGGATTACAAGGCATTCTACCTTCACGAAGAAACAATCACCATTCTAAAAATTCTCCTGACCACACTTAGGGTACTCAGAGGAATTGGGGGCAACTGATGGGGACCGATTAGGACCCCCAACTATGGGCCGACCAATACCATGACCAACCACCACTGAGCAGACCATGGCCAATCACGACTAAGCATACCATGGCCGATTAGACCATGGCCGACCACAACCAAGAAGACCATAGCCGAGCAAGACCATGGTTGATCATGCCGAGCAGACCATAGTTGAGCAAGACCATACCAAGCATGACCATGTCGAGTATGACTGAACAGGCCATACACCGAGCAGACCTTGTGGGATGGTGCCAATCAGTCTTGCTTACCTGCCACGCTAGTGGGGGCACTGACAACCCAATCATGATAACGTGCTCCCAACTCCAGGACGTCGCGTGTAGCAGGAGGTAGTCACTTTCTCCACTCTGACACACTTCTAAGGGAGCGCCACGTGTGGGGTTGGACAACCACTCCCCCCACTAACCTGCCACCAATTTGGCCCTCCAATGCCACGCTGCCACGTGAAGAGACAACCATCTCCCACTATCTCCGTATATGCAACGCCCTCCTAGGGCTATCAGGAGATCTACTCGTATCAAAAGAAAACTCATCTTTTCCAACACGGTATGCAAACATAAACCATAGCAAAACAACTCTGTTAAAATATTTTCAAAAACCTAACTTTACTAGCAGAGTGTCCTTAGTAGGCACCACACCAGTGTTCCTCACCCCTTTGATTCCCCTCAGATCACCAGAACAGCACGTCGCTGACCTGGATATTGACCTCATAAGTTTATTGCATTATCATATCGTACATACGACACTGCCATTTTGATCAGAGTCGTTAGCATTGAAAATTAGAAAACGACGTCGATCACGCTCTTCGACTACTGCAATTTGCATGAGCGGTCAAGGACATTTTTGCCATCACGAAAAAAGTTTTGTACAACCAATTTGGATTTAGAAAGTCTTCAAATCTGACTGCCTAGATTCCCTATGCCACATGGTAAACATGTATCGAGAGGTACATTTACTCGGAAACAATTGCCATTAAAAAAACAAATTTCTTAACACACGTAGTTAGTAACAGTAACATAGTATTCATGTTAAGTCTACATTAATGGGTGGTATATAAAGGGATGTTAATTGGATCTGAAAAACTCCAGCCCATTTTAGCATGCCCCAAATAAAAAGAGTTTGTAGTGTAAATAAATAGGTTATGAAAAAGTTTGAGAAAAAAAATGTAGCTCGATACTAGTTTGGGACCGGATAAGGTTTAGGTTACCCTACTCTTAATTTGCCCCACTTATATTATGAGATTTTTAAATACTTATATTATATTTGTTTATACAAAATAACCTTACTATATAACCAAAATCAGGGTTGTGATGTTATTTGTATTCTTAGATTTTGGGCTTTTTTTTCCTCAATTTTATATTCTAGTAGTGTTTGTATAATTTGTATTATTTTTATTTATAGAAATTTATTTTAGTTTAAAATTTATATGAGTTAAATCCATTTTTACCCGATTAACTTAAGTAAGACAATGGCAGGGTGAAGAGGTTCAACTTATCACGGGTGAAGAGGTTCAATCTATCACGAGTTTGGACGAGATGTGGGATAGGGGAAAAAGTCTATTGGTCATGTAGTATCAACTGCTCAATACCATAATTTTGTGTTTAATGAAGATACTTTTAATACAGTAAATAAACATAATAAAATTTGATATGCACGAGTACTGAAAAATTTCTTATTACTTGACCAACGTTTTTTATGAAATAGAATTTTTTTTATTAAAGACGGAATAGGGTTTAACATAACCTATGCTAAACTCATACGTTACCATTCTAGTCGCATAAGTGTTGGTCATACTTTTTCATATTTTTTTAATACTATACAACCCTACTTATACATGTTTGACCCAAAAAAAAAAAAAATGGTTGATATGTAGGACCAATGTGATAGTATCATATCCCTGTCCATCCTATCTAATCCAAAAAAATCGAGTGGGAAGATGGCACATACATTCTGTTGTATTTGTTGAATAAATTTGTGTACTACTAAATATTTACTCTTACCCAATTTTTGAAAGGTTGATATGCAGGAAAAAAGTCTAGTAGTTAGATAGTATTTATATTTTTTAGATACCATTTTTAGTGTGATCTTTTACCTTTCATGTAGGTAGGTCCCATATTGTACCTACCCATTAATTATAGGATTTAAGAATATTTTTAAGCTCGATTATATTAGTGGAGGGGCTCGAAGGTCTAGTCCGAAAGATATGTAAAATAATATATTTGTAGAGTTTAATATATTTGTGTGATTAGATTTTTTGTTGTATAACATTACATATAGAGAAAATTAGATATTAAAATATTTTGAGTTAAATGGGTGGGATTGAGCATGTAATTTTTATTTTAGGCTGGTTTAAAATTTAGTTTTAGACCCGATGGTAATTATTTTTAGTACATGCCCCACTTGGCCCAACTATTATCAACCCTTAATCAGTACTATCTTACCACTTAATATTTGTTCGACAATGAAAGATGCTAATGTCACTCTTCCTTAAAAGAGAATTTCTTTCATCATACCATGTGACATTCACCTTGATTTTAATATTTATAATGAATCTACGTTTAGCAAAAGGGAATGAAATGGTCATTTATACTTTTATTTTCATTCCCTTATTTGGTACTACTATTTAAAAGTGGAATAACTATTCCCATAGAATGATCGTTATCACATTTTATTGGAATGACCATTCCTTATTTCAAGAGTATGAATGATCCTTTTTATTCCCACATGAAAGTATGGGTCCAATAAGAGCTAAGCCCAAGATCAAGAGAGACCAACCTAGGAAGGTCAGCCCATGAATGCCGACCCAGCAAACAAAGCTCATGTCGTTCAGCGGTAGAGATCCACAATGGCTGGCCTGTGGATCCTAATCCAAAAGGTACTAGGACTAATGAAGTCCGTAATACAAATCATATTCCTAAGTGAATTAGGACAATAAAAAAAAAAGTCCAATATATTAAACCGACTCAATTAATGAGGATTTCTAGGAGGAAAGTAACTCCAATTCTTAAAGGGAACATGGCATTCTGAAAACTATAAATACCCCTATGTACTAAAGATGTAAGGTACGTTCACTTGAGTTCTAACTCTTCAATATTTTATTCGATTTAGTATGATTAAGTTTGCTAATTATCAGAGTGCCTTCGGCCCAAAGAGGGTCGAGACATTCTCATCGTTTTCTTCTCTTGTAGATTGTTCGTGTTTGTTAATTCGGTTTTGAGAGTTTAACTGGGCCTTCCTAAAAATTCCACTTACAATTGACGTCGTCTATGGGAACACCTATACAACAATGAGTACCAACTATCTTGGAGGAGGAGTTGATCCCACGAACAAGGAACTAAATGACAACCATGACGTTCGTAGTCACGACAGCACACACCAATCAAGTTGGCATGATGATGATCCGGTGTGAACTCCTGGAGGACACTTCATCAAGTCTGAGATACAATTCTCTGGAGGCAACTGGCCGAAAAGACAGGAAGATCTAGCGCGGGTTCCATAGTATGCCCGAAATCTAAATCGCCGAAGGAATCATCGCAGGAACTAGAATCCATCACCATCCAGTAGCTGCGTGCCCAACAATTTGTTGCTTTGAACAACTGAGCGTGAGCTCTAACAACGGGATGAAGAAATTGCCCACCTTAGGTCGACAATTGCAGCGATAAGGGAAGCGATTGCGAGGTGAGATGGGCGAGTACCTGAGAGATCACCAGATCGGCAGTAAAGAAGGAGGTCGAATTCAAAAAATATAAGCCCCCCGATCGCACGTGCAATAGGGAGCCACACAGCCAATACAAGGCACTATGTGGAATGATGGGAAGATCGGCAGCCTCAGAGGAATCGAACACCAAAAAGAGACCCGACAAGGGTCGAGCCAGAGCAGCAGGATTGGGACAAGTGGCTAGAAAATCAGCTCAACAATCGAGATAAGCACCAAAAAGGGCAGACAACACAGGATATAACTAGAAAAGCCATGGACCAAATTGTGTCCACCCCCTTCACAAAAGAGATTGATGTATGCTGACCTCTCAGGAAATTTACCCCACCAAAGTTTACGCCTTATGATGGGAAGTCAGATCCCATTACCCATGTTCGGCACTACAAGCAAATGATGGTGCTATGGAGCTATGATGATTCACTCATGTGCCAAGTTTTCCTTTCGAGTCTGGGAGAGGTAGCTCCACGATGGTTTGACAAGCTGCACTCCAGATTAGTGTCAAGCTGGAGACAACTTGCCGAGCTATTTACAAACCATTTCATAGCAAATAGCCTAAGGACTTGGACTACTTGCTGACCTTGCAGAAGAAAAATCACGAGGGATTGCGCGTTTATGCAAAGGGATATTAGGAGGCCTATAATAAAATAGAGGACTGCAACAAGCAGCTAGCTGTTGCACAGTTCAAGATTGGCCTTCCTAGAGAACACCGGTTGAGGCAATCACTCATGAAGAAACCAGTCACCCGCTTACAGGACCTGATGCTGAGGATTAAACAGTATACACCGGTGGAAGAAGATGCAACACCGCCGACGTAGGAGAAGGTCGGCGAGAAGACTGAGAAGAAAGATGGGCGTGAAAGGAAAAAGCCCAGACATGAGGAGAACAACAACAACAGTCGGGGCAAGAAAACTACAAAAGGGGTTAACACAATCTTCAACAACCCAATTTATAAGATTTTTCCCCAAATAAGAGACAAGCCCTTCTTCGAGTGGCACCAAAAGTAGGGAGGAAACCCTACCGCATGAGACCAGAGGAAGTTCTGCTCTTACCATAGGGAAAAGTGGCATCAAATGAAGAATTGCCGACATCTTAAAAGCCACTTGAAAGAATTGGCAAAGGTAGGACACCTTGACCAATACATTGACGAATAGCAGACAAAGTAGGAAGCTACTCCCCAAAAGGAAGTCAGAACTGAACCTGTTCGAATAATCAATGTCCTTCATGGATTGGCAGAATCAGCAACTGTAAACCTACATAGATACCAGGCAGAGATCTAGAGAGCAGTGCACCTCAGGGAGCTAATGCAGTTAGAAGCCCTAAGCAAAATGGCAAAGGTTGGCAGTAGTGCTGATACCATAACCTTCACCGATGATGACTTGGCAGGGGTGCAACTGCCACACAATGACGCGTTGGTGGTAATGCTACGATTAGGGGACTGTGACGTAAAAAGGCTGCTGATTGATCATGGAAGCTCATCTGAAGTTATGTTCTACAACCTCTTCAAAAAGCTAGGATTAAAGGACCCCGATCTCCAACCATCATTAAAACCCTTGGTCAGATTCCACTCGGACTCGGTCTGGCCGTTGGGAAAAGTAATTGTCCTGGTTACTGTAGGAGGGATTACAATTTGGACGAAGTTCTTGGTGGTCAATATGCTTTCTCCCTACAATGTAATCATGGGTCAGACGTTGCTGCATCTCATAAAAGCCATACCTTCATTTTATCATCAGCTAATCCATTTTTTGATTCCAGGAGGAGTAGGAAGGATAAAAGGGGACCAGGTAGCGGCTAAGTGGTGCTTCCTGATGGCATGTGCCACAAAGGAAATAACAGGTAAGGTATAGATGATGAAACTTCATGAAGGCACGCCCACGATTAAAGATGTGGGGCTGTTACTGAAAAACAAGACCATTGAGGACTTGAAAAAAATTTACATAGATCAGCACAATAAAAAAAAGTATTTCGTTCTCGGCACCTCTCTGTCCAAATTTGAGAAGAAATTTCTGATCAACCTATTGAAAAAGTATATTGGAGTGTTTGCCTAGACACTGTATGACATTCCAAGAATTGATCCATAAGTAGCTTGCCACAAACTTAGCGTGGACCTACAGTGCTGACCAATGGTCTAGAAGGGGAGAAGGGCAGCTACTCAACATGTGGATGCTATAATTAAAGAAATGGACTAGCATCTTGAACTGAGGGCAATAAAGGAAGTCTACTACCCACACTGGCTCTCAAACATAGTGGTGGTAAAGAAGAAAAATGGCAAGTGGATGGTTTGTGTTGACTTCACCGACCTACATAAAGCATGCCCCAAAGACTCTTTCCCCCTTCCAAAGATCGACTAGCTGGTGGATGCAATAGTTGGATTTAAAAGGATGAGTTTTTTAGATGCCTACTGCGGGTATCACCAGATCCCGCTATATGAAGAGGACTAAGAAAAAACTGCTTTCATCACCTTGAGGGGTATCTTCTGTTATAAAATAGTGTTTTTTGGTCTGAAGAACGCAGGCGCCACCTATCAGAGATTGGTCACTAAAATGTTCAAGCAACACATCGGCAACATTATTGAAGTGTACATTAACAACATGGTGGTTAAAAGCAAAGTCGGCAGCTAACACTTGGTCGATCTAAAGGAAGTGTTCAACATCCTTAAAAGCTACAAGATGAGGCTCAATGCCTCTAAATGTGTGTGCTAGGTAAGCCTTGGAAAGTTTATTAGATTTTTGGTTACACACCAGGGGATTAAAGCAAATCCAAATCAAATAAGTGTAATCCAGAATATCCAGGCCTTAAAGAACGTCAAGGAAGTTCAGAAGTTGACCGGAATGGCAGCGGCTCTCAATCGGTTCATCAACCAATCTTCAGATAAGTGCCGACCATTCTTCCAAATTTTAAAGAAACAGGGGCAGTTCAACTGGACTTTTGATTGTGACTAGGCCCTTGCCGACTTGAAGAAATACCTGGCCTAGCCACCACTATTTTCTATGCTGCTGAAACATGAAGAGCTCTATCTCTATCTGGCCGTATCAAACCATGCTGTAAGCGTCGTTTTACTACGACAGCAAGACAGACAGCAGAAGCCAGTCTACTACGTCAGCAAAACTTTTCTGAAAGCAAAGAGCAGATATCTTCCATTGGAGAAGCTGGCCTTTGTATTGGTAATAGCGTCACGTAAATTGGTGCACTACTTCAAAGCCCATACAATCAACGTCCTCACAGACCATCAGCTTAAGCTACTCTTCAGAAGAGTCGATTTCTCAAAAAGACTAGCAAAATGGGTAGTAAAGCTGGGAGAGTTTGACATCAAATTCCTACCAAGGTCGGCAGTAAAAGGTCAGGAATTAGTTCATTTCATTGCTGAATTTTCTATTGAACTACCCCAGGAACACATACAGACACCTGATGTCAATCAAGCAAATGGCGAACCCCCCTTGGAACTATAAGAGATGGATGATCATTGGAAACTCTTTGTCGATGGAGCATCTAACGACAAGGGGGCAGGATCAGGCATAGTACTCATCCTCGGCAACATTGTTGAAGTGTACATTAACGACATGGTGGTCAAAGGCAAGGTCAGCAGACGATGCTTGGCCGATCTAAAAGAAGTCTTCAACATGCTTACAAGCTATAAAATGAGGCTGAATACCTCTAAATGTGTGTTCCTAAGCTCTATAAAGTTTCTCGAATTTTTAGTTACACATAAGGGGATTAAAGTAGATCCAAATCAAATAAGTGTAATCCAAAATATCCAGGCCCCGAAGAGCATCAAGGAAGTCCAGAAGTTGACTAGAATGGTAGCAGTACTCAACAAGTTCATTAGCTGATCTTCAGATAAGTGCTGGCCATTCTTCCAACTTTTGAAAAAACAGGAGCAGCTCAACTAGAGTCCTGATTGTGATTAGGTCCTTGCCAACCTAAAGAAATATTTGGCCTATCCGCCTCTACTTTCTACACCACTGAAACATGAAGAGCTCTATCTTTATCTGGCAGTATCAGACCACGCGGTGAGCGTTGTCATACTTCGTTAGCAAGATAGGTAGCAGAAGCCAGTCTATTATGTTAGCAAAACTCTTCTAGGAGCAGAAAACAGGTATCTTCCATTGGAGAAGCTAGCCCTTGCATTGGTAATGGCATCACGTAAGTTGATGCACTATTTCAAGGCCCATACAATCAACGTTGTCACAGACCATTAGTTTAAGCCACTCCTCAAAAGAGCCAATTTCTCCGGAAGATAAAATGGGCGATAGAGCTGGGAGAGTTCAACATCAAATTCCTACCCAGGTCGACAGTGAAAGGTCAGGTACTTGCAGATTTCATTGTTGAATTTTTGCTTGAACTGCCCAAGGAACCCATTCAGACACCTGATTCCGATCAATCAAATACCGAACCCTCCTTGAAATTATGGGAGATTACTAGTCATTAAGAGCTCTTTGTCGACGAAGCATCTAACGACAGGGGGGCAAGATTGAGCATAGTACCCATCACATCAGATGGTGTGGCATTGGAGTAGGCTATCAAATTGGAGTTTATTACATCAAACAACAAGTCAGAGTATGAGGCTTTGCTCGCTGAACTGCGCCGAGTTGCAGAGCTCAAGATTGCCGAGATAGCTGTATATTTAGATTTTCAGTTAGGGGTCAACTAGATCATGGGTGAGTATGCAGTGAAAAATGACAGGATGACGCAATTCTTGGCAAAAGCAAGGGAGCTGCTCGGCAAATTCAGTAAGTATAAGCTCCATTAGATCAGTCGAGACAGCAATGCTCATGCCGATGCCCTAACAACACTAGCAGCAGTGAGGATCAAAGAGAACGATTCATATGGAGACATTGCTGAGTCCAAGCATATTTCAAGAAGAAGTGTAGACCTTCATTATTGTAAGCACCCCATTTTTGCCTGTTCGGGAATCTCCGGCCCAACCAGATCCAGTTTTCGAACATCACAATACATGCAAGCCTAAAATGGGTCTTTTAAATTTCGATCCAATCAACTAGTCGCTTCCTGGACCCACAAGGCCCAATTGAAGCTATAAAGACCATCATGCCCATAGGTATTCCAGGCAGCTTTTCGAGACTACGCGGTCTCGATAACCAACGTCATCCAAGTAGCTTCTCAAGATCGGGTGATCTCGGAGACCAACACCTTATCAAATTCTAGATAGTTCACTTCTAGCACTTGCTAGCCTACCAATGTAGAATGTCCATCATTTGGTAGTTCTCTGAGACTAGGCATTCTCGGAGACCAACACCACCCTCACAGGTAACTTTCTGAGACCAGGCGTTTTCAGAAGCCAACACCACCCTACAGGTAGCTCTCTAAGACCGGGCATTCTCAGGGACCAACACCGCACATGTAGTTTTTCGAGATCGAGCGGTCTCGAAAACTAACACCTAGGTCAACACCGGCGCCTGCTAGCCCGATGCGATGAAAAATGACCAAACCTGCCCCTTGGGCTTCCAGGCATGTTTTGAAAAAGTTCAAAATCCCTCAAGACGATAAGTCCACCTTTCCAAAGTGCTCCTAAATAGTTAAGCGTACTCAACCCGATATTCTATCCAACTCTGGTCCTATTCTAGCTAACTCCGATCAAAATGACCACTTTACCCCTGAATGCCCCAGTGTAATACAAATCCCACTAAACAGTAGAAAATATCCCAAGATCATCCCTAAATGACTCGACACGCTTAACACAACACTCCAACCCATTTCTGACCTTTTCAACCGAGCCTGGTCAAGATGACCATTTTGCCCCTAGTGACCCAAACGCGTCCTGAAACTACACCGGTCCTGAAATCTTGAATAGCGGGTCCCATCATGTATCCCTGTTTAACCCGAGGTGAACCTCACAACACCAAACACTCCTGGCTCAACAAAAGTCCCCTTAGAGCGTCTCACAAACGCTCCGCCAAGATTGTTTTTTCTCTCGATTCCCTAGTTATAATGCACCTTTAAACGACTTAAGTAATGCGTAAACCAGGTGTAAGCACCCCATTTTTGACCGCTCGGCAGTCTGCACTCTGTCCAGACTTGTTTTCAAGTCATTGTGGGCATATTCCTATCGAATCCAATTCTCTAGGTCCAAATTCCGTCTTTCCATCGCTTCGCGGGCCTGTCAGGCCCAAATAGAGGCAAAATGACGAAAATGCCCTTAGGGGCATTGTCCTCTCCTTTCCAATTCCAATCCTTCTCTCGAGACAGTTTATTCCTCGAGACGGTTTCAATCCAGGCACGTCTCCTCGGAGACGGTAAAACCCCTTTCCAATCCCACTCTCGAGATAGTTTATTCCTCGAGACGGTTCCAATCCAGGCACGTCTCTTCGGAGACGATAAGTCCCCTTTCCAATCCCTCTCTCGAGACAGTTTATTCCTCGAGACGGTTCCAATCCAGGCACGTCTCTTTGGAGACGGTAAGACCCCTTTCCAATCCCACTCTCAAGACAGTTTATTCCTCAAGACGATTCCAATCCAGGCAAGTCTCCTCGGAGACGGTAAGACCCCTTTCTAATCCCTCTCTCGAGACAGTTTATTCCTCGAGACGGTTCCAATCCAGGCACGTCTCCTCGGAGACGGTAAGACCCCTTTTCAATCCCTCTCTCGAGACAGTTTATTCCTCGAGACGGTCCGAGTAACGAAACTACTCACAAAATCGTTAGAGTAGCGGAGATACTCACAAACCATTAGAGTAGCGGAAATACTCACAAAACCGTTAGAGTAGCGGAAATACTCACAAATAGGTCGATATAGGGAATTGGTAACAAATCCCTGTGTCACGACGACTGCCGTTAGAGTGGCGGAAACACTCAAAACCCAAGTCAACACCAGTGTCTGTTAGCCCACTTCGGTGAAAAATGACCAAACTGCCCTTTGGACCTTTTTCGAGACTTTTCGGTCAAGATGACCATTTTGCCCCTAGGCATCCGAATGCCCCGGGAACCACACCGGCTCTGGGTATCAAACCTGTAACCTTTTGAGATTACCTTTTATAGTACTCTCAACCTTCCTTTACCTTTCCGGATCATTTCGAGTCAGTTCCAGCTAACCCAGTACAAAACAACCGTTTTGCCCCTAGAGGGCCGGTTTCCTTCTTCGACCACACCGGCTCTGGGTATCAAACCGGTAATGTCCCGAGAATACTTTTTATAGTGTTCTCAACCTTCCTTTACCTTTCCGGATCATTCCGAGTCAGTTTCGGCAAACCCGGTACAAAATGACCATTCTACCCCTGGTGGGCTGGTCTCCTTTTCCAACCACGCCGACTCTAGGAATCAAACCGGTAACCTCTGGGAACATTCTAAATAATGTTTCCAGATCCCAAGTCCTCTTCCAGGACAGTCTGAGCCCGTCCCGGTAGTTTCCCGGTCCGATTGACCATTTTGCCCCTAAAGGCCCGGTCAACCTTTCCGACACCTCTTATCCTCACTTGTCAAGTCAAATACCTCCAGGACACTATTTTAAGTGTTCCTGCTCCTTTCGGGCCTTTCGGGTCATTCCCGGCTCCTTCAAATCATTCCCAGACTTTCCGGAGTCACTCCTAGTGAAGCCAGGTTAAAAGTTGCATGGTAGTCACTAGTACAGGCACCCAAATCTAGTCAAAGATACGTTGTTTGCCGACTTATAAAGTTTCCTAAGTGGCTGGCGCCACTGCAACAGGTGCCAGGTTTGTCCAACTTCTATAAATACAGAGCCTCATTCAACGTGAAAGGGGTCTGCAAACTTAACCTAAAAATCCTATATTTCGATATACAGAGCTCGAGCACCTCCTAAACCCTAGCCTCCCTAGGTTTTCCAAACCCTAGCCACTCTACGCAAACCCTAGCCTCCTATACACTTATACACTCCCCCATACACTCATACACTAGCATTCAACCTTTCTTTGAAGACTTGAAGAGTTGCAATCCAAAGCTTGAAGACAACTCTCGAAGACTGAAGACGAAGATCAAGACCGAAGACCGAAGACAGCACGGCGCGCAAAATAAACAAGATACAAGGTAGGCTCTCCATTTAAATTTTCGCACTTCCCCCTCTCTCTTCTCTCTCGTAACCCATTTGGGTTTTCTCTATTTTAATCCCCCATCTCTTTCCCCCCCCCCTTTCTTTGCATGCTTGAAACAAGGGGACTCCCGGTCCATGTGTAGGATTAGACTATTGGAGAGTTACCGCGTCGGGGGGCTTTCTTCTAGTCTAACCAAAGACCACGTGGGTCCGACCCCCTTGATTATGTGGTGAAGCCTTAGCCTTGTATGTTCACGACCCCAAATTGCATTGTGCATATCATAGTCTTGCATCTTCCAAAATTCGTTTTCAAACTCGTTTTCAAAACCGTTTTCAAACTTGTTTTCAAAATTGCATCAAAATCTCTTTTTCAAAAATTTGTTTTCAAAATCACAATTCTAGGGTGATTCTAGCCTTTCCATGGCTAGGATTGATTTAGGAAAGTGTTATATTTAAAGTGACCAATACGGTCCATATTTTCAAATCTTGTTGTTTTCAAAACCGCTTTCCTAAAGTGGTTCTAGCTCTCTTATGGTTAGAATTGTTTTGGGAAAGTGAGATGTTTTTATACCTTCTAAAAACTCTCTTTTCAAAAAAAGTATTTCTTCCTAAAAAAATCTCTTTTTCAACATACTTTCCTAAAACTCTTCTCTCCAAAATTGTTTTCAAAAACTCCCCTCCAAAATCTATTTTTCAAAACCCCCTTTTTCAACTTCTTTCCAAACTCTCTCTCCTAAAAATTCACTTTCTAAAAACGCTCCCTAAAAATCTTTTCAAAAACTCTCTTTTCCAACATCTCCCTTTTAGAAATTCCCCTCTAGGATGTTCCTTCTAAAATCTACGTTTCTAAAAACACACTTTCCAAAACTCTTTCCCTTCAAAAATCTTTCCAGACACTCTCTTTCCAAACTCACTTTCCAGAAACTCCTCTTTAGGATTTCCTTCCAAAACCTTCGTTTCCAAAAACGCACTTTCCAAAAACTCTTTCCTTAGAGCCCAAGTCAAGCCCTAGAACTCACAATTAGGAACCCTAATTTTCTTTCCAAAGACATGGTTTTCAAACTTTGCCTCAAACCTAGGTTTCCAAAATCTCTTATTTTCTACATCCAAACTATACATATTTCCAAAACTTCTTTTCTACGTTAAAATTCCACGCTTTCAAAACTAGGGTTTTTAGAGTCTCCTTTTCCAAATCTCCCTTTCCAAATCCTATCTTCCCTTTAGGAAACCAAATTAAATTTCCCCGTTTAGGAAACTAGATCCTATCCTCCGTTTTTAGAAAAAAATCAAACTTTTTCTTTTCAAAACAAAATCCAATCTCTTTCAAAATCCAACTCTTTCCTAATTCAAATCCTTCCTAATTTTTCACTTTCCTAAATCTTAAGTTTCCAAAACTTGAACATAAAAATCTTTCCTAATTCAACCCTTCCTAATTCTACCCTCTTTTCAAATCTTAACTTTTCAAACTTAAGTTTTCAAACCTTTCCTAAACTTAAACCTTTCCTAATCTCAAAATTTTTTAAAACTCTAAAACTTTCTAAATCCTAAACTTTCTAAATTTCAAATCTTTCCAAATTCGAAACTTTCTAAATTTGAAACTTTCTCAAGTTAAATCTTTCTAAACCTAAATCTCTCCAAATTCTAAACTTTCCAAAACTTCAAAATCTTTCTAAATCTAAGGCTTTTCTAAACTCAAAACTTTCTTAATTCAAACATTTCCTAAACTGAAAACTTTCCTTTTTCAAACCTTTCCTAAAACGAAACTTTCTTATTTTCAAAACTTCCTTGTTTTCAAAGCTTTCCAAATTCAAAACTTCCCTTTTACAAAACATTTCTAAATTCAAAACTTTCCGATTTTCTAAACTTTCCTAATTTGGGAACTTTCCTAATCTGACAACCTTTCCTTTTTTGAAAACTTTCTAAACTCGAAACTTTCCAATTTCAAAGCTTTTCTAAAATGAAAACTTTCTTAATTCGAAACTTTCCAAAAATGAAATTTTCCTAATTCAAAACTTTCTAAGTCGGACCTTTCCTAATTCATACCTTTCGTAAATCCAACATTCCAATCCAATCTTTCTTAATCTCAAGTCTTCCCTAGGTTTCCTATCTTTCCTAAGTCTAGGTTTCCCAAACCTCCATCTTTCCAAAACCAAGTCTTTCCAAAATCAATCTTTTCAAAGCAAGTCCAATCTTCTTAATTCCAATTTTCAATCTCCTCTTCTAATCTCAAATCAAATCCAATTTTCAATTCAATCTCTTTCTTCCAATCCAATCTCTCTCTTCAAATCAATCTATTTTCAATCGGACTCCGGTCCGAACTACGACTGACCTGATTCCCCCAAAGGAATACGTAGGCAACCTTTATAGGTGCGGTCACAACACTTTTCAAACTTTCAATTTCACCCTCATGGGTGCGGTTTCGAAAATCTTTCCAAATTTCAAATTACAATCTATTTTCAAAATTCCAATTTCAAGATTTCTATTTTCAAATTTCTACTTTCAATTTTCAAACTTTCCAATTTCAATTCCATCTCTTCAAATTTATTTTCAAATCAAATCAATTTCAAATTAATCTCTTTTCAAATCTATTTTTCAATTCTCTTAACTTGCACTTGCATACCATGCATCATGTTAGTTTTCAAACATTATTTTTTCTAAAGTGAATAGGTTTGAACTATAGTTAGTTAAAGACTCTCATAGGTGAATCTAGGGTAGATTGACATGTAGGTACCGAAAGGGCAGGGTAGGGTGATAGCTTAGTACGTCTTCCCTACACGTGACCAACCTCCGAACCTAGATCACTGATTTCAAAGACCAAAAAGGAGTTATTTTTCTAAAAAGGGCTAAATGTTTTCCAAAGGTTGCCAAACAACCTGTTTTCCATAAAAATCCTCTCTTTAGGTGGTATTTTCAAAATCCTTTTTTCAAAAACCCTAAGTATAGTCTTCGGATTATTCTTAGTTTTTAGGTGACTTAACTCACCTTAATCAAGTTAGGTGGTGACTCCGAATCTTTTTCAAAAGCCCTTTATTCAAACCAATTTTCCAATTCAAACCTAGTCGCACTCATTCTTCTAGGAGGGTGAGTTCTAACGAGAGAGTACAGCATTTTTTTTGCTTGTGTGAGTATTCCTCGAGTGCGAAAAATCTGGGCGCGACACTAGGAAATTTTTGAAAGCTCGTTCATAGGACTTTCCATCGATACAGCTTGATTGGATAGATCGCTTCCCGAAGCCCCTCATCGCATGGCTTAAAAACTGCTACTTTTAGCAACCTCTGGAGCATCTCACAAACGTTCCACCAAGATTAACTTTTTCTCCAATTTCCTGATTATAACACACTGTCAAACGACTCGAGAAATGCATAAATCATGAAATTCTCAAAAGTATTTCCAGAGCACTTTCCATCGGTACTGTCTGATCGGAGAGATCACTTCCCGAAGGCCTCAATCATGCGGCACATAAACAGCTACTTTTGAACCCCCACGAAGCGTATATTAGGCGCTCTGCAAAAATGCGATTTCATGCACACTTTCTGGGATGGTATCTCACACTTTCGAATACCGTTCAGACTTTCTGAAAACTCAGAAGTTCATGAGAAACTCCAAGAGAACACTATGGATGCAACTGATTTCTTTGAAACCTTCTCGATTGGCACAATTATCGAGGCAAAATTTAAACGAACATTCCCAACAATGGAGTATATGCTACATGCGCCCAAATTTTGATCAGGTCGATCATACTTCGCTTAGCTCTTAAGATTTAGCTAATACAATAGGTGCCAGGTGGTATTTTGCCAATAGAACAGTATTGGCGCATATTCAGGGCAAATTTTGCCCAGGTGCATGTACTACATACGCTAGGTCTCTCCAGGGTTGCCTATAAATACAGGTATCCTCCTTTGCATTTTTCGGAATAAAAAATTGTAATGAAACTTTGCAAAAACAACTCCTGAAATCCGAAACCCTCCATATATCTCTCCCTCCAAACACTTAGGTTGTATTCCACTTCACTCTAGCCCATACACCTCACCTACAAGGTCCTCCATACCATAAAAGGCCTTATTCCAGCCCCTTCCAATTCCATCCAAGATCAAATCCAGGCATCTAATGAAGTTTGAGAGTATTTTCAAGCAAAATGTAGTATTTTCTTTTATATTTTTGTCTTCCCCCACTCCTCTCTTCTCCATCCTAACCTACTTAGGCTATTATCTTTTTTAATCCCCATCTTCAACCCCCCATTTTTGCATACTTGAGACAAGAGAGCTCTTAACTAATGCCTAGAGAAAAGCTAGTGAGAGCTACTATGTAGGAGTATATCTCACTAGTCTACTTTAAGATGGCATGACCTTGGAGCACCTTGATTATATGGTGTAGCCTTTAGTCTCGTATGAATTCATGACCTTTTTTACATATGACTATGTTTTCATGTTTTGTGTGCTTGGCTTTATTTTCATGTTTATAACCATATTTTCCAAAACTTACACTATTCCCATTTCCATGCCATTTTAAAGCTCCTTATTTCAATGTTCTTTTTAAAGTGGTTCTAAGAATTGGCCCTTGAAGTTTAGGATGAAAACGTAAGTTAGAAAAGCCCTCCATCAATCCCTAACTGCTATTCTTGCATCCTTGCATTTCTACTTGTATAAAAATGATTTTCAAACTTATCAATTTCAAAGGTTTCTATTCTCACAAGTTTAGTGGTTGGAATGACCCTATGGAATGCTCTCTTGAGTAGTCTCCCTTATCATTGGCCATAGGAACCCTAACTTGTTAGAATGGTTCCCTTTTTTTAAAATAGATTTCAAAACTTTTTTCTTAAACATGGTTTTCAAAAGTTCCTTATCTCCATCTTTGCATTAAAAATGGTTTTTTAAAAGTTGTCCTTATTATGGCGATTTTCAAAGTCCCTACTCTTTTCAAGATAAAGGGTTATAATGGTCTTAAGGAAACCTTCTTCGGAATGGTTTTCAAACATTAACCATATAAATCATATACTTTACTAGAGTCAATGTTTATAGAGATGATCTACAAAAGGGTTGTTTACAAAAGTCCTTTGCATAACATGATTTGTTTTTCAAAATCCCTTTTAAAAATGCATAAAACCCTAGTTTAAAATCACATTCTAACCCTAGGTTAACTTGACCCTAGTTGTCCAACCTATGCTAACCAAACTCTAGGTTAACCTAACCATAGCTAGTTAACCTTAGGTCACCTCAACTTTAGGTTAACCTAACCATAGCTAGTTAACCCTAGATCATCTTAACCCTAGGTCAACCTAACCCAAGTTAGTTAATCCTAGGTTAATCCAACCTTAGTCCAACTTAACCTTAGTTGTTCAAACCTTAGGTTAACTTAACCTTAGTTAGTTAACCCTAGGTCACCTTAACCTTAGTTAGTTAACCTTAGGTCTCCTTAACCCTAGGTTAACTTAACTCGAGTTAGTTAAGTTTAGTTCAACCTAACCACGGTTAGTAAGTTTCAAGGTTCCAACTCAAAGGTCTTTTCAAAAACTATTTTCAAAAGTGTTTCCAAAAACTCCCAACCCTAAGGTGTCTCTACCTCTTTTATGGTTAGGGATTCCAAGGGAAAGTGACACTTTAAGTACAACCTTCAAGGTTGTCCATATTAGGGTTCTAAAGCCTTAAATGTTTTCAAAAGCTATTTTCAAAAATAATTTTCAAACATCACATTCTTGAAGCAGCCCTAATCCTTTCATGATTAGGATCGGTCAAGTATAAGTAAGATATTCAGGAAGGGTTCTATAACCCTAAAGCTATAAAAATCTAAGGAAAGTTTCTAGCCCCTTCTTCAAAAATGTTCTCAAAAGTCATAGCTTTAAAGGACTTTAGCTATCCATTAACTAACTTCTCAAAGGTGATGAAATATTCAACATGCCTTTCATAGGGCACATGAAAGCTATTTTCAAAAATCATTTCAAGACAAGTTCATAGAAGCTCTTGTAACTCCAAGTCAAATTTTTAAGTCTATAATCGATTTTTTCAAAACTTTTACAACTCTTTTGAGTTATGTTCAAAAACATTTCAAAACCCTTCCAAATCCCATTTCAAGAGTACTCAAAAAAATCTTCAAGTTCCATTCCAAAAATACTTCAACATCCGATTTCAAATCAAAATTTTTAAGTTCTTTTTTCTCAAAGATCACAAAGTGTCTTCAAACTTTTCTAAAGACCTCAAAGTGTCTTCAAAACTTTTCAATTGCCCTAATGTGCCTTTTTTTCTATCGAGCTCTTGCTAGAACTACGAAGACCTGATTCTTGCCAAATGAGAATAATGCATCATGCATCATTCATCATTCATCCAAAAAGTGATGACCAAACCGCATTTTCAAAACTCTAAAGTGGATATTAAGTGGATAATAGTAATTAGTTATTCTAGTAAGTGAGCAAAAGGTAATTAGACATGTAGGTACCAAAAGGGCGGGGTATGATGATGATCTTAGGATATCTTCCCTACACTATCGCGCCCTGGTTTTTGGGTGTCCAAGGTCTTTTTGACTCGGAGACTAAAAGCACAGAACTTTGTCACTAGAACTCGTCCTCCTAAAAGGACAAGTGCGACTAGGTTTGAAAATTGGTTTGACTAAGGGCTTTACAAAAAATAGGAGTCATCACCTAACTTGATTAAGGTGAGTTAGGACACCTAAAACTAAGTGTTAATCCAAAGATTAAACTTAGGTTTTTTGAAAATGGTTTTGAAAACTCTTTCAAGAGAGGGTTTTTTTAATAAAATAGGTTATTTGGCAACCTTTGGAAAGATTTAAGCCCTTTTAGAAAATAACTTCATTTTGGTCATTTGAAAACAGAAATCTATGGTTTGGGGGTTGGTTACGTGTAGGAAAGATATCCTAAGATCATCACCCTACCCTGCCCTTTCAGTACCTACATGTCTAATCATCCTTTGTTCACTCACTAGAATAATAGGTTACCATTATCCACTTAATATCCACTTTAGAATTTTAAAAACGGGGTTTAGTCATCACTTTTCGGATGGATGATGTAAGTTTTTGGAAGAAGTTTGAAAATAATGGGGGTTTTGAAAGAGTTTGGAATAGAAACTTTGAATTGATTGGAATTTTTGAAAAAGGGATTGGAGTTGAAATTAAAGTTATGACCGCACCATTTTAGGTTGCCTACGTATCTCATTTGGCGAGAATCAGGTCATTCGTAGTTCGGGCAAGAGCCCGATGAAAAATAGGCGCATTAGGGCCTTTGGAAGGTTTGAAGACACTTTGGGGTCTTTGGAAAAGTTTAAGACACTTAGAGGTCTTTTGGAAAAGTTTAAGACACTTTGAGGTCTTTGGAAGTTGAAGACTCTTTGTGGTCTTGGAAGTTGAAAACTCTTTGTGGTCTTGGAGGTTTTGATTTGAAATTGAATGGTGGAGTATTTTGAAAATATTTTTGGATCGACTTGAGAGAGTTTTGGAAAAATGCTTGGGTATGACTCAAAAGAACTTGAAAGTGTTTTTTGAAATCTTGTTTTGAAAATCTTGGAGGCATGACTTTAGAATGTTTTGATGAATTAGTTTTGGAAAATGGTTTTTGGAAATGGCTAAGGGTTTGGAATCCTAATATGGATAACCTTAGAGGTTGTCCTTGATATGTCACCTTCCTTTGGGGACTCTAACCATAAAAGGACTAAAGATGCCTTAGGCTTGTGATCGTTTGAAAATGTTTTTGGAAACATCTTGGAGTTGGTTTTTGAAACCTCAAGAGGGTTGAAGGTTTTGGAAAAAGTGGGTAATGAGTATAGTTTAAAATTGGAGGATCATTTTGAAAAGGGTTCAAGAGTTGGAACCTTGAAGTATACTATCCTAGGTTGGGTTGGCTTAAGGTTAGGGGTGACCTAAGGTTCGCTAACTTGGGTTAGGTTAACATAGGGTGAATGAACTAGGGTCAAGTTAACCTAGGGTTGGTTTACTAGGGTCAAGTTAACCTAGGGTTGGATAACTAGGGTCAAGTTAACCTAGGGTTGGATAACTAGGGTCAAGTTAACCTAGGGTAGTTAACCTAGGGTTAGACAACTAGGGTCAAGTTAATCTAGGGTTGGTTAACTAGGGTCAAGTTAACATAGGATTGAACAACTAGGGTCAAGTTAACCTAGGGTTAGACAACTAGGGTCAAGTTAACCTAAGGTTGGATAACTAGAGTCAAGTTAACATAGGATTAGATAACTAGGGTCAAGTTAACCTAGAGTTGGATAACTAGGGTCAAGTTAACCTAGGGTTAGACAACTAGGGTCAAGTTAACCTAGGGTTGGATTGGAAAATGGTTTTGAAAGTTGGTTTGATGCACTTTTGGAAAGAGTTTTGAAAAACAAAACATGTTATACAATGGACTTTGGTGGACAACCTTTTTGAAGATCATTTCCATGAAAATTTTGACTCTAGTCAAGAGTATGGTTTATATGGTTGGTGATTGGAGACCATTCCAAGGAAGGTTTCCTCATGGCCATTATAACCTTTATCTTGACAAGAGTGAGGGTTTCAAAAATCAACATAATGATGGCAATTTTTAAAAAATCATTTTTGATGCAAAGATGGAGAGAATGTATTTTTGAAAATCATCTTTTGAGAAGGATTTTGAAAATCATTTTTCAAGGGAAACATTTCATCAAGAGAGGGTTCATATGGTCAACAAAAGGGAGACCACTCAAGAGAGGGTTTCATGGAGCCATTCCAACCACTATACTTGAAAGAATGGAAATTTTGAAATTTAGCGAAATGAAAATTAACCTTTATGCAAGTTAAAATGCAATGATGCCAAAATGAGAGTTAGGGGGTTAATAGGGGTTTTTCTAAGTTTCAGGGAGCCAACTCTTGGAATAATTTTTGGAAGAAATATAGGGCTTAGAAATAACATAGAGTTTAAGAGTAATGTAAGCATCATAGAACATAACAATAAGCATAAAATGAAACCAAGCATACAAAACATGATCAAAATAGTAATATGTAAGGGGTCATGATCACATACAAGGCTTTTAGGCTATACCATATAAACAAGGGGCTCCTAGGCCATAGCATCTCAAAGTAGGCTAGTGAGAGGTCTCCCTACACGGTGGCTCTCACTTGCTTTCCTCTAGGTATGATCTAAGAGCCTTTTTGGCTCAAGCATGCAAGAATGGTGGGTTGAAGATGGGGATTAAAATAGAGAATAGCCCAAGTAGGCTAGGAGGGGGAAGAGAAGAGTGGGGGAAAACACAAATGTAAAAGGGATACCACATTTTGCCTTCAACACACTTGTAGTCTTCCAAGGATGCTTTGATTGGAGCTTGAATGACTTCAAGAAGGCTTAGAGGGCTGGTAGGGAGTGTTTAATGGTGTATGAGGCTTTATATGTGAAGCATATAGGCTTGGGAATGATGAAATCTAAGCTAAGTGTTGGAGGGGTGAAGTGTGTATAGAGATTCGCAGTTCTGAAGTGACTTCAGCAAAGCTTCGCATCAGAAATTAGAGTTGGAATCTGTAAAGGGGGTTCTGGTATTTATAGGCATTCGAGAATAGGCCTGGCGCATGTACTACATGCGTCTAGCCAAAATTTGACCTGGCGCATGTAGGACATGCGCAGGTACTGTTCCATTGCCAAAATGACACGTGGCACCCTATGTACTGGTTTAATCTCGACGGTTGATTGAAATTTGGTCGATTTGATTAAAATTTAGGCGCATGTAGCATACGCTCCATCACCGGGAAGGTTCATCCAAACTTTGTCTTGATAATTGAGCTAAACGGGAAGGTTTCGGGGAAATTGGCCGCACCTGGGATGTTCTCCTAGGGCTTCCGGTGAACTTTCATGTTTTCGAAGAGTTCAAATGGTGTTTGGAAGTGTGAGATATCGTCTTGGGAAACGTGCATAAAAGGATAATTTTGCAGAGTGTCTGTGATACGTTTTGTGGGTGTTCGAAAGTAGCTGTTTTCGTATCGCATGATCAAGGCCTTCAGGAAGCGGTCTTTCGATCAAGTCGTACCGATGGAAAGTACTCCGAAAATACTTTCGGGAATTCTCAGATTTATGCATTTCTCAAGTCGTTTGATGGTGCGTTTCAATCAAGGAATCGGTGAAAGAGTTAACCTTGGCAGATCGTCTGCGTGATGCTTCAGGGGTTACTGAAAGTTGTAGTTTTCACACTGTATGATGGAGGGCTTTAGGAAGTGATCTATCTGATCGAGCTGTATTGATGGAAAGATCTATGAACGAGCTTTCGAGAATTCCATGATTTATACATTTCTCAAGTCAGTTGACGGCGCATTATAACCAAGGAATCGGGGAAAAAAACAATTTAGGTGGAGCGTCTACGAGACGTTCTAGGGGACTTTATCGAGTCATGAGCATTTAATGTCATAGGGTCCTCCTTGGGTTAAATAAGGGTGTATGGTGAAACCCTTTGCTCGAAATCTCAGGACCGGTGCTATCTCGGGGCATGTTTGGATTGCCAGGGGCAAAATGGTCATTTTGGGTCAGGATTGGCTGGAAATGGTTAGGAATGGTTTGATGTGTTGTGTTAAGCATGTAGGGTTGTTCAGGGATAATTTTGAGAGAGTCTTTTACCGTTTGGTAGGGTTTGTGCTGTGCTGAGGTGTTCAGGGGCAAAATGGTCATTTTGACCAGAGCGAGCAGAATAAGATCGGATTTGGACCAAATGGCATGTGGGGTATGCCTAATGGTTTAACAACATTTTGGAAGGATGGACTTATCGTTTTGAGAGATTTTGAACTTTCTCAAAACGTGCCTGGAGGCCCAAAGGGCAGGTTTGGTCATTTTTCACCGAGTCGGGCTAGCAGGCGCCAGTGTTGACGTAAGTGTTGGTTCCTGAGACCGCCCGGTCTCGGAAAACTACCTGTGCGGTGTTGGTTTCTAAGAATGCCCGATCTTAGAGAGCTACCTATAGGGGTGGTGTTGGTTCCTGAGAGCGCCTAGTCTTAGAAAGCTACCCGGAAGGGTGGTGTTGGTCTCTGAGAACGCCTGGTCTAGGAGAACTACCAAATGAAGAAAATTCTACATTGGCAGGCTAGCAGGCGCCAGAAGTGAACCGTCTGGAACTTGATGAGGTGTTGGTCCCTGAGATCGCCCGATCTCGAGAAGCTACCTAGATGGCGTTGGTTTCCAGGACCGCTCGGTCCGGAAAGCTGCCTGGAATAATGGTGTTTATGGCTCCAGCAGGTCCTTGTGGGCTCGAGAAGAGACCAATTGGTTGGATTAGAGATCGAAAGGCTCATTTTGAACCTACATGTGTTGCGACGTTAGAAAACTGAGCCCGATCGAGCCGGAGATTGCCAAGCGAGCAAAAATAGGGTACTTACATACATGTAACCAACCCTCGAACCATAAATTTCTGTTTTTGAATGACCGAAATGGAGTTGTTTCCAAAGAGGGCTTAAAACTTTTCAAAGGTTGCCAAACAACCTATTTTCTTAAAAACCCTATTTTGAGGAAATTTTCAAAACCTTTTCAAAAACCCTAAGTGTAATATTCAGAATGTGCTTAGTTTTAGGCGACTTAACTCATTGTAATCTAGTTAAGTGGCGACTCCCACTTTTCTAAAAAAGCCTTTAATCAAATCAATTTCAAGTTTAAATCTAGTTGCACTCGTCCTTTTAGGAGGATGGGTTTTAATGACAGAGTTCCATGCTTTTTTTCGAGCTGAAAGGACTTAGTCAAAAGCAGGGGTGTGATAGCTATTGAGCAATTAAGGCCATCCTGGATGGATCTGATCATCTCTTACCTCGACAAGGACGAGCTGTCGAAAGACAAGAGCGAGGCCAGAAGAGTTAAGAACAAGTCATTATAAAATACTGGCTATCACCTGATAAGGAATTATACAGAAGATAATTCACTAGCCCGTATCTATATTGCATCCACCCTGACAAAGTGCTAGGCATATTGTTTGAAATCCATGAGGGTATCTGTGGGAGTCATGTCAGCAGAATATCCCTGGTGCACCGAGCTATTTCTCAAGGCTATTGGTGGTCCTATATGCAGAAAGATGTCACCCAGTATATGCTGAAGTGTGAAAAGTCTAGAAGTTTGCACTAATCATTCACCAACCAGCCGAGGACCTCACAACAATCACCAGCCTGTGGCCTTTTACACAGTGGGGATTGGATATAGTCAGATTGCTACCTTGAGCTCCAGGGAATAAGAGATTCCTCATAGTAGCAATTGATTACTTCATTAAATAGGTGGACGCAGAGCCCTTATCTACTATCAAAGAAGTTGACGCTAAGAGGTTTGCATGGAGGAGCATAATTATAAAATTCAGCATACCCCGTGCATTGGTTTCAGACAACGTCACCCAGTTCAATAACAACATGTTCAGAGAATTCTGCAATGGGCTTAGGATCGGAAATTATTATTCGACGCTGGCCTATCTACAGTGCAACAGGAAAGCCGAAATATCAAATAAGACCATGCTCAATGGAATCAAAAAGAGGCTGGAGAAAGTTAAGGGAAGATGGGTAGAAGAGTTGTCTAGTGTATTATGGTCTTACAGAACCACTCCAAGGAGATCTACCAGAGAAACCTCTTTATCAATGGCATATGGGGGTGGAGGTGGTAATACCCTTGGAAGTCAGACTTCCAAAAATAAAATCGGTAGCATTCGACACCGGCCTCAATAATCAGACTTTGGCGAAGGACCTTGATCTTATTGAAGAAAAGAAAGAGGTTGCCCTACTCAACCTTGCTGTATATCATCAGCAACTGAGTTGAGCCTACAACAAGCGAGTCCACCCAAGAGCCTCTGCTCTTGGTGACTTAGTTTTCAAAAAAGTATTGAGGGCAACCAAGAATCCGGTAGATGGGAAGCTCAGCCCAAACTGGGAAGGTCCTTACAGAGTTGTGTCCTAGGTTGGCGTGGGGGCATACCGACTGAAAACTGTTGAAGAAGGGCGATAACTACCCCGACCATGGAACACTAACAATCTCAGGAAGTTCTACCAATAGGAGTCTTCTTATTCCCAAAGGATGTAATCACCTACAACAATACTTTGTTGCATATTATCAATAAAATTGGGAGTTATTCTACAAATCTACATGTCTGATATCATTCTAGCAAGCAAGTACCAAAATAAAATAAAAACCAAGTGTAAAAACTTGGTCCTATCCAAGTTGGATAGGTCAACCAACGTGGTCCTGTCCAAGTTGGACAGGTCGACTAACGATAGCCATAAAAAACCAAGTGTGAAAACTTGGTCCTATCTAAGTTGGACAGGTCAACCAATGAAGGCCATAAAAAACCAAGTATTTAAACTTGGTCCTATCCAAAAAATTTGGACAAGTCGGCCAATGAAGACCTTAGCCTAGAAAGACAAGATAGAACAAAAATCCAAAGCTAAGGTTATGTTCTTTAAATGAAGAGACATCCATATAAGAGTCAAATTAGAAGGTAGTAAACATTCATTCAAAAAAGTTGATACATTGCAAGATTTCACAAAAGGAAGATACAAATACTTCAAAAACAGAAAACAAAAGTGAAAGCAAGCTAGGCTACAACATCTTCATCAAGCCTCTTAGATAGATCAATCGAGTCAGAGAGAGTAGGCCCAGCTTCAACCGTCTTCAAGATGTCAGCCTCAGCCGTCCTTAGTGCGTCTGTATCAGCCGTCTTGGGGACACCACTTTCAATCATCTCGAATGCCCTCGTAACAGGAATCACCGGAGTCTCAGTATCCTTGGTTGTCTCAAAGGCACTTTCATCGCTTTCCCCCAGTGTCTTCTCAAAGTAGTCTGGAATATCTTTCCAAAGGTTGGAGGAGCTCTCGATATTCATCACATTTAAAGCCATGTGCCAACCTTCGATGAAGATAGATTGCCCGAGATCGACCATCTGGTCGGTTGTATCATTCAAGTTTTGTTTATGCCTCTCCTCATACTTGGCATTCTCCTTGGCAAGCTCAGCTTTAAGCACCTCAAATTCAACCCTCGACTTATATAAGTCCACCGAGAGTATAGCCTTCTCACCCTCCAGCTTCGACACGACATCATCTTTCTGGATTAGATCGGTTATAGCCTAGTCCATCGCAAGTTTTTCCCTTTTGGCTTCCTTTTCAGCAATCAGACTAACCTATTTTGCCTTAATCCACTCTAGCTTCAGCAATGTCATGGTCCTTAATAAACTTGTTGTGCTCTTCAAATAGAGCTTTGAAGCATCACATGGCTTCCAACAAATTGGGGGGGGGGGGGGGGGGGGGGGGGGGGGGGGGGGGGGGGGGGGGGGGGGGGGGGGGGGGGGGGGGGGGGGGGGGGGGGGGGGGGGGGGGGGGGGGGGGGGGGGGGGGGGGGGGGGGGGGGGGGGGGGGGGGGGGGGGGGGGGAACTCACTAGTAGGGATTCATGAAAGGCTCTTAGGAAGATAGTAAGATTGTCGTTACTCTCCAACAAATTAACGTCAACCCATTGGAGGTTACTTTCGACTACCCCCAATGCCACGTTAGCCGACCTGGTCAGGGAGTCGGTCGGCCGCATACGACGGTCACCTGCTGTGGGTTTGATAACCATAAAGTCAGCATCATCAACCGCTGCACTGCTACTTGGATGAGGGTCTATCGGCACAACTTTGGCCTTCTTGGGTGCTGGCTTAATTATTGAGTCTCCCGTCATTGGCTTCTTCTTCGATGCCCTTGTCTCCCTCCCCCACTTGTCCGGTTCACTAGCGCCGACCTCTGCAGCGAGGGCAGGTGGAATGGGCTTCGCCGACTCGGCCACTAGCTTTCCCGATTTCTTCAATCTATTTGTTTGTCTTCTGCAGCACCATTTCTTTGAGGTTCATCGTGTCGGGAGTATTAGAATCGAAAGACAACGGGTACACAAGCTTACGCCTCTTCCTAATTTTGGCTGTAACTCGACGGTCTAGCATCATCACTAGAGTTGAAGTCGACGTGGATCCAGATGACCGTGACCGATCTGAGGACACGTCTTGGACAAAATGATTTGCAGCAATGGTTGAGGTCAATTTGAATGACTCCCAACTTGGGAAGTTAACTCCAGATAGCACTGGGATCACGTCTTTAACAACTCAAGTCCTTGAACTCCCTTCTGGTGGCAGAGTGTCAGGAGGCAAGTCAATAATGGTCACTCGGTCGTTAAGATGGATGCGCTCAATAGTAATCCCTACTGGGACTTCGGCGAACTCACCAACTGCACCCTCCTCTACTAGCTTGGCAATCACAGTAAGTGGGATTCCTTCCAAAGCGGTGAAGGTAGAGACCCGAAGTGGGTAGTTTAACAAGATGTGAGGCGTCCTGGCGATATCACAGAACCAACCAGTTCCTCTGTAATTCAGAACCTTGTTTAGATCATGCAAATTGACTCCCCACGTCTGTTTCTTATTCTGACTAGATATTGAAGAAAACAAAAACAAAGCAAGTTAGACATGCATAAGCCAATAAGCATGAAAAGTAAAAGGTCGACACCAACCTAACTCTCTGGAGGTTCTACGGCATCGACTCAACAGCATTTGGTCGACAGGAAGGTCGCCAAACTCCCAAGGGCTAGAAACCCAGATCATGACATCATTTACTCCCTTACTCGAAGATGGGAGACACTTTACTATTTTCCTACTTTTATCGGTCGCCCTAAGATAGACTTTCCAACTGTCATGACCGATTTTGCACAAAGTGCAGCAGAAATCAAGCTCGACAAGCCCTAGGTTAACACCTATGAGTTGGTTCAGCTTGAGCACCCCCATTACAATTCGATAAATATTTAGGCTAACTTGGGCAGGACATATGTTGTGGTGTTGAAGAAATTTTACAAGAAAAGGATGTAGGGGAAATCTAACGCCACCCTCCACGATGGCAATCACAGGGAAGGGCATCCCCCTTTCAGTTTCTTCCATCTTATAATCGTCTGGGTTAACTAACTTTATGCCGACTTGGTTGGCAATGTTATATCTAACTTTAAAAGCAGCAATAGCTGCTGGACTGTCTACAAGTTTCCTAAGATGAGCCACCATCAGGAGTCGACCATAGAAAAGTAAGACAAAAAGTAAGAAAGCAAAGGTTCAAGGAACTTATAGTATTTGGGCAGGAACCATTCTCTCTCTTACTAGGAATCTTAAAGCAGTTTCGAACGTTGGGAGTGAATGAGGATATGCTCAATTTATAAGGGGTCGTGTTGTTGGTTCAATAGCGGCCATCATTATGCTTGAGCCAATCGTCACCTTGGAAGCCAAATCGATACGTCCCTTCGATTACAGGGCCCGTATGGGACATTCGCGTGTTATGAAGTGACGGGAAGGCAAAAAGACAAACTTTAAATGCAAATTTCAGCCCTTACCCCTTGTGTTTGTCCAAACAGGGCACAAGGGCTAAGGGCAATTGTGGGCCTAATAAGAGTCAAGCCCAAGACCAGGAAAGACCAACCTAGGAAAGTCGGCTCATGAGTGTCGACCTAGCAAACAAAGCCCACGCCAATCAGAGGTGGAGATCCAAAATGGCTGGCCTATGAATCCTAATCCAAAAGGTACTAGGACTAATGAAGTCCGTAATACAAATCTTATTCTTAAGTGAATTAGGAAGATCAAAAGATAAGTCCATTACATTAAACCGACTTAATTAATGAGGATTCGTAGCAGAAAAATAACTCCAATTCCCAAAGGGAACATGGCATTTCGAAAACTATAAATACCTTCATGCACTAAAGGTGTAAGGCATGCTCACTTGAGTTTTAGCTCTCCAATATTTTATTCGCTTTAGTGTGATTAAGCTTGCTAACTTAATCATTGGAGTGTCTTCGGCCCAAAGAGGGTCGAGACATTCTCATCGTCTTCTTCTCTTGCAGATTGTTCATACTCGTCAATTCAGTTTCGAGAGTTCAACCGGACCTTCTTAAAAATTCCACCTACAAAAGGGTATAAAACAAAATTTGATAAGATTTTTATTATTAAATTTCTTTTAAAAAATATAAAACATGTTTGGTAATTATTTTTTTAATTTTAAAAATTAAAAATTAAAAAAATTAAAAAGTTAAAAATTCTTACCATTACTGCTGTCACTAACCATCACTACCACCACCATCCACCGTCGGCCACAATTATCCGCTATCTACTACCACCCACGGCAATCCCCCCCCCCCCCAACCATCACTACCACCATTTACCGTTGGCCATCGGCGCCACCATCCCGCCATTGCTACCACCCACCATCACCGACCACCACCACCACCACTCTGCGTTGGCCGTAGGCGCCGCCATCCCGCCACTGCCACCACCCACCACCACCATCACTCCGCCGCTGCTTCTATCACCGCTCACCGCCCATTGCCACCACCACAAAAAAAATGCTTAATAATATTTAATAAATAATATATAATACTTTCAATATTGTGTCTATGACATAATATTAAAATTTTATATCATATACTAAAATTTTATTTCATTTTATTCTAGTATTATTTATTAATCTTATCAAACAAAAAAATGAAAATAATGATAATATTCCATTCTCATTTCCATTCTATTTACATTTCCATTCTATTCCTTTTCACTTTTTTGTACCTAACATAGCTTTAATAGAATTAACAAATACTTAAATCACAGTCCATATGGACCTAAGCAAATCAAATAAGCAGCTATAAGCAGCTACCCGCTACCCTGACAGGTGGCTGTAGGAGAGGATAGCAACATGATAATCTGGTGCTCTAGTTCATGTGGTTGTAATTCTCAACTAAATCATTTCGAATGATGAATATTGCCCACAGCTATCGTTGATCTGGATAATGTTGAAATGACATAATCGCCCTCTGTTGCCCAACAGTTCATGAAGGTGTTATCCTGCAATGGGTAAGTTTTACTACAGTAGAGCCCTACGTATCAAGCGCAATGTACTTCTCTGCTGACATGCCAACTCATCGATCATCATAAGCACTGCCTTAAGATATATTTTCATAACTGAAATGTGATTATCGACCGGTGACCAGACCAGCTGAAAGTCAATTAACCTTGGACGCGTGTCAAAGTGGTAGTGGTTTGATTATATTTTATTTAAAAACAAAGGAAGAAAAAAGACTTTTAGAAATAGATTAAAATAAATATGACCTTTGTTAAATTCTGACTTGACCCGCATACATTGCTTCAAGAATGTGGTTGATTACCTTAAGAGTCTTAGACCAGAAGAAGGGTGATATCAAGCCATAAAAAATAAATAAAGAAAAATTTAGGATGATCAATTGACATTATTACAGTTCATTTGGGTTTTGAATTGAGGGATTGGGAGAGAAAGTAAAGTATTCGAAAAAGAGAAGTTAGTTATATCGTGATTGAGTAATATTTAAGAAGGTGAGGTAAAATGAATGGGGAGGTGAGAGAACTCATTTTTTAAGTATTTTTCTTCATTTCCTTTTCCCTCTGAAATTGAAAGGAAATAGAGGAAAAGTGAAGTTCTTACTATTATTTTATTTTAAATATTAATTATACCTATCAATTTTGTTGGAGGCAGTGAAATTTTTCATGATCTAGCTATAGTACATACGCATAATATCAAAAATTCTGATCTGATTAGTATAGCCTAATTTACATTAATAGAATCATGTTTTCGATATCTCTCTAATTTGATCCCGAATAACAAGTATCAGCAACAAGCACGATTTAACTGCTCGAATTTAATTTTCGAACTTCTACTGTATCCTTCGTACACGCCTTACTTCAGATAAAGTGGGCTCACAACTGCTAGGATTTCGTTTCTTCACAAAAATGTGTATCTCTTAATTATGAGCAAGTCTAACCCTAACTACTCTTAGAGTGCGTATATATAAAGTCTATAGTAGGAACCATAAGATTAATATAATTAGGACTTCTTACGCAAATAAAGATTCTTAATCTAACCAGGATTAATCTCTATTTACGAAATTATAATTTATACCACTAATGAATTATAATTGTACTCCCTGTCATATTAGAAATTATATTTTGAGGTCCATATTATTAAATGCTTATTTATCTTCTCACGTTAAGATTACAGATACCTGTCTATTAAATTAAATTACTGACAATTAAATTTAATAAACTTATTTAATTCTTTGAAACCTTTCACTTAACTTATTTGATATGTCAAATTTTATAATCCACCAGCAGGGTTTGACATGATCCAAAGTTATAAGCTTTTTCAAGAGGGTATCATCAATCCTTATACCGGGACGTGGATTCCATTAATAATTAATATTCACTATACACGTAATGTTATTGTTCAACTCACTGAGTTTATTGACCTACAAAGAATCTCACTCTTCTGTGAATCAAAACAATAAATACGTGTCTATTTATTATATTAGGATTAAGAACATAAGTACTAATAATAATAATGAGATATTAATTGTTTTATATAATTAGTATAAAAACAATTATCTCAACACGGTTCTGTTCAATACACACAAAGTGTACTAGTGCAAGGAATTGAAACTATGTCGTTCCCCATAGTCAAAATAGACCTATTAAAATCTTGTGCTACAGTCTTACTGATAGTGTGTCCAGTTCCATCTAAGACTGTGAACGTCAATCTTATATTTCATAAGAATCGATAATCTGATATCTCGTGTATAAGCCAGACTTTACATACCAAATCATCTACTATATAGAATAAGAGACACACATGCATAATCATTAAAAAAATAACACAATGTAAATATTGCTCACACAAATTCTTATTAACTTAGAATAATAAATTTATTAATATATACTAAAGCCATTACACAAAGCATATTTTTTTAGTATAAATCTCTAACAAATTTTTGATTAAAAAATATTAGGATTTCATACTCAAGATGTATATAATAGTAAAATTGTATTATATCCTTCCCTTCCATTTATTAATTTTTGTCAAAACAAATAAGAGGAAGGAAATGTCTCTCTCTATTCTCTCTTAATTATCCAAATAAGATATGAGTACTAATCCTCCATTCCCTTCTCATCCCTTTCTTTCTTCACTTAATTAACACTTCCCTTCACCACCCCTTCCTTCTATACAAACAACGTGTTAAAGTTTGTTTGGACCAACTTATAAGCTAGCTTATATATATAGTTCATTTTTTCTGAATTATTTGTTAACTCTTAGTAATAACGTCAGAAACATAACTTAGACGTCCACAAAAGATCAAAAAATTAAATTTTGACTAAAAAAAATAGTTAGATAAGTTGATGCAAATAATGTCCACTCCATGAAATAAAACCAATTTAGATTTTACATAAAAAAAAAAAAAAGTTACATGAGCAATATTTGTTTAATTTCTTGTTGTTTCCCCTTTTCTATTTAAATAACTAAATAAAATACTGTCCATCTATTGGCATCTCTCACTCAAGAGAAAGATCTGATCCTTTAATAGAAAAGATACTTAAGAGTAAAAAATTAAATTGCAAATTGTTTCACAAAAAGAGTGTTCCAATCATTTTTTTTTTCCAAATAAAGACCAAGTCCATATACTAAATTTAGAAGTAGCTTTATTTGTATTGAGGTTTGAGGTATTATCTCAAAGGCAAATTTGACCTAATATCATCAAACCTTCTTCGTAACTTTACCAATGATCTATAATAAAAAAAATTAAAAAAAAAAAAACAGTTTAGTACACAAGAATCTGCTACACATAGTTTTGCCCAATATGCGGAGGTCTGTTTTTGTATTTCAATACTGTTAATCTATGTCACAATGGACTCATATCTTGTACACAAATAATTTCTCTACACATCATATTATTAGGGAAAAATAATCAGTAATGCTTAAAATTTAATGACAGTACCTGTTACTGTTTTACCGTTGAAAGTTCATCTTGAAGCACCACCAATTAGAACTTGCCAAATTATAAGTCTTTAGACCCATTTCAAAAAGAACTCTATACTTTACCTTGAATGATCATTTGGATGGGTGGTATTTTATTTTTTTAATTATATTGGTGAGCCAAAACTTTGGGAGGAAGGATGAAGTCAAACTTACGAACACAAGCATGGTTGGTAGTGTCACTACCATCACTTTATTAGTTGCGTAAACGATGAAAATTTAAAATTTTTGGAGTGAAAAAAATTTTAATGGTTAAATAGTATAAATTATTTGACAGATACTAATATCAAGTCTTGTCATGATGACGTTATTAACTTAAATTTTTTTTTTAATTTTATCACAAGTTCAGATTTTTAATATAATAAAATAATACATATTACAATTTAATAAAAATAACTACCGGAAACATAGTATTACATGGCCCTAGAATATTTTTCCTGACTAGGACGGCCTCCCCTGAGCATGGCATAGGTATTATGAAAATTGTAAAGGATAAAAATGTAATTTTATGAGTTCCTAGATATGGGCGAGTGACGACAGGCAGAGGCACAGCTGGAGTCTGGACTGCTACAAGAAACCCTAACCAGGATAAAAATATCCCTTTATCTCTCTCCTATGTAGGGCATGCCATGCATGTATGTATATATGTAGACGACATGACATGTAGCTATGTGGCATGTATATATGCATATGTACACGCAACCCACAATTTTTTTAGAAGAGGTGCAGTCGTGGTATTGTGACAGGTGTCAAGGCATTAGACGGGAAAAGCACCGTTACATAACGGCCGTTTAAAGCTAATTCAAACTATGCTGACAGTTGGACCCTATACGTGGTTCAAAAGAAGATTCTCTCTCCTGTATAATATATTTTTTTGAGGTCCACTGCGGTATATCCTGGGGCTACCCTATTAACCAGTGTCGTCTATTTGTCTACGTCGTGTGGCGTTACCTTGCCGTGTTACGCTGATCCTGTGCGCTGCGCGAATGGTCAGAGCAACGCGCCGATTTGCGCGATGACGGTTACGTAAACAGCTAGCTCGCGATGCACTGGAAATCAACTTAACTAATTATTTACTGATTTTTTAATTTAAATATGTTGGGAGTTGTTAACATGTAACACAGGACTTTGTCATAAAACTTGTTTGGTATAATTTTTTTTAGTTTTATTTTTTTAATTTATAAGAAAAAAATTAATTCTTTTATTATTTTTGTTTTTATAAAATAAAAATAAATAAATAAATTATAAAAAATTAATTTTTTTACTTATAAACTAAAAATAAATTAAACTAAAAAGTTTCACCAAACGGGCTTAGGTGCTTTCCAATTGATAGCTTCATGCAAGACACCAGAGATTAAAGAGTCAGCTGGCAAACTAATGCACATGTTAATTTACTTTCCTAATTTTATATATGCATATTATAATAAATATCTTAAGATTATTAGAAGTTGAGGGTCGTTAGAGAGCGAACGTTTGGGGTACGCTGGCAAATTAATGTACATGTTATTTTACTTTCCTAATTATATGTATCTATATATATTTTAAGATTATAAGTTGATGGTTGTTGTAGGGTGAATGTTTGGAATCTAATCGTCTTACTTGTAAAATAATAATGATAATAAGTGTTAATTACTCTTTATATGAATATTTATTTCGAAACTTATATTTTTAATTATAACAATAATCTATACCCGTACGTCTATCTAAACCTTTCATTAGTTTCTCTGTTTGAAGCATATGTAAAATTGCCGTACAGCCATTTTGCAAGGCACCACATGTGAGACCGTGACACCACATGACAATCTTTCCATCCAAAATTTAAACGGAAGCTAACAAAATTAACATTAGAACTTTTTATTAATTTAATTTTTAAAGTGCGATTTTATATAAAGTGCAAGTAGCTAGGGATCGGTTTCGTTCTAGACTTCAATATTCAAAATCTTTCATATTCCTTATCTCATTACATCACACGATTTTACTTAACATTTAAAAAGATTAACAAAATGAGAATATATGTTTAAATCAGATAATAACATTATTTATTGAATTTCACTTATCAATACGTGGTGCAATAAGATAAGATAAGGAGTCTGTAAAATTTTAGATATTAAGATTTGATGGAGAGAAGCCGAACCCTAGTGCAAAGAATAATTTATCCTAAAAGGTAAATTCGGACATTCCTGGTTAAAAATATAAAAGTTTCTTCTCCTTAAGCCGCACACATCTGATTTGGCAATCAAATAATTCTTGTATATGGCTTGAAAAATAAATTTTTTGGTTTGTTAATTTGCAAATCAATAGCAATGTAAGGTCTCAATTTCTAGCATCGCCTGGCCTCCATTGTGGCCTATTTCACTCGCAAACCTAGGGAGAGAAAGAGAAAGAGATTGCCATGAAGGTGGAGAGCTAGGGAGCTGTTACATGTTTTTGACTGACTGAGGTTGGCATCTCTCTCTATTAGGGGTTACAAATTAATCTCTTTCATTTCACATGCTGCAAGTCGGCAATGTCGCCATGCTTATGAAGCTCTCTCTCTCTCTCTCTCTCCATGGCTGCAACAGTACCCATCTGTGGTGGGTTGCAGAGTCCCTCACAGATTTTTCTTTTTTCGTTAAAATAACACGGAGCCCTTTAGAAAACTCTCCCCTGATTCACCTTAAAATTTCGTCTCCCTATAGAAATCTCACGGCTAACACGTATCCCTTTCAAGAAATAAAAGTTAAAATTTTTTTAGCACATGCTCAAAAATATTCATTAATGCAGCATTATGAAACTCAGGATGTAGGGGACAACAATAAAATTTGGAAAAGAATAAAGGCAGTTCGGCTCAGGGGTCAATCAAATAAGAGTGCATTAGGGTTGAAATTTTTTCCCTTCTCTATTTGCTAATCCATATAAATGTTAAATACTCAAGCAGATTTCATTAATTTATTATATCATTAACTTCTGGCATGGCCTCCACTATGGCCTATTTGACTAGCGACCATGGATAAATGAGAGAGAGTTATGTTCCATGAAAGGTTATGAAGTGACATTTGATATAAAGTACAGGTACAAAGTGTAATTAATTATTTAATTTTTTCATATTTCCAATCATACGGAGAGCAATGCCCGAGCCCTACAAGAAAAGACACAATTCACGACCAAAATATTAGTCGTCTTCACACAAAGTTAGATTTTGGTCGCTAAAACTAATTGGTGACCAAAATATTTGTCGCAGTTGGTAAAACTAATTGGCGACAAACATTATTTTGCTGCCAAGTCAGCACTGTTCCTTCGAAACACAAAATCACTCACGATGAATTATGATTTTGTTGCCAAAAGTAACCTTTCAGCGATGGTAATAAAAATTTGTTGGAAAAAGATCTCTTTGGGCAAATGAGAAAAAATTGTTGTCGCGGAAATTACTATTCTGATGACAAGGAAAAACATCTTCAGCGGAAAGTAACCTTTTGGCAGCAAGATTGTTCATCTGTTACCAAAAATGGTCGCCAAAAGTGTAATTGCTTATAGTTGTGATTACATACCAAAATCAAAAACGAAGAAGTTAGGATTCACAACAAAGGCCAAAGTTTGGAAGTAATGTATCAAAGGAAGAATATCTTGTTCTAGTTATTTGAAACCATCCTAGTTTAGATTGACAAATTCATGAGTTTAAACTTATCATATCTATAAAAAGAAAGACAGTGACTTAAAAAAGAAAAACTAGAAAATATGTGGATACTCAATTGGTGCAATTCATAGATAATCATGTGGTTTAATGACATTCAGTTAGCAGTCCTAATACGTTAGTTATTGAGGTTTTGAAGTTAACCCTCCCACAAGTACATATTATATTATGGTTGATGTGGTTGTTGAACGTAATGTGAATATGATTCTTAGACTTTCTTGGACAGATGAGATCACCATTATAGATAGCAACTAAAACTTTATTAATTTTATTCCTAAATGAAATTGTGTTCCACTTAAAAATTTGAGATATCAAGAAAGTATAAGATTCAGCACTCAAAAACTTTGAAGTTGGGTGTGTGTGTTGAGTTTAGCATTTCAAAAGCTTGAATAGTGTTTTTATATTCTAAACTTATTGAAATTTAGTTTCAAATGTTTCAAGATGTTTGTGCTGTTAGGTCTAGGGTTTGAAGGACCTGATGGTTTCTTTTTGCTCAAGGATATTTCCAAATTTTAGCATTGGATTTAATAATCGTCAAATTCATGGTTTGAATTTTGATGTATCTAGTAATTTCAATTTTTCTAACCTTTAGGCTTGAGATTTCAAATTTTCTTGAGGTTTAAAATTTTCTTAATTTTTTTGTTTCGTTTGAGGTTTATTTTTTTAGAATTAAATAGTAATCTTCTCGGACACTAATGTCTATAGATAAAAACCATTAGATGTAATTGTGATTATCTAGAGACAACAAAATTCTAATTATTGAAGCATAATACTAACTATCACATTAATTACTCCTTAACATGTGTTTTACAATGCTATACAAATATGAAATTTATACAGAATAATATGTCTAAATGATAGCCTTTCATTTCAAAATAAACTACCTTGATTTTTAATTATACAACTGCTACTGCTACATCATTCCGGTGACAGTTTCTTTACAAATTTTTTGTCAGAATAACATTTTCTTTTACTTAATTACTTAGGAAGACCCACGAGAGCGTTAGAAAAGGAGCTGCATTATCTAGTTTTGTCAAGGTTAATGCTATACAACCAAAAAAATCATACAAAATTTATTACCACAATGATGTGGCTAAATTGTATGCCTATCACTTTAAAACAAAGGGTCCATCTAGATTCTTATTATTTACAAAATTACTATTGTTACATCATTCTGATATAAATTTCTGTACACAAATTCTGAAAGAATATCATTTTTCTTTTGTCAATTCAAATGAGTGTCTTTGGCCATAACCCAAAAAGAAAAAAACAGAAAATTTTGCCTACAAAAGTTGGATGTCAATGAGCGTACAAGGAAAATGGGGAGAGAGAGAGAGAGAAGCTGACACAAAGCAGACGGTTACAATCTCTCTCACTTCCTTCTCTGCATGTCGCCATGTGCGTGAAGCTTCTTTTGTTCTTTCCTTACGGTTGCCACGTCCATTTGTATTGAAGCTGGCACAGGTTTGCGTTTTCTAGGTCCCATATAAGACACTCCTTAATACCTCACAACCCACCAAACACTCTCTTTCTCTCTCTGTGGGTTATCTTCCTGAGTGTGTTTGTGTGTTGGTGAGACTGACTGTGAGAATGGAGAAACTATTGGCCCCTGTTGCCAAACTTGAGAGGAAGCCCTCCCTCGAAGAACCATTAACTTTATCTCATGAGGAAATGAACTCCCTTAGGGTTTGTCAACACATATTAATTTTTTTTTTATTATATAAAATTTCAAAGTTTTGACCATTTGTTTGTTTGTCTAGTATTTGCTATTTGCTAATGATATATGTATATATTTTTGTTTCAGTTGGCTGCCCTTGAAGTGATCAATGCCCATACCAGAGAAGAAGCTGAAAAAATATTTCTGGGGGTAACATTTCTCTTTTTAGGGTTGTGCAGCTGATCTAGTGTGTTGTTATGTATCTACCGATTCTACGGTATGTATATATATACACACATAGCTATATAGGTATGTATGTCTTGTGAAGGCGATTGATACATTTAATAAATTAAAGTCATGGCTTTCTAAGCCCCAGTTATTTAACAGCCACTAGATCCAGCAATGCATTTGTCTGAGAGGTTTGGCTGCATCTGACGGCCTTTGCTGTGGCAGTAAAAGCGTAACTCCTCCATCCTATCTGCTACTGGGTTGTTTAATTTGGTCCATTAATCAATATGCAATCTGGCATTTAAATGGGAAATCATATGAACGAATAATGATGAAATCATCTAAAATCATAATCGAAAACGCAAGTGTTCATAAAAATTCTCGGTTCTAACCTTATAGATTATGACTGTCATGCATAAAAAAATTAAGAAAACAAAATTTTGAATTATGCATGCTGTGAGGGTATGTTGATGTTCATGTAATTAGTAGGCACATGAATTTAGTAGATTGGAAATTGCTGTGAAAATATAGGGCCTTGGTGGCTGTTTTTTTTTTTTTTTTTTTGCATAGTTCTATAGTTCTATGCTTCTATTTCAAAAACTTGAAGAAAAAGTGACGCAATGAACAAATTTGCCAGGTCACTTTTGGTAATTGCCTCTCAATATTCCGCTCCTTTTTTATTTGTGAAACAATATAAAATCAATTTAATGATAATTTATGTTGTCTGTTGGACTAACTTTTAGTCGTAGTTACAATTTGACTAACATTGCCATTATCTTTACACATCCTTAGTTTTTGTCATATTTTCTAAGATTATCAATTTCTGACTCGATCTGTTGGATTAACTTTAGTTTTTAAATTTTTTTTAACTCAGACTAATTTTAGTTTGAGCTATTGTAACTCTATCTAATTTTTAGTTACTAATACAAATATTAGTTTCTATCGTAGGAGCTAGAATGTTTACAATTAATGTTGTTGTCGACAAAAATCTTTATTTTGTCGTACTTTATGAAGATTTATCAACATTGTCTTACTCTGTCGGACTAATTTTGGTTCCACCTAAGGTAGATTTAATGAATTTCATCGTTATCAATGCAAATCTTTATTTTTGTCGTAATTTGTAAGATATTTTTCAACTAATGTTACCGGTATCAACACCAATCATTACTTTTTTGTCGTATTTTTGGAAGATTTTTCAATTTGTCGTACCTGTCAGAGTATTATTTAGTTATATCTATTGCAAATTTAACAAATTTTGTCGGTTATATATAGAACCAAATCTTTATTTCTGCTAGATATTTATTAATCATGTTGCCAACATTGTTGATAATATAGCATTTAGAAGGAACACATTTTTTTGGGGTATATTCCTTATTGGAGTTCATTTTCGTTATTAGTTTCAATCTGGAGTTGTTATCTTCACAAAACAACATGACTATTAGCACTGCTGAATTCAGTTGAAATTCACTTTTTTTTATTTTTTTGTAACTTTTATTTTATTGAGCTATCTAGGCAGTCTTGCAATATGCTGATTTATGTGGTATACAGAAGTTCGTAGCAAAAGTAGATTAATAGTTAACCTATTAACATTGGTTTTCTTACCAAGTTTTTTTTCGAAAGAGCTAGCAATTCCTCTTTTTTCATGAAGAAAATTAACCATATCTATCTTGCTTGTAGGTTTTGGAACCAGTTACAGTGACACCAAAACCAAAAGAGATTTCAGCGGGGAAGCTACTTGGAAAATGAGAATGCCATTGAGTCAACAGTGACTTAGCATTGCCTTAGTATATTGTTCAACATATAGTAGTGTTATGCAATAATAGCTGATCAGTTTGATCCTTTTTATGGGGTTTTTAGGGTTCTTTCAGGATGTAATATGTAGTGTTGTGGTTTGTATGGTCATCTAGTTTTGTTGGGCACTGCCATAGCTACACTACAACTGTTTTGTCATTTAGTGACAAAAGTTTTTGTGACCGCAATATGGCTGGAAAGCCTACCGTGGTCACTTGTGTTGTGGACGGTGTGATGGCAGTATGATAGACAATCGAGGCAACTGATGATGCTTGGATGGTAACCTCTAGCTTTCTAATATGAGATGCATAGGATGGTTTCTTTCTTTTAGTTTGGTAGACATTGCACGTGTTACCATTTGTGGCTATTAACGTCATTGGTTTCACTTCGAGCTTTTCTTAGCAAGTCACAAACAATTTTCTGTTTATGGTGGCATGAATTTTGGGATCTTACATTTTCTGTCATTGTTAATTTGATTCAGTTAGTTATGCAGAGACCTTGCATGGTTTGAACCTTGTGGAGACTATTTCCAATGTTGGTCAAATTTGTGTTGAGGTAGGATCTTACATTTTCCATGGTTTGTGACTATTACTTTTTCTCAGTTGATGTTGCTATTATTAGCATATTTAATTGATGTTTACATCTGTGGACCACGAACAACAGATTGAACCTCTTTTGCTGCCCATATCCTTATTTTGAATACATTATTTTGATTCTTAACTTAAAGTATTCCTGTTACACCATGTTCCTGTTACACCCTTAGGCAGTATGAAGTTGAAATGTTAACTTAAGGTACTTAGCATTTTGCCCCCCATCATGGGTTGGAATGAAAGCTATTTGAGTGGCATGGCATTGTCTTTGTTATCCTTGAGTTAGGATTTCTTTTAGCAAACATGATTATTTTTATCATTTGCAAGTTGAAAGCGTCTTGTTCCTGTGGGTCTTGGTGATGATGATCTGCATTGAAGATGACTCCGCTACATGGTATGAAGAACATTTATGCTTGCCTGGAACTTGTAGTATGCTTTTTTGCACCCTTGAAAATAGATATATAGAAATAGAAGCTTAGTTATTTTTATTATATGTTAGAGGGGCGTTAGTGTGGCTTGAGTTGGATTTAGCTGCTTCTGGATGAGGACGATGCAACTGTTGAAACTCCTTACCATGTTGTGTTTCAATATCGTGCTATATTTCATGACCTGTTATAAACTAGAGAACTCCTTTTTTTTTTTTTAGGTTGCTGCATAATTATATGTTTGTTTTATATATTTCCATAACCTAACAAATATTTTGTTTCTGAATTAAGGGCTAATGTAGCTGTGAAAAAGGAGTTTCGTAATTCGGCCTCTGATCAACCTTGCACCCTTTTGGAATTTGACATTGCTGGCACTAGACTTGTGTAAGTTGCAATTCTAATTCACTTAATTGTGTAGCATATTTCTAATATTGTGATGAAATTAGTTGTTGTGACTATTAATATGTTCTTTTGTTTAGTTTAGTTTAGACTTGGTTTGCGCTTTGTAGTAATTATACTCATCTAGTTTAAATGTAAAATGGCATGATGAGGGCCAAAAAGCAAGAAAGATAGCTACGAGTCAAGAAGAATTCTATAGTAGAGAGTAAATAATGAATGTTGTTATGTGCAATGCTTATAGAGGATGGCTTTAGTTTTTTGGTTTCTTGATTGGATAACATTGGAGGAGTATTTATTTTTATTTTTATTTTTATGTAATGGCAATGGGATATGTATTGAATCTTTAATGAATTTAATGATGCTCTTTCTTATTTTGAGAATGTGTACAAGTATATCACATAAGATTAGCTTATAAAATTGTGAATTTGAATGGAAATATGAAAATATACAAGGGAAAGGAAAAATGGATAGGACCACTTTTAGTGACGAGTATTAGTCACTAAAATCAGTACAAATTTGTCACTAAATGCGGACGACTTTTGTGACGATTTCTGGTCTTTCATGACAGATTATATGACTTTCAGCGCCTAGTCTTTCGGACACAGTTTTGTCATTTTTTGTGACGAAATTATGTGTCGTTGTAGAAAATGGACCTTTAGCGACGAATTTGAAAACTGTGGTAAGAGTAGTTAGGACGAATTACTACGGACCCAGCGGCGTATTTTTTCGTCAGTAAAACATTTAGCGACAACTGTGTTACTTTTAGCAACGATTAAATTCGTCGCAAAAGTCAAAATTTCTTGTAGTGCGCTATGTTGATCCTGTGTATAGGGTTCAAATGGAAGCTCTAAGTAATCAGCAACAAAAGTCATTATTGTAAACATATATACACACTTACATATAGGAATTTTCCGCCTAATACAGAGTTATGCTGAGAATGTACATGCTGTGTCACTCCCAAAATTAGGTACAGGACTAAACAAGCATTGCATACTGGTTTGCCTTCACACTGTGCCCAATTAAATATGGCTAGTGTAACATATATGGGAAAATGAAGAGGAGGGAGATTTTAACTGAGAGAAAGCTAAAATCCAAACACTTCATTGTAAATATGTTAGCATATCAAATGAGTAACTCAGCCAGCTCGGTTTGCCATTATAAATATGTTCGAGTCTTCGACAAGTCTTACTATCCTAGTTGTGGAGCATTGGAATCCATAAACACCTTGTTCCCCTTGACTAAACACAATTAGGAATGGGGCAAAAGGCGATTAGGTAACTAAATACATAGTAAATTAATTATCAACCCGTACTGGTTAGCATATCATTCTTTTCACAGTTGTTATGATAATACTGATATCGGCACATTACTGGGTATTGTTTTAAATTTATCACTATAAATATTTAATATTAAATTGTTATTCAACACTAAATTATATTAAAATAACATAAACATGTTATTTAACAGAAGTATATATTTAAACACACTTAAATGGCATATTCATTCTATAGTACATATCAAACCCTATTGATATATATCATTGAAATACAATAAAAATAAACCATCCTTTATTAACTAATGTAGTAAGTATTGGCCGCTATTGACAAGTATCTTGGTTAGTATAGAACTCATACGCCTTAATCGGCAACTGTGATTAAAAGAAAGACTTTAGCTAGCTCTACCATTAATGGTTGAGATCAAGTCAAGATCAATGAAATTTTAAGATGCACCCGAACTCAGTGGACTCTAGGTCATCTGATTAATGACATGCTAGTGTTAGATGCGCTTGTGCGGACTAATGCATGCCACGTCATCATGTTTCCACAATTTGTTGTGGTGTCACGCTGACATGGCATGTATTATTTGGTGTCTGATCAAAAGGCGCGACTAATACAAGTGTTGCTCTAAATTACCTGTTCATCCTCCTTTTTGTGTAACGCTTGGTGTCAAAACTTGGGGATTCCACAGCTTGAACAGAAGCTGAACACTAATGAAATGCCAGATTACAATAAAAAACTACATGCCAAAAACGGTTGGCTACGCACCGTCCTCAACCTTGAAAGAGTCCTCTATATATTTCCAGCTCTCTTACCACCCTCACAAAGCTCTAATCAAGAGTAGCTTCTTCTCTCTCTCTCTCTCTCTCTCTCTCTCTCTCTCGCATTTGTTGACAAAGACATGGAGAAGAAGCCTGCCGGGAAGCTCGAAAGAATGCCTTCCTTTTCCTTTGTTCACGGAGGCATGGAGAAGAAACCAGCTGCTGGGAAGCTCGAAAGAATGCCATCGATGGGACTGCCGTTCAATCCCCTGGGTGTCGAAGAACTGAAAACCCCGACTTTTTCTCAGTTCAATGAACCTCTGGTTAGTTTGATAACTGCTCCTCTTTCTCTCTGCGGGCTTTGGTTTTCGTTTTGCTAGAAGAGAAAGCATCTTCAACTCACGTTTCAGTGCGAAGTTTTAATGCTATTATTTAAAAGATTTTTTTGTTTAGATCACCATTTACATTTCCTTTTTACAGGATCTGACCGTCATTGACACTCAAACTGGAAATCCTGCAGGGAACAACACCCAGCTAGTTATCTCTCTCTCTCTCTCCCTCTCTGTCTCTCTCTCCATTGCATGCATGTTGTCTATAGTGCTTAATGAGTTTGATGACCTCAATCTCGTCTAGATTTATAAATTCATCAGTCATTTTTTTGAAATCCTGCAGGGAACAACACCCAGCTAGTTATCTCTCTCTCTCTCTCCCTCTCTGTCTCTCTCTCCATTGCATGCATGTTGTCTATAGTGCTTAATGAGTTTGATGACCTCAATCTCGTCTAGATTTATAAATTCATCAGTCATTTTTGGGATGTTTCACAATTTTTTTCTACTGTTGATAGGCTTGGCTGATCTCTAAATCTCTATCACTAACCTTTTGTGATTTATGGTAGTATATGTGTGAGTGATCCACATTTAATTGTAATCAACTGGTGATTTGAGAAAATAAAATCATACATCGCATACGTATACACTTGTATATATTTCTAACTTTACTTCTTGATATGCCAGTGTCACCAATGGCTTCCATTTCCTATAAGATCTGCAAGATCTAATATTGAACATTTATTGCTGAAATAGTTTCTTGCTGTATTTTGCTTCATTTCTTTTGAGTTCACTACTTTAAATGATCTCCAACAAATTACAACTAATTGTAATGGTTTTAGGGAGAGCCAGGGCCGAATGAGAATTCAGCGACCCTCGAGTCTGCTCAAGGATCTGGCAATGGAGCTCCACCATCAGGCCGAACTGGCTCGGCCTGAATGGCACCTCTCGGTCTGTCTTATATGGTCGAGTAATGGTTCAAGGCTTTGTGCATGGGCATTTAATAAAGTGATTATTGTATTAATGTAAGAACTGTGGGAGCACTTGTTATGCAAGTGCATGCCATGGGCTAGTTGTTGTTTTGGTCTTCAATAAATGTATGTTTTATTTTAGACGGTTATGTGTAGCATATCAAGGGGCTTCACAGTGGAGAAATGCTTGCAAATGGCCTAGATAGGGAAGAAAAGAAAAGAAAAAACCCAAAAGTTTCATACATCTTTTTAAAACAAAATGATCTTTTCTAGTCAACCTAAAAATGATCGTGGGGATTCTTGTTTGGTACGCCAATTCATTCATGTATGTCTGTCAACATTCATAGTATTTTATTTGCACACATATATGTATGCCTATGCCAATGTATAAAGAGAAAACACAAGTTTGGTATCTTCCTCAAATAGAAATTGTAAATCTCCTCATAATTAGTACTGAAAATATCCTTCAAAAATTATTTTACTATGATTCAAGGTTCTTTAATATTAATTTATTAATTTTTTGAGAGCTTATAAGGAAAAACATTTCTTTACACATAATAACTACTACAGTTAAATTTTTTAAATTTGTACAACTGCTTCTCTCTTTTTGCTTACCACTTTCTCACTTCCCACTCGCATATATATGGTTGTGTGTGCTAGTACACAAATATATATATGCATATAATTTTTTTTATGTCTAGACTTTTAGCTAATTACTCTCAAGAGTTCGTGCAAAACTACCATTTACACAAACTACGTAAACTTCATGCAATTGCATATGATATACACAAATGTTTGCACCTATACTCCCATACAGGAACATATAATCTTCTTACCTCTAAATGAAATGTCTTGCTATCGTTGTGGGGAAAAAAAACGGAAGCTAAATCCTCGACAAAGAGACAAGTTATATTATTTGGAATTTTCAAGTACAAAGACAGGAAAAACAAATTAAACAAATAAAACATCACATTAGTTCCTATAAGCTACTAGAATGCCACTCCTAATTAATACAGAACCAAGGTTATCAAAATCCAAATTAAACATGAATTAGATGTTTGGATTCTGACTTGGTGCTTTTGTGGAGCAAGCAACAAGGAGCCCTTTATAGCTCTAACAACAACAACGACAAATAAGGCAAATTACTTCACAATTCAATTAAAAAAAAGCCGAAGCCAAAAACTGAATTGGGTTGGTCTTTCAATCGTAGTGTTAGGATTCAAAAACACCAAATATATGAATAAAACATGTGGATTTCGGGCTGATGCTTGGGCTGCCCATAGGCCTCAATATCAACCCAAACCCAAAGCCCATATACCTAGGGCTGCCCCGGCCAGGGTTGCTTCAGGTTTGGACCAGGCTACGGGCCTTGAGCGTTTTGATGAGGCTTGGCAAAATAAGTCAACAATGGGCCAGTGTAGCCCGAACATCAGTGTCTTTAAAGCCCAACAAAATTTGAGAGTTCATCATATTACTTAGAATTGCACATTAAATAATAAAAATCGATTTATTTATAAAATTTAGTGCATAATTACATCCACTATGTCAGTAAATTGAAAATAAGAGAGAGGGGTTGCATCATTATCGGATAAGTATATTCCAACTATGTTGACATGTATAAACTTGTTAATCACTTGCAATTCTATATGCAAAAACAAAATTATATACGAGAGAAATCAAAAAAAAAAATTAATCAACTGGTTATTCTTCAATCTTCATCATCTAGTAAACTATCTTCCATCTATGTTGCTCTTGATAATATTAAGTTCACCATTTCTTCTGCAAGTTCTGCAGCACTATGTTTTTCTTATTTCTTGCACTCGTCAAGTTCTAATTTTTCAAGCAAAGTAATGCTTCAACAGTTTCTAAGCTTAGGGTGCTTTGCTTATACCACGGGTCAAAGTAGAAAATATAAAACATCTATTGTGGGCCTATTAAGAGCCAATGTCAAGACCAGAAAAGACCAGCCCAGTGAGGTTGACCTATCAGACAAAACTCATGCTGATCAGAGATAGGGACCCAAAGTGACTGGCTCATGAATCCTAATCCAAAAGGTACTAGGACTAATAAAGTCCGCAATACAAATCATTTTCCTAAGTGAACTAGGACAAGCAAAAGATAAGTCCAATGCATTTAGAAGACTCAATTAATGAGGATTACTAGGAGGAAAGTAACTCCAATTCTCAATGGGAACATGACATTCCGAAAATTATAAATACTCTCATGCACTAAGAGTGTCAGTTACATTCACTTGAGTTCTAGCTCTCCAATATTTTATTTGATTCATTGTGATTAAACTTGTTAACTTAATCATCGAAGTGCTTTCGGCTCAAAGCGGGTCGAGACATTCTCATCGTATTCTTTTCTTACAGATTGTTCGTGCTCATCAATTCGGTTTCGAGAGTTCAACCGGGCATTCCTAAAAATCTCACCTACAATTGGCATCATCTGTAGAAAGGTTTACACAATGATGAGTACCAGCTATCTCGCAAGAGGAGTTGATCCCACCAACAGGGAACTAGATGATAGCCATGACGTCCGTAGTCACGTTAGCACAAACCAATCAAGTCGGCATGATGATGATTCAGTTCGAACTTTTGGAGGACACTTCATTAGATTGGAGATACGATTCCCGAGAGGCAACCGACCGAAAGGATGGGGGGGGGTCTAGCACGGGCTCCACAGTATGCCTAAAATCTAAACCACCGAAGGAATCACTGCAGGAACTTGAATCCATCGCCATTCAGTGGCCGTGTACCCAATAATTTGTCGTTACGAACAATTGAGTGGGAGCTCTGGTAGTGGGATGAAGAGATTGCCCATCTCAGGTTGACAATTGAAGCGATAAAGGAGCGATTGCCAGATGAGATGGATGAGTACCTGAGAGATCACTAGATCGGCGGTAGAGAAGGAGGTCGAATTCAAGAAATATGAGCCCCTGGGCTGCACGTGCAATAAGGAGCCACACAGCCAGTACAGGGCATTATATGGAACGATAAGAAGATCGGTAATCTCGGAGGAATCAGACACTAGCAAAAAACCCCACAAGGGTCGAGCCAGAGCAACGGGATTAGGACAAATAGCTAGAAGACACGCTCGATAACTGGATAAGCACCAAAAGAGGCGGACAACTCAAGATATAGCTAGAAGAGCCTTGGAGCAGATTGCCTCCACCCCCTTCATTGAAGAGATTGAAATATGCTGACCTCCCACGAAATTTGCCCTACCAAAATTCACTCCATATGATGGGAAGTCAGATCCCATTACCCATGTTCGGTACTACAAGTAGATGATGGCGCTATGGAGTTATGACAATTCACTCATGTGTTGAGTTTTCCCTTCAAGTCTCACAGAGGTAACTCTATGATGGTTCAAAAAGTTATAGTCCAAATCAGTATCAAGTTGGAGACAACTAGCCGAGTTATTCACTAACTGGTTCATAGCTAACAGCAAGCAGCCGAAGGAGGTGGACTACTTGCTGACCTTGCAGAAAAAAGATGACGAGGGATTGCGTGCATATTCAAAGAGATACTGAGAGGCTTATAATCAGATAAAGGACTGCAACGAGCAGTTGGCTGTTGCACAATTCAAACTTGGCCTTCCCAGAGAACACTGGTTGAAATGATCTCTAATGAAGAAACTAGTCACCCGTATACAGGACTTGATACTGAGGATTGAACAGTATGCACGGGTGGAATAGGATGTACCACCGCTGCATGCAGGAGAAGGTTGATAAGAAGATCGAGAAGAAAGATGGGTGTAAAAGCAAGAAGCCCAAATGTAAAGAGAACAATTCATGTGAAGACACTGCCTAGCCCAAGCATATTCTAAGAAGAAGTGCAAGCCCTAGCTATCGAGCAATTAGGGCCATCCTGGATGGACCCGATCATCTCCTACATCGACAAGGACGAGCTGCTGGAAGACAAGAATGAGGCCAGAAGAATTAAGCACAAGTCATTAAAGTACTATTTATCGCCTGACAAGGAACTGTATAGAAGATCATTCACTAGCCCCTATCTGTATTGTGTCTACCCTGACAAAGTACAGGGCATCCTGTTTGAAATTCATAAGAATATCTGTGGGAGTCATATCGGCGGATGATCTCTCACGCATCAAGCTATTTCTCAAGGTTATTGGTGGCCCTATATGTAGAAAGATGCCGCCTAGTATGTGCTGAAATGTGAAAAGTGCAAGAAGTTTTCGCTGATAATTCACCAGCTCGCCGAGGACCTCACAACCATTACCAGCCCTTAGTCTTTTGCACAATGGGGGTTGGATATAGTCGAACCACTGTTCTGAGCTCCATGGAATAAGAGATTCCTCATAGTGGCAACTAATTACCTCACCAAGTGGGTGGAAACAGAGCCCTTATCTACTATTAGGGAAATTGACGTTAAGAGGTTTGCATAGAAGAGCATCATCACGAGATTCGGCATACCCTATGCACACGTTTTAGACAACGGAACCTAGTTTGACGGCAATATGTTTAGAGAATTCTACAATGGGCCGGGGATTAGAAATTACTACTCAACGTCGGCCTATCCATAGTGCAACATGCTGAAATATCAAACAAGACCATGTTAAATGGAATAAAAAAGAGGCTGGAGAAAGCTAAGGGAAGATGGGTAGAAGAGCTACTGAGCGTCTTATGGTTTTACAGAACCACTCCATGGAGATCTACTAGAAAAACCCCTTTCTCAATAGCATATAGGGTGGAGATAGTAATACCTTTGAAAGTCGGACTCCCAACCATTAGATCGGTAGTATTCGCCACCGGCCTCAACAACCAAACTTTGGTAAAAGACCTTGGTCTTATTGAAGAAAGGAGAGAAGTTATCCTACTCAAACTTATTGGATATCATCAGTAACTTAGCCAAGTCTATAACAAATGAGTCCAACCAAGAACTTTTGCTCCCGGAGACTTAATGCTAAGGAAAGTGTTGGTGGAGACTAAGAATCCAGCAGAGGGGAAGCTCGGTCCAAACTAAGAAAGTCCTTACAGAGTTATGTCCTAAGTTGGCGCGGGGGCATACCGACTGGAAATTGTTAAAGAAAGAAGACAACTACCCCGATCTTAGAATGCCAACAATCTTAGAAAATTCTATCGGTAGAGGTGTTCCCCAAATGATGTAATGATCTACGACAATCTATGATAAAGCCAATCTATGACAATTGTTTTCTTTTCAAAAGTTGCGAATAACAGCAAAATCCACAGAATTACAAAAAAGGCTATAACCATAAAAAAATCAAGTGTCAAAACTTAGTCTCGTCCAACAAGTTGGACAGATCGGCCAATGAAGGCCATAAAAATCAAGTGTAAAAACTTAGTCATGTTTAAGTTGGGAAGGTTGGCCAATAAAAGCAATAAAACCAAGTGTAAAAACTTGGTCTTGTCCAAGTTGAGCAGGTCGGCCAATGAAGGCCATAAAAACCAAGTGTTAAAACTTGGTCCTGTCTAACTTGTTGGCAGGTTGGCCAAGGAATGACACAAAAAATCAAGTTTAAAAACTTGGTTATGTCAAAAAATTAGACAGGTTGGCCAATGAAGGCCTTGGTTAATTAAGTCAAGACAGAGCAAGAATTCAGAGTTGAAATTTTGTGGTTTAACTAAGAAGCATCCATACAAGAGTCAAACTTCGAAAATGGAATCCATATTCATTCAAAATAACCAATTCATTACAAGATTTCGCAAAAGAAAGATACAATTACTTCAAAACAGAAAACTAAAGTAAAAGCTAGGCTACAACATCATCAGGCTTCTTAGCTAGGATAGTCGGGTCAGAGATAGTATGATCAACATCAATAGTATGATTAGCCGTCTTCAGCATGTTTGCATCAGCCATCTTGAGGACATTAGCTTCAGCTGTCTTGAATGTATCCGTGGCAGGAACCACCAAAGTTGTTGTACCCTTGGCCGTCACGAACGCATCCCCATCACTGCCCCCCAGTGTCTTCTCAAAGTAGTACGGAACATGTTTCCAAAGGCTGGAGAAACTCTCGACATTCATAGCCTTCAGAGCCCTGTGCCAGCCTTTGATGAAGATAGATTGCGAGAGATCGACCATCTGGTCGGCAGTATCATTCAAGTTTTACTTATGCCTCTCTTCATATTCGGCCTTCTCCTTGGCAAGCTCAGCTTTAAGTCCATCGACTTCGGCCCTCACCTTGTATAAGTCCACTATGAGAATGGCCTTCTCGTCCTCCAGCTTCGACACTACATCATCTTTTTGGATTAGATTGGTTGTAACTTGGTCTAGCGTAATCCTCGCTTTCATGGCTTCCTTTTCGGCTGTCAGACTGGCCTGTTTTGCCTTGATCCACTTCATCTTCAGAGTGCCGTGCTCCTCAATGAGCTTGTTGTGCTCCTCAGACAGAACTCGAAAGCGGCGCATGGCCTTCAAGGCGTTGAGAGAGCCCTAGAAGTAACACAAAGGCAACAAGATCAGTATATAATTAACAAGTAATTGCTGAAATAAATATGTGAAGGAACTTACCAGCAGTGATTCATGGAAGGCTCCCAGGAAGATAGAGAGGCCATTGTTCCTCTCCAACAAATCAATGTCAATATGCTAGAAGTTGCTTTCAACCACCCCCATCGCCACTTCAGCCGACTTGATCAGGGAGTCAGTCGGTTGTATCCGGCGGTCACCAACTATGGGTCTAACGACCACAAAGTCAACATCATCAATTGCCGCACTACCACTAGGATGAGGGTCTGTAGGCACAATTTTGGCCTTCTTTGGTGCAGGCTCAATCAGCCATTCTCCCGCCGATGGCTTTTTCTTTGACGCCCTCGTCTCCCTCCTCTGCTTTTCGGGATCAATAGGGATGACTTCTGTAACAAGGGCAAGGGGAATGGGCTTCGCCATTTCGGCCACAGGCTTCCCCGACTTCTTCAATTTCTTTGCCACTTTCTGCAGCACCATCTCTCTCAGGTTCATCACGTCAGGAGTGTTTGAGTCAGAAGATGAAGGGTATACAAGTTTACACCTATTCCTAATTTCGGCTATAACTCGGCAATCTGGCACCGTGAATGGAGTTGAAGTCGACATTGATCCAGATGACCTTGACTGATCCGAGGATATATCTTCGACTACATAATCACCAAGATAGGCCACTGCATCAGTAGTGGTCTGAGGCAATTCAAATGATTCCCAACTTGGGAAGTTTATTCCTGATGACACCGGGATCATGTCTTCTACAACTCGAGTTCTTGAACTTCCTACTGGTGACAACGCGTCAACAGGCACGTCGGCAACAGTCATTCAATTGTCGAGATGTATACGCTTCATAGTAATCCCTATTGAGATGTCGGCAAGCCTATGCCGATCAGAAGTAGGGACCCAAAGTGGCTAGTCCATATATCCTAATCCAAAAGGTACTAGGACTAATGAAGTTCGCAATACAAATCTTATTCCTAAGTGAATTAGGACAGGCAAAAGATAAGTTCAATACATTAAACAGACTCAATTAATGAGGATTCTTAGGAAGAAAGTAACTCCAATTCCTAATAAGAACATGGCATTTCGAAAAGTACAAATACCCCATGCACTAAGGGTATATGGTATGTTCACTTGAATTCTAGCTCTCCAATATTTTATTTGATTTATTATGATTAAGCTTGCTAACTTAATCATCGTAGTGCCTTCAATCCAAAGAGGGTCGAGACATTCTCATCGTCTTCTTCTTTTGCAAATTATTTATACTTGTCAATTCGGTTTCGAGAGTTCAACCGAGCCTTCTTAAAAATCCCACATACACCTATGTTATTTTGTTATTGTGTTATTGTGTTATTGTGTTTTCAGCCTAGATGATTAAAATTGCTATCTTCTTTTGCATCAAATTGGGGTCAATCAAGATAATTTTGCAGTTCTAAAGACTTACCATCATGTAAAAGCACTAGTTTGTACTCTTCTATTAATAAAAATTTGTAAAGCTGGACGAAGAGGATGAGAAAAGTAAGAATATCATGGGCCGGGCCAGGATGGGCTTGGACGTGGACTATTTAAACGAGCCTCCTACATAGTCCAGTAAAACGGGATACGTGGACTTCTTGGCCCTTCTAAAATGGATAAACGGACATCTTGGGCCTGCTAAAACGACGACGTCTTCATTTTTGCGTGTTCTCATCGCCTTCCTCATAAAGCAAGCAAGCTCGCTCGCTCCCTGGATACACAGTAACATATAAACTAACTGAAAATGGGAAGCTTAAACAACAAACCCAGAACCTTGGGGCAGCACCACAACCCTCCCTGCACCCGAACCCACCAGATCGGTGCCCTAGCCATAGTCGCCGCCACCTTCTTCCTCACCAGACTCTTCGACCAATCCTCACTCAATTCCTGCAACTACTCCCCCACCGTCGATGAGGTGTACAGATCCCAACGCCTCCTACGCTTTACCGACGGCAGCGGCTCCATCTTTTGGCCTCACCGCGGGTACGGGTCACACCTCTCCCTGAAGATATACGTCTACGACGAGCTCGAGATCGACGGCCTTAGGCCATTGTTGTACGGCCGCGAAGGAAAGATCTCCCCCGATGCCTGCGTCAAAGGCCAGTGGGGCACTCAGGTGATGATTAATCCCAATTTCCAGGGTTTCGGTTGTTGATTTTTGTTTCGTATTGTGTGAATTTCGATTGTGATGTGGTTAATTTGAATGTATTTGGTGTTGTTGATTCCAAATCATGGAGTCTTCTTCAATCCTATCGAGAATGTAGCAGTTTATTTATTTTTTAGTATTTTCTGTTAAGTAAAATATTAAATACATTGATCCTTACGTGTACTTAAATGTCTTTGTGGGTGGTTTTTCCTTGAGGATTTGATATATGTTAGAAATATAAATTTGTATGTACATACACATCGATTTTGATAATTTCTTTTTAGGTTCACTTAAATTTATTTTATTTGGGTTATTCTTGTGTCAATACACGCAATTTCGTTACTAAATTTTCGTGTAGTTGGTGTGAAATTGTAGGTTTACTTTTCCTTTAGTTATTTTAGAGACGGTGTTTTAAAGTGTTAGTTGAAACCCACATTTGGTTACTAATACAAAAGAGAGTTAGGTAAAGGAATTTTTAATTCAAAGTTTTTATTTCCTTCTGTTTTTTCTACTTCCATTTCCTTAGTCTTCTTGTTGGTTATGTATGATATCAGAAGCTAATTCAGTTTCATTGTGATGTTTGCAATACGAATTGTAGGTTAAAATACACAGGATGCTTTTACAGTCAAGATTTCGGACAAGAAAGAAAGAGGAAGCTGATCTTTTCTTTGTGCCAACTTATGTTAAATGCGTCCGTATGATGGGTGGTCTGAATGATAAAGAGATTAATCAGACTTATGTGAAGGTGATACTGCATTATGCTTGAATTCGTCAATTTAGAGGGACTGGGAGTTTGCTTCTTTGCTATAAATCAGACCTTGCGTTTCTACAGAAGTTCATTAACGCAATTATATGATTTATATCCACACTTCTGTTTGCTCAGCTGATTATCTGACTTTAATACCTGACATAATTTATTGGAATTTAATTCTACTTGTTATTGCTAACCGGAAATCTACCAAGCTCAATTTGTCAGCTTTTTACCCTCTTAATAAATTTTTGGTTCTCTTTCAATGAATGTTTGTATTATTTTGCCTTATGTAGAAGTGTTCTATTATGATAATATGGTCATCTTTTGTTTTCAGGTGTTAAGTCAAATGCCGTATTTCAGGTTATCTGGTGGTCGCAACCACATCTTTGTCTTCCCGAGGTATACTGGTTTACTTATTTTTAATTTCTACAGTAATAATAAGTTTTTAAATGATTTATAATGGAGAACTGAAATACATTGTGGAAGATAATTTGGAATGCTTAGTTGGAAATGAATTTTAAAACAGCTTCCAATTGACTTAAGATTAAGTCTGAGGAGTGGTTAAGTTGTTGACATCATACGCATACATGCTGCTTTCACTTGATTGCAGTGGTGCCGGAGCTCACTTGTTTAGATCCTGGACTACATACTTGAATCGATCCATAATTCTAACTCCTGAGGTACCACTCTGACTCTTCTATACATTTTATGTGCCACTTGTTTGTTTTTGAAAACATGTGAACTTGGTAGTTGGTACCAACTGCTGCACTTCGCTGCTGATTGCCAGCTTAGTATAGACCTATAGCGCCATGGAATTTGATTCCGTAACATATAAAAAATATAATTTTGCTGTGTCCCTATTGTGTGGTGGCTTGCTTTTTTTTTTTAAAATTGCTGTGTCGGTTTGTCTGTGTTTGTGTCCGTGCTTCGTAGGTGGCACCCCTGAACTCTTCTTGATGGACTAACAATAATGAATTATTTACCATAGAGTTGAAAGAGCCACCTCAAAATCACTTATTTTGGAATTGTTCACATTCTAATAGAATTCAGCAACTGCAAGCATATTTTGATGTTTGGATCTAGACTTGTTTTGGCAGGATTTTGTATTCGCATTTAATAAGATATCGAGCATATTTTGCTTGGGCCTTGAGGGTTCTATACATATTGAATCATGTTGATGGATACCTTGTATGGAATGTCGATGTGTTTTATTGCAGGGGGACCGCACAGATAAGCGAGACACTAGTGCCTTTAATACCTGGAAAGACATTATCATTCCCGGAAATGTTGATGATGGGATGACGATTCATAGGGCTAGGCTGGTCCAGCCTTTGCCTTTAACTAAGAGGAAGTATTTGGCAAACTTCTTAGGTCGAGCTCAAGGAAAGGTCGGTCGTCTTCAATTGGTGGAGCTTGCAAAGCAATACCCAGATAAGGTTTGTAGCTCCATGTTTATTTTGATAAGTACAAGGGTTTGGAATAACAGCTCATGCCTAGTGGTTGTAGCTCCATGGTCATCTCAATAGCAGTTAGCTCATTTGCATTTTCTCCTATTTTCGGGCATTAAGTTTTGGTTTTAATGTTCCTGAATATAAAGGTTATATATTGTCATTCATCTATTTAGTCCTGTGCCCAGCTCTGCAATTTGGTACAGAAGTACTATGATAATTTTGATCATCCTATAGATATGTGCACGACAAATAAGAAAATTCGCTTTTGGTCTATTTATTAGATAATTATCACTACAATTTGTTATTAGTCGGACAGACCACACACATGCATTAGCATGTATCTTCTTTCTATAGTGATGCCAGCACCCTTTCTTACTTGTATAACAAACAAAAGTATTGTGGTAGAACCACCATTGGAATTAGCTTTATTTTGTTCTGTTTTTTTAATTCATGTGTCATTCTTCGGATTTTAAAGGTCCCATGATTTTCGACAATTGTTAAAGATGACAACTATGGTTGGTGACTGAATTGCCTGCAAAATTTTCCATATGAAAATTTAATTCATACCACACACTGGTATTGAACTTGTACGGTTGACATGCACGCATGCCACTGTCTCATTGAGCAAAATCTCTCTTAATTACTTTATGTTGTTTTGATTGCTCTGTCATATTCAAATGATATTTTCTCCAAAAGTGTGCATACTGATTTTATAAACAGTTGGAATCTCCAGAGTTGAAGTTCAGTGGCCCTAACAAATTGGGAAGAAAAGAATATTTTGAACACCTCCGCAATGCCAAGTTCTGCCTGGCTCCACGTGGCGAGTCATCATGGACTCTTCGATTTTACGAGTCTTTCTTTGTGGTCTCTCTCTCTCTCTCTCTCCACACACACACGCGCGCGCACACAAACAAGCACACTGGTTGCCTGGTAGGATGGGATAATAAAAATCCTGCAACTCTTTCCACTGAACAGGAGTGTGTCCCAGTGATCATATCAGATTATGCGGAGTTGCCTTTTCAGAATGTCATTGACTACACCCAGATATCAATCAAATGGCCATGGAATCATATAGGTCCTGAACTTCTGCAGTACCTAGAATCCATATCAGGTAAAATTCCAGCACTAATTTCCGTCATATTACTTTTTGAGGAGCCTAGTTGCGACTGTCCGGCACTCACCACCGGATGGTCGCCACATCAGGTGGGGTCCACCTGATGTGGCCACCATCCGGTGGTGAGTGCCGGACGGTCGCGACTGCTATTAGCATTTTTCTACTTTTTTTTAAGCTTTCAGCATCATGGCAAATGACTCTCGTTGTTTCTCAGATGAAGACATAGAGAGGATGATTGCCCATGGCAGACAGGTGAGATGCTTATGGGTTTATGCTCCTGAATTGGAACCCTGCTCAGCATTTAATGGAATCCTGTGGGAACTTCAGAGGAAAGTGAGGCAATTCCACCAGTCAGCTGAAACATTCTGGCTGCACAATGGATCTATCATTAATAGAAACTTTATAGAATTCAGTAACTGGAGGCCTCCCATGCCTTTGCCCTGAGTATGCAGGATGCTGGAGAGATGATCATTTACTGTTCACTGCTTTGTTGTTTCCCTGGACATTGCTTTTCACCCACATTAAGGGTACCATTTTTTCGTTTTCTGGAAAGAAAATTGGGAGAAGGGAGAGGGGGTGTAAAATATAGAGCATTTTTTCTCTGGTGACGGTGGTTTGTTCAATTTTTTATTTGAGTGTAATGTATAGGCATCGAGAATGTGTATTTTACCCTTTGAGAGAGGGCTGTGCCAGAGAAAGTCATAGTACAGCTAGTTGTAATTTTGTTAATGCTGCAAGTTATTTTAATTCACAGACGGCATGACTTATCAATTGTGAAATGGTATAAAGCAAACGTCTCAAATAATTGCTTAATTTTTTGTGATGTCAAGTCAGAAAATAAGTGTATCAAGGTTATACAGAATATTCTCTCCATTATTAAGGTTCATTTGGTTGCGTGAATGAAATAATTTCATCTCAAATTAACAAGTTTAAAATTTGTCGATTTGTAATTCAAGATGTGTAGGCATCTATCAAATGGTTTATTAATCTCTTAATTTTGAATGAAGTAAATTTATTATTCAAATAAATCGACTCTTAAAATTTCATAAAAAAAAATAGCTTTGAATTCTTGCATCTCTACAATCAAACTAGTGAAATATTAATTTGAGTCAATTTAAAATTGGTCAATTAACAATTACGAGGATAACCAAATAGGCCCTAATAATTTGTACCCGAAATTTGGGAAACATACTATACAGTATCATTTTTAAATCTTTAATGCATGTTCCTAATTATCCAGTAAATAACAGAAATGCGCCTCTTTCTGTTTCGTCCTCGAATTAACTATATTAACCGTCTTCTGGAGCTCTTGTGACCCATTACAGCAATGGAGCAAAAATTGCTCCAGCTGTTGCAGAAGTGTAAAAGTGTAAAAGAATTGAAGCAAACCCATCTCCATATCCTCATCAATGGCCTCCAAGATAACAGCTTTATTGTACCCAAGCTCATCAGTCTCTCCTCAGAGCTCATTTCGCTTGATTATGCAATCAATGTGTTTCGAAATCCATATGCTCTCAATGTTATTGCATTCAACACAATGATAAAATGCTTCATTGGGAGGAGCCATAAAGACGCGTTGCGTACTTATAATCAAATGAGGGCTTCGATGATATCACCGAACAGTTTCACCTTCACTTTTCTTCTAAGATGTTTTGAATCGGCTGAGGCTTTGGAAGATGGTAGGATAACGCATGGTCATATTGTGAAGTTGGGATTTAATTCAAGCCTTTTTGTTCAAAATACACTCTTGGATTTCTATGCTAAATGTGCTGGAAGTTTGGATTTAGCTTGTCAGGTGTTTGAGGGAATGCCTGACAGAGATGTTGTTTCATGGAACACTATGATTGGAGCTTACCTGGCCAACGGGAACATAGAAACTGCAATTGGTTTATTTGAATCCATGCCAGAAAGGAACATTGTGACATGGAATTCTGTCATTGCAGGGCTTTCAAAGGCTGGGAGTATGGAACTCGCTTGTTCTGTATTTGAGCGCATGCCTGAGAGAAATGAAGTTTCCTGGAATTCCATGATATCCGGATACATAAGGGTAGGTGATGTGAAGACTGCAGAGTCTATTTTTAATCAGATGCCTCAGAAAACTGTGGTTTCTTGGACGGCCATGATTTCAGGATACACCATGACTGGAGATCTTGAATCAGCAAGGAGAACTTTTGATCAGATGCCAGCTAAAAATGTGGTCTCTTGGAATGCAATGATTTCATGTTATGTCCATAATTATATGTTCGATCAAGCTCTTTCCTTATTTCATCATATGTTAATTGATGGTAAGTGTAAACTTAATCAGATTACTTTGGTCAGTGTACTATCTGCTTGTGCTCATTTGGGGTCCCTTGAACATGGAAAGTGGATTGATTCCTATATTAAGAAATACAAATTTGACTTGTTGAATCCTTTAGGCAATGCTTTGATAGACATGTTTGCCAAATGTGGGGATATAGAAAATGCAAGCGCTATTTTTGATCAGATGGCTAAAAGATGTATAATTACGTGGACTACGATGATTTCAGGACTAGCAGTTAATGGGCAGTGTAGAGAAGCATTAGCACTCTTTGATAGGATGTGTTCAGAAGGAATGAAACCAGATGATGTTATCTTTATCGCTGTTCTGTCAGCTTGCACTCATGGCGGGCTTGTGGAAGAGGGTAAAAGAGTATTGGAACAGATGGTCTGTGACTTTGACATTAAACCCCGAATAGAGCATTATGGCTGCATGGTTGACCTGCTTGGTTGCGCAGGGAGGCTAGAAGAAGCATTCAGATTTGTAGAAAGCATGCATATGGAGCCTAATGCAACTATTTGGGCTACTCTACTTTGTGCTTGTAAGATTCATGGAAATGGGATTTTGTTGGAGTCCGTGACAAAGAAGATTCTGGATCAAGAGCCTTCAAATCCTAGCTATTTAACGCTGATTACAAATTTGAGCTCATCGGTTGGACGATGGAACGATGCTTTGAGCTTTCGGGTGGCAATGAGACACCAGGGTATTGAAAAAGTACCAGGTTGTAGCTCAATTCAAATAGGGAACATTGTCCATGAGTTTCTAGCTAAAGATATGAGGCATGGGAAACGGAAGGAAATATATGGGATTTTAGATAATCTAAATGGACACTTGAAGGCAGTATGTGATATGCAGTGAGGATATTCCAATCATCCAATGCACTTTGGATGGTTCTCTCTTGGAAGATGATCTGAGTGAGCACGAAAATGAGAAGATGAGGAGCCATGGCCAATTTATTTTGTTAGCGGGATTCCATCATGGATTTCAATGAGGGGGAAAATAATACTTATTTTGTGCTATCTCATGAAAAGAGAAGGTATCTCCGGTCATGGGTACATATGAGTTTGGCCGAGATACAGTATGTCAAGAAAGGCATCTAATTTGTATAGGCAAAAGAGATAAAACCTTTAGGCAGTGAAAATGCTTTTGAGCATAAATGACTAATGAACCGCCAGGAGCTCATATGAGAGTTGATAGTGGTGAAGTATCCAAGATGGTGGGTTGTAAAACAAGGGAAGGAACTCTAGATAGTGAAAGCTCTGTCCTCGTGATTGAGTTGCCAATTCCAATAAATTTCCCAAAGCATTCAATCAGCAGTCAAGTATTGAGCATTGGTCCATTAAAAAGTTCTGAACGATAGAAGCTGAAAGGTAGTATCGACAATGGAAGGTGCACGGGGACACTCGAATACTCTTGGATGCAATTAATTCACGTTTAGTTTTCTCCATTGCATTTGAAGGTAGAGATCCATCACCTAGAATGGTGTAAGTACGAAGATAAGAGTAATTGTTTGATATTGAGTCTTTGCAGTCATTGGTTCCTAATGAATCACAACAAAGAAATTTCTTTTAACTTTTTTCACTGTCGTAAATATGATTCCTTGAAATGAACATCTTCACCAATTTACATGAGCTACAGGATTGATTTATGACCTCGGACAACTGATGTTCGATTGAAGTGGAAATGGTGTCCTGGTTTCCCGAAAATAGTTTCATTTTGCTCCCTATTATCAGTAATCTTTAAACAATTATGAATCTTGTTTGTCGCAGTTTGATGATTATGATCGATTCCTGATTGCTTCGTTGTAACTTATCCTTAGTAAGCTGAGTATAATGAATTGGAACTATTCCATAGATGTTGACATGCTAATTTTCTGTGCCTGTTCATACCACTGACCTTTGGATTGACTGCCCGAACAAGCTTAGATTCCTGCTATGCCTATTAAAATCCTCGATGTTATATTCATTTCGTGCTGATTTGATTCTGCTGGGTCTTTTATCATAGTTATCAGAACCGAATCGCTAATTAAACCAGATAATGCACCGGTTCAATAATTCACCAGTTTAACCATGGTTCAACTTTATAATAAATAAATAATAAAAATATATTTGAATAAAAATAATAGTTAAAAAAATTATCAACGGATTAAATGATACTCTCTTTCGTACAATAACTCAAAATAAGTATAAAAATAAATAATTTATAAGAAAAAGTATACAAATAAATAAGTATAGAAACATTCAAGTGTACTTATTTTTTTTTCTCTAATTTACTATTTTTTTAATCTAGTATCCACTAGGATTTTTATTTTTAAAAGAAATAGCATAAAACTTGACAATAATATGTATTATTAAGAAAATAATTTTCATTATGTTTTGCCTATTACCGTTTTTTCTTTTTTTCTTTTTTATCCTATACCGTCCTCTTTCTCATCTTTCTTTTTTCTATTTTTGGTTTAGTTTATAATTTATAATTTATAAATTTTAATTATTATTTTTTATAATAATTATATCGATATATCCAATTATAGTATGTAAAGGATATAGAAACATAAGTTTAAAATGAGAAAACAATATAAAGTAGGAAAGTAAGATTGTGCATTATTTGTCTTGTCCTTTCTTTTTTTTGGTTTTAGTTTAAAGTTTTACTTTTTGATTATATTTTTCATCAAAAAATACAAAAAACATGTTTCTTAAAAAACATATGATTTTAAATCATACTTAATTTATGCTATTTTGACTTTTTTAAAAAAATTATTCAGTTTTCTAAATATCAGCTGGTTCATTGATTTTCTAAAATACTGGCGGGTTCTTTTGGTTCAATCCGATTTTTATGCATTTTCGATATTTTAATTGAACCGACCCGGTTCAGGACTTAATTCCTAGTTCAATCGGTTGAATTAGCTAGTCCGGTCCGATTCTAATAACTATGATTTTTATGATGCGGGATTATTTTGTGACTATAAATTTTTTGAACTTTGTAGAGCACTTTGGAGACTCCCTGGATAGTCTTACTGGCTTGGATGTTAAGCCGCGGACAGATTGGCTGATGGTTAATATGATTCACTGTTGAAGAGCATAACCAGAGTATTAGCAGGTTTAGACTTGCCCTTACTCCATGCTGATTTGGGTCCTCTAATGGTAACTAGGAGTTGCTTGCTAGAAGATGCACTATTTTTTTTGGCTGAGAACATCTTTGTCTCAGTTGACAATGGCAGAAAAATGATAAGACTACCAATTTCTTCAGATATTCTTGTGGACTTTTGATCATATATTCTCACTACATTATTGTTTATAACCAAAGTTGTGGAATACTATTTGAATTTGCGTATTCTGGAGATTTAGAGACTTATTTTAGAAAATCAGAATCTTATGAAATATTCAATCTATCATTCTACTATTAACCCTTAATTGCCATAACTGGGAAAATTTGAGAACCATGATTGCTAGCATGTTATAGATTTATACACGTACATACATTTATGTTTTACGCTACAAAAGGTCACAAGTGCTTTAATTAAATATCCTCCACCCTCACCATCCTGGTGTTTAATATGAATGGCTTCAAGTATCGTATTAATCTCGGGGTTTGGGGCCAATATAAGCCAATGGCAAAACAAACTTTGACTTACCCAATTTCGGAGTTTGGGGCCAATATAAGCCAATGGCAAAACAAACTTTGACTTGCCTAATTTTGATTACATACTATTGAGAAATGCTTCTATAGAAAGAGAAAATGAAAAATGATTGTTTGGGTTTTGAAAATGATTTGTTACTTGATCTAAAAGAAAGGGAAATGAAAGCTAGTTTAACAAATTATAAATGAAATGGATTTAATTGATCCAATCATCCAATTTATCTAAGGTTTATAACTTAAATCAAATCTCACAATTAAGAGAGTTTGATTCGGATGATTTAGTTTTGGAAACCAATAATTCTCAAGTAATTAAAGTTAGATTCATGGTCAATAGCAGGATCATAGGTTAATACTATCGATTTGACTCGAATCAATACAAAATTAGAAAATTAAGCATTGAACTAGTCAAATATAGTCAATAACCTAGCTGTTCTCAGGCATCCAATCATCCAATTGATGAGAATAAATTCCTAACAATTGTAGATTCACTATCTAGGAAAGATCCTTAGATGAATACCATCTATTTGGATGAATTCAACACATAATTTGGGAATCATACACTGAAATCACCAAATATAATCAATAATCCAAGTGTTTCAAGATATCTACATTCAATTACTAGGAATTAGAGATCTAGAAAGATAAAACAATGAATTCATGAGATATCTTCATTGAAACCCTTGAATTTCTTGAGTGTTCTTTATAATTGAATCAAATTGAAGACTAGCTACTTGAATCCATATTGAAATTGACCAAATTGTGAATGAAATCTAATAAAATTGATACTAGGAAATGGAATTACAAAGTATTTGATGCAATTACAAGAGATTGAAATGAGGATAACAATGCAATTAGACTATTACAATTGAAATCCTAGAGTTCTAAACTAGGAAAACGTGTAGAAACTGATATATATATATATATATAAAGCTAGATCCCCATACTTACATTCAAACTTGTATTTGTACGCTTAATTCCAAAGAAGGATCCCATAAATCGTAGACATGGTTAGGCTGGCAGTGCGCACGGTCCCAGATCATAGGCACGGCTAGCTTATGGACCCCTTTACGGATAAATCCCTCTCTCAATGGTGGCTCAAATCTTTGCAGGCGTAGGCATGATAGGAATCACTGTGTTCACGGTTAGGTGACCGTAGACACGGCCTAAAGACCTGTTTGCCATTTGAAGCTCCCTTTTACTACTCTTTTAAGTCCAAAGTCTACAAATCAATCATAAAACATCATTAGGACATTAATAAGCTAAAATAAGAGTATAAATAATTTAATTAGACTAACTAAAGTCATTTAGGGACTATGATTACACTTCTGAAGTGGAATCAGACATTCGAAGTATCAACTTTATCTGTAGTTCCAGTCTCAAAATCTTCGTAATATTATTGGATATAATTTTCTGCTACTTTTTTGTCTGGAGAATTCTGTGCTTTTCGTCTTTGTACATTCATCCTTGGCAGGCTTTATACGCATTTGAAGAAAAGTTTAGTTACATTTTTACTCCCCCCCCACCCAAGCCTACAAATGCATGCGTTCTATCTTCAAAATTTTGAAGTTTCATGGATGATGGTAGCATGAAATTCAATGCTGTGGATATTCTTGCTGTATTTGTAGGCAGTTGACTTCAGTGAAACCCAGTTGATGTGTCTCAGAGGCTGTAACTTTTTTCAGGCGGTGATTATATTTTATGATGCCCTTTAATATTTTATCCAGGAAGATCCGGGCATAGTTGATAACCTCCAGTTTGCCGTCAATAGGATAATTGAGTGAGTAACAAATGGATCATGTTTTGAGAAATAGTTGTTCTATGTAGAATTGAAGGATTCTCTTTTTAGCTCTTCAACTCTTATTTATGATCATAGTTGTGTCTTTTCACACAGAAACAAAAGCAGATTAGCTCTTCTGTGGTTCTTTCTGTTAGGGTGTTCATAGACAGCTCTAAAAACACCCACAGCTCTATGATCAGCAAAAATAATTCAGACTTGTTTGTACTTCATATGGTGCATTGTCAAAACTTTTTAGGTCATTAGGACATTGTGAGCATATAAAATTTTAGTGGGAACCATTTGTTGCTTGTTTCTATTTGTAAAAAAAGTAAGATTGTTACTAGATCCATATATGAAGCATTGCAGAACAATTACAGGATTCTAGTCTATGATGCATTTAAAAAAAAAAAAAAAAGCAAAAAATATTGTTCTTGAAAATCACTGTTTCAACAAATGACATGCATTGATGAGAGATCTTTTTTGGGTAGTGGATGAGAGTCATGAGACATGTCACTCTTGCAAGGAATGTACAAGTGATTGTCACCGGCCTTGCCATAGAAGTAATTATCCACACCATTTGAGCAGTACTGGTGCTTGGAAGACACCAGGATGGTTAATGGGCCTTCACCTTCAGCATTGGGCTGAATTAATCTTTTAAATCATGCAAGATTTTATTATATTATGAAGAAAAATATATCAATTGTAAAATAAGGCAACTTGATTTCTCCATATTTAATTCTGTTATCTACTCCCTGTCTCTCTTCTCCTTTTACTTCTCTTTTATGCACACTCTTGAACTTCATCTGAAGCCCTATTTGTACATGCATTTGATGCAGGCAAATGACAATAAACGCGACCAATAAAATCTGGCAGAATTGCGGCTGAATCATGCAAGAAACTTGTACATTTACTCTAAGATTTAATTGCTGCATTTGCTATAGTAAAGTCGGTGCAACCGAGCGGTGCATTTATTAATGGTCATCCATAAATGTTGAATATTTACAACCGGTGGTGATTTTTTTTTTCTTGTCTTTTGTTTTCTTTTGAGCTCATAGTTGGCTGTGATTCTTGTAAATTTGGTACCAAGTTCAGAGCAACCAAAAAAGAAAAAAAAAAATGATACGTTTGCTCGTGAAATTTCTGTATGTGCAAATGAATAATTTACTACAGGAAAAAATTGTATCCTTGTCCACTGGAGAAAATGTATTTGTCTTGGAGAACTTTGCATTGACGAGCACTCCCCTCCCCCCCTCTTTTTCTTGATCCATTTAATTACTTGTTTTCCAGCACATGCACATTTGTATATTAATTAAGGTGATAAACATTCCATCGATGAAGAAATTAAAGAGCATGCAAAACACGTAACGTGGTTAATGAGACACTGCCATATGGATCAAGTTACCTCCTTTGATGGGTTGCGACCGGATTGAGTGGTTTAACTGGTTGAATCGGATCCTAAATTGGTGCGATTCAATTAATTTACCGAACATGCATGTGAATCAGATTAAACTGGATGAACTGGCTGATTTTTTGAAAACCAGTGAACCAATAGGCTGGCTCAACCGAACAAACCGTTGACCAACTTTGACTTTTTAATCCTACCACCACTCCACTTGATTCTTTATATTTTATTTTGTAATATAAATTATATTTAAAATAATATATATATATATATATATGAATAAACAAAAAAATTTTAATTTGTAACACCGATTGAAACACTGATTGAACCAATGAACAGTGAACCAGCAGCCTCACAAGTTTGATGCCCAGTTTGATTTTGATAACTAAGAAACATATATATATATATATATATGAAGCGACCATCATTTCTTTCTCATCAAAATAAAATGTGCATCATTTTATATGTGTTTATTATAGTTTTCCAAAATAAAATTGAAGAATATTCATGACAAATTTCAGGATAGATATTCATCATTATAAATTATACTCCCTTTTACATTAATTCCTTCCATGCAATGGTCTCGTCCTTGAACCCAAAACGCAATCCCTTTAATCTACTCTCTCTCTCTCTCTCTCTCTCAGCTGAAAATTTGAGTTTTTTTTTTTAGTTTTCAGCTAATAAAACTATTTTTTTTTCAAGTAATTGAATAGCAAACAAGAAATAAAATATCACCAGAAATTCAATCGCAACCTTAAAAATATGAATATGAATATATCTCAAACTATATGAATAAACTCTAAAATAATCACAGTAATAATTAAGAACTTCTGGAAAATATTGTACATGGATGACATATTGGGAGGTTAAAAATACTAATATGTCACAAATAATGGCTGATAATATGTTTTTCCATTGTTACCAACTTCCAAATCTTGACAATTGTAGGCGCTTACTATGACAGTTTACTCCCTAGAAAAAACACAAATCCATGTTAAAACTGTGTTGAAGTCATGGCACGAAACATATTCAGAGAAGCCATATGACCAAACTGCAACCTCAATATCAATATATATACATATGTATACATAAAAGTTGAAGATGACCATGCCAATGATTCTGTCGGTATAACTGTTCAAAGTATATATATCCCATACTGGCCTGAATGCAGAAGCTTAGAATCGAGTGAATGAACTTTGAAAGAAACATGTAGCCCGATTAAGAAGGAAAAAAAAGATGAGAATGAATAGATAGTCCACGTTTGGCAAATTAATATTTTGGTCAAAACTGTACTGCACTTGACCTGCAGGATAGGCAACTATAAATGGCCTGAAAATCATAAAAAAAGGTTCATAAATGCCCATGTGAAAACTTTGCATCCACAAGTTTAATTTGAACTACTACTCCTCCATGGCTGCTAATCACTAGAAGAATGACTGGGGGAGGTGTTGGCCTTAAACTTCACCGCTATCCAGTCCCGAGTTATAAATGCTAGCTTGAAGTTTCTATATGTGGCCAAACCTTGGCTGAGTCACCTAGAAATCACTCTCAGACTGTCAACTACAATTAAACATTAGAGAAAAGAGTCCTAGCTTCGAGGGCAATGTAACCTTCAAAACCTTCAATGCCAACCCTCAATTATATATGATATGATCGTGATGGGTCGTTGCAATTTGTGTATATACATGTACGCATGCGTGTATATATTAATAACCTATGTTCATGACAAATGGTGAGGAAGACGATTGAATTAACAGTACTCATCTTAACTGGAGAACCGTACCAGATAGGCCGCTCAATTTAATTAGTGTTTACAAGTTACTATTCTAATCAATTTAGGCAAACGAACACGGACCCCTTGCAAAAGAATCCAACATGACTATAGTTTGGTGCCAAAATATAGTGTCCCGCCTCCTTTATGCTAGTGTTCCTAATTAGTATCATACGATATCCATCCTATTAGGGGCAGCGCAGAGACATGAGATGTTGGGTTGTTTTGTCATCCCGAGAAGAAATTATACGGAGAGCCGAAGCCAAGAAAGGAATTAGGGGTCGGGGCTCAAACCTTGGTTGGTGAGAGGGAGGGGCAAGTGCCCAACCACTAAAGAAAATATGAACATAAGATCATGTCAAAATTATGAACCCATACTTGTCTAATATATCCACTTTTCATAGATCAGGAAGTACCCGTTTTATAAGATAATTGTTTCAGACTTGAGGCTTTGTTTTATTGTAATACGTACATACACAAATTCATTATTTAGTTTTTGCTTGATTATTGTTTATTGTGTTGTGCTGCCAAAACCTAGTTCCACACCTTAACATTAATGAACGAAGGTTTAGGTATCTTACTGGACTTTTTACAACCATTAACAGCAGGAGTTTCATGGTCAGTTTCTGCATGTCCCCTGCTCTGAACTACAGTGAATGTGAAGCTCCCATTACAGTCTAGCTAGCTAGATGAGACACCAAATCATTTCTCAAGGCCCAAAATGATAAAGAGGAAAAATAAAGATGATTTGAAAGAGGCAGTGTCGCCAATTTGGCAATGAGAAAGCAACTTCAACATTTCATGTGATTGATTATTAGGCAGGCTCGACAATTTGAGAATGAGAAAAAGCAAAATCAACATCATGGGGAGGTGATTAATTATTAAGGCTTTTTTGGGTAAGAGATTTGATGGGATCCTTTCTTCACATTCCCTTGATTTGTACATAAATGGAAGATGCTTCTAGGTCTGGACCCCGCATACCCTACAGCATGCAGTGACACTGTATGCATATATACATAGAAGTTATATTCATCAATAACGTTCATTATTATAGGAAGGAAACTGTTATTTCCATGGATTTACTCAACTCTGTCATAGCTGTGAGAGGAGAGCTGTTTAAGATTTAAGGTTTAGGGTTTCTAACTTTTAACTCTTATGCCTTGCATTGAACTTGAAAGTATGCCCAATATCAAAAACTTTGACTACAGAAATCAAATGAACTTGGGTTTTGATCTATCTATTGCTGGTACTTTATTATCATTATATTGATCATTCTGTTGATGGAATGGTTAGGTATTAGTAGTAACCGTTATGTGAGAGAATTTAGCCAAATAGGTAGCCGAACTTTTGTACATGTCAACTTCAGAATTCTAGAGAATACCCTAATCCCGTGATTAAAGTACTATGGCAGTTCCACTGCATATTCTGTGGCATTTTTTCCTCTAATTTTCGATTCATATATTCCTATGGTTTCCTAGGCCAACGCGTTGGACAATATCACACGCTACCGATGCATCATGCCCCTCACTAATGGATTGCGAAGTAACATGCAGTGAGACATCATTCTAATAGGGAACATTAAGAAATTGAATTGGACTAAATATAGTTAGCTATGTTGAATCTGGAGCTACAGTTTCATTGTCACAGATGGAGCCATAAACAAGAACGAGAACTATTGCTAAGCCTAATCTATAATATAGATTAACTTTTGGGTTTCATGCGTGAAAGATGTTTTTAGATGTTTTTCACTGATATCTGATCATTAATGCTAATTCTTCTATTTTTGTTGGCCATGAATTCAAAAGATACATACATGCACGCATTCATAAATATGTATCAGCTAGGTGGTGTGTGCATGTACTGCATAAGGTCTAAATTTAATTGAGTTATTTATTTATCATAAGTTATGCGTATCCAAATTCAGCTTCAGTAACATAATCTACCACCTAGGTGCACCAAGGCTCTCTTTCTCTCTCTCTCTCTCTCTCTCTCTCTCTCTCTCTCTCTCTCTCTCTCTCTCTCTCTCTATGTTTATTGAAAGCTAACTTTGCATGCATTTGAGAAAAAATAGTTGTCTAGTTTTTTTCTTCTTCTTGTGGTTGAGATCATATGAACAGCATGACTTTAGACCTAAGTAATCAATTAAATGGGTTTTGCAGTATTGGGATCTCTTCCACTTCAAGAGCGAACAATGTTGAAATTCACGGGTTAATAATAATTAGGAAGAAAAGCAAGATTTATTTTATTTTCATGACAGTCATTTCTTGTTGAATTTCACATATGGCATTCTCTAGTAGGTTTTTAATGGTACCATTAACTTTTGATTACATAAGCCTTCAACATAGATTCCTAACTAAAGCCTCCCTCTGATAGAGAGTTCTTGTTAGGTAATGAGTGGAAGATGTATCTTGTTGAGTCACTATCTGATGATGCAAACAAATGATGATCTGTATCAACTTTCAATCTGCGTGCATCCATGCCCGCACCATTTTGTGTTGATGCTGAGATGGATTATATATAATGCAATAGAGTGTGAAGGTCATTCATTTGCAGTTATCATCTTCCAATTGAGTTTATGTCTAAATAAGACTTATTTTAAAATTTATTTTTTAATTTTAAATTATTTTAAACTTAATTGCCAAACTCATGTCGTGCAAGAGGAAGCGTTTTGAAAACACAATTTTGATAAGAATTTGAGACAAACTTTGTAACATTCAGAAGTTGTGTTTTGAAGACACAATTATTGTTTTCAAAAACAACTTTTTAGACTACTTAATTTTGGTAAATAAGTTTTAAAAAATTTGGGTTGAATAAATAAGTATAAAAATAACTCTATTTTTGTAATAAACTCATCTTTGTGATCTTTATTATGAAATATTGTTTATTTAGGATGACCATTAAGACGTTTCACTCTTATTTTCATCTAATAAGAAACGGTGTTAGTCAACTTCAGTAAAAGAGACGTGAAGACAAAAGTTGAAAACCTCAAGCATTGTTCTCTATGTGTAGAAGTTTTTTGTACTAACTAGAAGAAACAAAGGGTCTAAATTAATTGCTTATGGCAAATAAATGATTTTGTGATTATATATAAGAAAATAAATTTAATATAAAATGACGTAGTGTTAATAAGACTTTTAATAAGGCCTCATCTAATCCATTGATCGATGAAATGAAGATTTTCATTTCAACCATGGAATGGAGAAGATATCCAAATACATAAAAAGATATTATTAATCGTAAATTTATCCAACAGTTATTTTGGTTGGTCACAACAAAAGTTAGCAGCTTTTATTGCCGTTCATTGCTACTTCACATGTGGGATTAAACTATTTAACTTCTATTGAGTTGCATACTATCTAGTCATGAGAATCGACGATGGATTTTCTTTGGAAAATGAAAATATATACATGTCATAATGCACAAATGTCCAAGGATAGAGATTCATTTGCATTATGGAGAAATGAAGTACTAATTTTAGAAATACCTTTTGATGATGGAGAGTATGCGTACGAAATGTGAAATTAATTATTGTTAGAAAAATCGAAATCAGCAACCTTTGTTTCAGCAAATGACAATATGCATAGAGGGATTCATTTGCATAATGGAGAAGTTGAGGTGTTAACAATAGAAATGCCATTATTCTTGTGAATATACAGACAAAATGTATAATTAGCATTTTAAGAAATGAGATCAACATTTCTCAAACAAATGACAATACATATATATATATATATATATGTATGTATGTATTACATATGTATGTATATGGATTCATTTGAAAAATGTTGAAAATGTGGGTACTACTTGTAGGAATGTCTTTTGCATGCATGTGAATATATACGTAACTATCATTAGAACTAATAGTCACGGCAAAGCGACTTTGCATTAGAATGGAAGTTCGTTTCTCTGAGGAATAATAAAGTTAGGACTCGTGATTTAAGCAAGAAAAATACAAATTTAATTGGAATGTTTGGCTTACCCTTGATAGATAATGTTTTGGGAGTTTGTTTAACAAATAAAAAAATCCATTAATTAAGTAGTACTGACTATTTAGTGATTATTCTTATTAAATTATCAAATATAAGTATGAATTTGTTATTGATGGAGAGATTTTTAAAAAACTAAATAAAACATGACAAAATTTAATAAGCATGAATACTGAAAATTTTCGTATTATATATCTAATTATTCGCATATGAAGTGGGGGTTTGAAAAAAGTCTATTGTTTACCATACATAATTACAAGATTAAAGAAATCGTCCTTTCTACTTAAAGTTTGTAGGGTTCTTTTCACTCAGCATCCACAAGCTTTCAAAAGACAAGCATATATGAATGGGACATACTAGACCTCTTCACATGAATGTTTATAAAAGGACAACCTAAGGTCTGTTCTCTGATGCATAGTTAAATGGCTTTTAGGGAGGATCATGGATCGACCTTTCTTCGTTCGGGGTTTCTAGCTTTAAAGTTGATTCACAATTTATAAATCACGAGTGGTATGAATTATTTCGTTACCCAATAGAACCAAGGCTATTTTCTGAGGTGGGTGCTTAACTGGCTGCTCCTTGTTTTGCTTTCTCTCTCTTTGTTCCACCTCAATTATTTAAGTAATTTCCCTCTCAGTTAATTACCTTATGTCGTTTACATGCTGCATCTCTCTCTCTCTGTGCAAAAATATAAAAAATAAAAAAATCTGATGCGTTATAAGACTTGAGTCCTAACTTAGTTTGATCGAGTTGTTTTAAACTTCTGTTTACATGCATCTATATACAAATTATCGTATGAAGAAAAGTTTCTAATAATATTGTTGATTCGATAACAAAGACTGTACAAGATCCAAAAAACTAAATTCCCTTAAAGTGGAGTCAGTATTAGTTACGTTAATGCTGTGTTTAAAATCCGAATTTATTATGAAAAAAATAAAAGGAAAGAAAAATATGAGAAAAAAGATAATAAAATAAAAGAAAATTTTTGTTCTCTTTTTTGTCATCATTTCATTTCCATCATCAAATTTATGATCTAAACACATCATAAGTTTTGCTTTTAAAAACTGCACCACAAAAAATGTTAGTATGGGTTGTGGGCATCTATCACTTATCGACTTATACTAGCCACTTTAATTATGGTCTACTAATAGTCACTGGACCCCAACTGAAACAAACATTAACTGATAAGTGACAAATAGCCATAACCGATGTTAGCACCCCTTCAATGTACCATCTATTCTTGTCTCATGCAACATCTTAACCTCCACAGCTTCTACCTAATAAAGCACACTTTTTTTTTTCTTTAGTGGCGAGTTGGGTTGACGGGGAAGAAATTATCTGAACTTTTCTGAGAGTTGAAAAAACTGAAACAAATGGAACCTGAAAGTACAATATTACCCCCTGAATTCTAGTGGTATTGCTAAATTATTTTTATCTAAATTTGGGCCATCTGCTACAGCCACAAGCTAGTTCCAAAAACTTTAGTACAACATTTTTGGCTTGTATCTAAATTGGGTTGGCCAGCATATGGTTTTCGGTTGAATCAGATGGTGGGGGCCCATCACATGTCATGTGTAACTGAACACTGTTTTGAACTGCCAATCCAAGCCACAGCGGGGGCAGTACCATAAGATTTCCAAGAAGTATTGGGATTTGTGGGGGACAAGAAAAAAAGAGAGACTATATTCCAATGGTGTTTAAACAATAGTTCCCAAAACCGAAAGCGGAAGTAGAAAATTACTTGAGAGACATGGACAACCGGAGGAGTTTGCTTGGATTGCTTGTCAACTATCTTTTCACAGGCCGATAAAAACAAAAAAAAAGCATGAAATATGGCTTAAAAAAATGACGAATATAAAACATTTAAAATGCTAATTTCATACAGTATTTATAGATTTTTATTAAAACAAATTACATATTATTGTTAAATAATAAGATTTGAGCTAAAAATATTAAAAACTATGATAAACGAATCTTTAGAGAGTTTTCACGATATTTTTTAAGAGTTTTTAATAAATTTCTTTAAATTATGTTATAGTTTTGAAAACTTTGCCGAATCGTTTTTCAAAAGTTTCTCTTAAAATTCTATAAGAGTTTTCTCTTCATTCTGAAAGTGAGTTTTTTAGGAAGCAGGTTTCCTCTCTCGAATAGAGTTTAATGGTAACTATGGTTTAACCTTTGAGAATTAGCTCCTCAATTCAGCATCTTAGTAAAATTAGTACTTCATGATTTTACAAAACAACAGGGCTAAGATTTCTTTAGATTCTGTGATTCCTCTCAATAATGAAGTTAATTCCATCTGGATATAGACTAGCATGGGCTAATGTATGTACCAATATAGGAGAAAGGGCAGCAATAATAGACATAAAAAATGCAATAGATAGGATATGAAAGGCAAGCATTGCCTCTATGAAGCAATTACAATTGATTCCAAGAACTCTAGTCTCTCAGCTTTCATAAAAGGGAAAAACTGATTTTTTTTCTGATTAAAAAAGGTGGGAAAAACTTATTAATTCAAGGAGCATGGTTCGTCGGTAGTGAGGCTCTCGCCTAAGAAAATCCTATTTTTCTAAAAAATTTGTACATAAAATTCTATAAAAATGATGTGAAGATAACATTTTAGTAATTAAGAGCCTTTATAAACATTTATCTTAGGTGCTTGTCACCAAATCTGCTACATTAGGAATTGTAGTTTCACATGCCATCAAGTTGAGGACTGTATTTGGCGTAGTGATAAGGTTGTTAAATTTGGATGTCATGGATCAAAATATAGAAACAACCTCTCCACCAAGGTAGACATTGATCGGGTTAGGCAGGGTTTGAGGCCAAGCCTACACCAAAAATAAAATTAATGAATTGTTTTCCTTAAAAAATAATGTTAAATACTATAAAATTTAAATATATAAATATATTAAAATCTAAAAATATATATTACTTTATATATATTTCAAGCTGCACCGGATTTCAAATACAATTGGCCACACCATCCATTAATTTAATTAGGCCTAAAAAATGTCAAACCCAATAAATAATGAGCGAGCTTGGGCAGACCGTCTGGCCACATCTCTACTCTCCACACAAGATAAAAATATGTATGTGACCCTCCCCACATCATACATACAATAGGATATTATTAGACCACTAAATAAATTTCACCATAACTTTGATAAATTCAAAGCTCTGGGAGGAAATTAACGAAGGATATGTTGCCAAAAGCAGGCAGGCTAGTTGGGTTAAACCGCAAGTTAGGTCCATTTCAATCACACAATTGGAAAATACGGTTCTAAGCGTTCAACTTATTTCCACCGAGCAAATCACGCTAGCAAATGTATGACCTATACGAATGCATATATGCACACACACATAAATATATATCTATATAGTAGCAGTAAATGAGGAAGAGTATGTAAATCTTACATGCCAATTTAACCTGTTATCTGCCCCTCTGCGATTCCATTTTAATGCATTTTACAGTTACACAGAGAGTTATATACAGAGTGATATATATTTATATATAAGGATCCGGATCCTCTTCTGTAATTCTCTCTATCTCTCTCGAGCCATGTGTGAAGAGAGAGAGACTAAACGATAGAATAAACTGGATAGAATGGAGAGGACCCGGTCCCTATATATATATATATAGAGGGAGAGAGAGAGAGAGAGGGGGGAGGGGGGGTTTTGAAAGTGATAGCAGTCTTGAGAAGCAGACACTTCTCATACGCATTACATTACCTAAGCCTACGGATAAGGACGAAGTCTATGTGCAGTTAGTTCCTTTCGTTAGTTCTATATAAACTTCTGTCCTCTCCCATTATTTTGCTAACCGCTCTCATTTCTCAACACCATTCGTGAAGAATTGAGACCCTGTTTAAGAGTTCTGAGCAGTTGTGGCCTTTCTTGGAATTGTTTCTTGATCTGGGTTTTGCTTCGATTTTCTTGTGTATTTTTCTTTTGTTTGGTAGTGAAGAAGAAGAAGAAGATTTGAAGAGATGGGTGGTGCTGCGCATTTCGTGTTTGGAATCTTTGGTTGGTCGTCCCTCTGTTTGTTTGATTTCCTTGTGAATTCTTTCCCAACTTTTGTTTCAATTCATACTAACTCTTGTTTCTGTTTCTTGTACCAGGAAATGCTAATGGTCTGTTGCTGTTTTTGGCACCGACGTAAGCATCCCACAACAACTTCTTCTTCTTCTTCTTCTTCTTCTTCTTCTCTCTCTCTCTCTCTCTCTCTCTCTCTCTCTCTCTCTCTCTCTCTCTGTATTTATGTGTGCGTGCGTGTGTATATAGATTACAATATATACTGTTTCTCTTGTTTTGAAGTTAGTTTTTGTTCACCACGAAATTTGATGTATTGATGGATTGATCCTCTGTATATGTGTTCGTTCTCAAGAGGGTTTTCCAAGAAATCCATGAACACTTCGGAACATCCAGAAACTTCTCATGAAATTAATTCGAAAATTCTTGAATCATGCAATCTAAAGGGGTGACCATTAGGACATAATTAAAATTCCTTAATGATTTGCTAATCCTTTGTTGAATTTTCTTAATCAATGGTTAGGATTACGTTTAAGAGGATCATTATGAACAAGTCCACTGAACAATTCTCAGGCATTCCGTACGTCATGACCTTGCTCAACTGCTTGCTTTCTGCTTGGTAAGTTTTTGAAATTGCTTCTAATTTTGTTTTTTTTTTTTTTGTTTGCCTATAATATCCGTTAAGTTCCCTTCATTAAATTGTCTTTTGTTGATTACCAAGAGGGTATAGTTATCACGTTAATTCTCGGTGTTCTGATAGTTTGTCAGTTGGAGGCCAAGGCGTATGCTAATTGACATAATTGCCACTGTCTAGATATTGTCATAAGAGTTACATGTTTATATGGTTCTATTATTCCAAGTCACAACAGTGTTTTACTGCCCAGAATTAGAATAGAGATCCCACAAAAACAAAAACAAAAAACTTAAAAGAGAATGGTTGATCCTCTTGTACAATTCTTCCCCTCATGAAATATGGCAATTTACTAATTTAACCTATATCAATCGAGCCAGGTATGGCCTGCCTTTTGTTTCCCCACACAACATGCTAGTTTCAACAATCAATGGCACTGGTGCAGCCATTGAAGCCGTCTATGTCTTCATCTTCCTCATATTCGCACCAAAGAAAGAGAAGGGCAAGATCCTAGGGCTTTTCATCTTTGTGCTTGGTGTATTCTCTGCAGTCGCTCTCATCTCCATCTTCGCACTCCATGGCAAAGGCAGAAAGCTTTTCTGCGGCCTAGCTGCTTCCATCTTCTCCATCATTATGTATGCTTCCCCTTTGTCAATCATGGTAAGCAGCTAAACATCAAGTGTCAAAGGTCGAAAATTTTGCAAGCTCTGTTAGAAGGTTTCTTTTAGCTGAACATCGTGAATTTTATGTATCTATGTATATATATATATGCTTGCTTATTTTATGCAGAGGATGGTGATCAAAACGAAAAGTGTGGAGTACATGCCATTTTTCTTGTCTCTGTTCGTGTTCTTGTGCGGCACGTCCTGGTTCCTCTTCGGGCTGCTAGGAAAGGATCCTTTCATTGCTGTAAGTTACTTGAGAGTTTCATTTTTTTATTTATTGTTTTGGTCTATAATCAGGGCTTGACTATTATGTATATGTACTTGCATATTATGTTAATTTGATGGATACATACATATGATGGTTGTGCAGGTGCCTAATGGTTTTGGTAGCGGATTAGGAGCAATTCAGCTCATCTTATATGCTATTTACCGCAACAAGGGTGGCGAAGGCAAGAGACCCGATGGATCGCTGGAGATGGGGCCCGGCAAGCCCCATCATGAAGAGAAGCAATCGAACACGGATCGATCTCAAAATGGACACCTGTAGACGGCGTGTATGGACTGATTTTGGACAATTGTAACCCGCATTCCCCCGTTCTTATTTCGGGTTTAACCCATGTTATGGTCCTCTCTAAGTTTCCAGAATTTAGCTACCGTTAATGTGTTTTGTTCTGTAGCTTTTGTACCACTAATGACACTGCCCATGAGGCTATAATGCTTTAACAAACAAATGTAGGATTTGTTGGTGAGTTTGGATGAGCTTGACAGGTATGTTTGTACCCGAAGGTGTCTTGATCCAATGGAAACACGTAGCCGAAATGGGGCTTCTGGTCCCAGAAAAGGACCTCAGTTCACAAGCAGTACTGTAGACGGTGAATTACATCCACCTGTAACATCTAACGGCTCATACACGAACCCAAAATAGAGAAATTGCCTCAATAATAGAGATGGCTTTGAGTGGAGCTGTGATAGTACAAAAGAACCGAAAGACACGACAACTGTTGAACCATCTCGAGCTCTAGAGGTATGTTTGGTTTGAATCTATTAAGCGTTTAGTTCGATTTTAGGGCTGAAATTTATTAATCTAATAAATTTGATTCAGTTTAGCATTCTTGAGACTCAATTTGATTTGAGATTTATTCGAAGGGCCGTTTGGTTTGGTTTAGTTTGAGCTTTTTTTGACTTTATTTTTTTTGCTTATAAATAAAAAAGTCAAGATTTTAAAGTTTTTTTGTTTTTTTTTTTTTGCTTTTCTGCTTATCTTATCCTGTTAAAAGTAAAAAAAATTAAAAAAAATTAATTTTTTTACTTATAAACCAAAAAAGCAAAATAAAAAAAGCAACAAAAAAGTCAAACCAAACGGACACTCAACCCAAACCGATTCAAGACCCAAATGCATGTCACAAAATTATATATATATATATATATATATAATATGTCATTAAATTAGTATTTATTATACTGAAACATTATTAATTTGTCTATAAATTAATTTTTTAACTTTTCGAGAAATTAGGGATTTAAAATTTTTGTCTATTTTTTTAATGTTTTTAAATGAATAAAACAATATAGGAGATCCAAACCATGGGTTTCAAGAGATAATCAGATCAATTTTGAGTTAAAAAAAACCTGATCAAAATCGATTCGGTTGTGAGTTTGACATGAAATCGAACCAATCCGTAAACACCTATAAGCATAGCAGTGATCTGTCAAAACAAAGGAATCATAGCCGAGAAAGAAAGCTGAAGTGAACAAAGTTCATATTCGTTGTTCCTATCCTATGCATGCATAATCTTCTGCTCATATATAGTCATAGTCGTGTGTCGGCATCTCATCGGATGTTAATTAGATTATGGTTAAACATAGATGCAAACAACCATAAGGTCACCAAATCTAAAACATAATTTCATTTTTTAACGGTCGGTGTTGATTGTTCTCACGCATAATTGAGTTTGGGGAATTGATTATAGCGTCAATGATTGTGTTCATAACATATTTAGTCGTTGGATGGTAATTTCATAAGTGGTGTTAATTGTCAGAAGTGATTGTTTTGGTTATTTGGCTTTAATATTGATGTTAATTGTCAAAATGAGCTGTTTTCAAATTTTCTCAAAAGATAGATTTCGAAAATGCTTTCGCCAGATAAGCCTTCCGCGTCGCTATTAATTAAGCAGAAAATTAAGATGATACACAAGAAGCTATTTTCACCCTACTTCGTATTGTTTGATAAATTAAAATAGTGTCCATTGATACCTTGAGAGATTCGGCTGGGTATTTAACAAGGCACAGTTCACCACTCATAAGTCAGCGAAACATGTTAGGCTTTAGACTTCAAATGCTCACACCAACACAACCAAGAGAATAATTCTAAACAAACACAAGATCCCATGTTTGAGATGAAAATTTCATTTCGAAATTCTGCCTGTTATAATATTCATAGGAAGTCATGGTATAGGAAATGTTAGAAATACCAGGAATTCTTATTCTAGTCTTTGTAGATTCCAGCTTCTGAAAATTCATTAACTCCATATTAGGCCCCTCATTTCACCTATAGAATTTACATGTTATTGTTATGCCTTTCTATATACATATATATCCCCGGCACGTGTTAGCAGTTCTTGACAGAGAGCAACATCTCAAAGCTAAGAGGACTTAATTAAAAGACCTGCAATTTTTCCTGATCTCTCCCTGTGAGCCTGTCTTGACACCAATTTGACCCATCTTCACCATTGATGAGGCAAAGTCTAGCTCAAATGAGGACCCCGGAACAGAGGAGCCGACATAGGAATCGATCACTTGCTTGGTGGTGGTGTCATCATTAAGCCTAGCATCCGATGCAATGACGGCAAATCCACCCTTAATATTGCGCAAAATTTGATCATCGAACACTTCTCCGCTCACCCTGTCAAGAGGTATTCGGACATTACCATCTCCATTTTTTGGGCACTGATTTTCGAGTTCTGGTAGGAAGATAGGGTTGATTGCAGGATCAGATTGTTGATCTCTCCCGTTAAAGTTGTACAGCCGTGTCCCCATGAAGAAGCATGCAGCGGTGCCAATAGTATGGGCAGCTGAGAGTTAAATGAGATGAATAGTACCAATCATATTATATATATATATATATATAGAGAGAGAGAGAGAGAGAGAGAGAGAGAGAACTAATTAATGAATTCATATATACCACTGAGAAGGACAAGGTCTTTGTCTGAAAGTCCCTTTTTCCTGAACTTAGACTTGAGAAGCTGAATTGAATCATTAACCTCGGGCATGTCTTTGGCAAGCGACTTACTAGAGACCCGGCCGTCTCTCCGGCCAGTCTGAACCTGGTAAAATTGCCCTTTGCTCTGCAGTACTCATCAAACACAGACACACACATTCGAATCAAATTACATTGAATTTACAAATTAGAAGCAAATAATTCAGTAAATATTATATATATGCTTGTATACATATATATTCACGTGCATGTAGTTGCCTAATAGAAATTAAGCACCAATTCGACACAAAGTCATATGCACCTACTTCATATACATGCATAGAGATAGAGTATACTGTTGGAAGGGAGATGAAATAATGGAGAATTGTCAATCTGTATTACCAAGACAACAGCATCTCTGGCAACCAAAGCAACTATGTCGGCACAGGAAACCACTCCGGGGCATTCGGCTTCCAATTCTGCTTTGGCTTTGTCTATTTCATTAAAACCGTCAAGTCCTTGGTGACCAATTGCCTTGTTCTCAGCATCGTCACCATTTTCAATCAGAATTGATCCATCACAGCCCTATAACAAATAATCAAACACACGCACTTAGAAGTTCTGCACATACCATACATATATAAATATATATATATATATATAGAGAGAGAGAGAGAGAGAGACCTCAACAAAGCAGTCATGAAACTGGAGTCTAAGCAAGTGAGCAGGGATTCTTGGGTTGATGACTGCAGCTTCTTTGACAACCGACATGACAATGGACTCGGCATTGGGGCATGTTTTCGAGTAGAAGCCCACTCTGAGTTCTGCTTCTGAAAAACCAAACAGAAGATAACATAGCGTAAGAGCCAAAACCAACAACTTTGTATTGTAGATTAGCTTTTTCAAAGCTGAGAAGGACATGGTGACGAAAAACAAGGGCAAGAAAGAAATAAGCTTCGTCAAGAGAAGGTATGCAGGCAGTTGAAGGTTGACGAACCTTTATATAGATGACCTTTATGTGCAATGTGTCAAATAAATCAGTCTCTGCTTTTGTTTGCTTGCACTCTGTTTCTGCTGATTTACTCTCATATGTAAGCCTCTATCTGCAATGGCAAAAGGAAGTGCCCATCTTTTGCGCTCTCTCTCTCTCTCTCTCTCTCTCTACACGCACACACGCACATGACACTTTATATCTCTTATTTCTACCTTTTTGAACACAATTATTTTTCTTAATTTCTAAAAATTGATATTAGAAATTCATTATTTATGGAATAATGCCCCAAAACAGAGCTATATAGGTCATGTGATTGGATGTTCTGATCAAACTTTAAAACTTCTTTTACTTTAAACAAATGACAGATATATGCACAATATATACACCAAGGTAAACAATATACAGAAGTAATACCATATATTTACATACATATACATCAAGCTAGGTAACAAAGATAAGTTACTGAACCACAATGGCAGAAAATGACATCCCGGCAGCATAAAATATTTAATGTGAGCAAGTTGAACATCAATTGTTCTCTCCATCTGATGTTGCTTACACCAAAATCTAATAGATTCTCTGCTATTTGTGTCATTTACCATTCTTCTGCCACTAATCACTTTTTTTCTTCTTCTTCTCTGCTTTACATTCTCGATTTGGACTGTATTAGACCCTTTAACCAGTTTCTCTCTCTTATTATGTATCAAATGATGTAAATAGATAAGTGGGAGGCAAATTTCCTTGCACCGACTCTCTCTCTCTCTCTCTCTGTGAACATAGAAAGATAAAAATGGCAAGCAATTGAAAATCTCTGTGAATTATTATTTTGTGGGTTCAAATCGTATGCTTTAGAAGTAAGAGTTGTTCCATTGTAATGAGATAAGGTTTTCCACCTTGCAAGTTTTGATGTTATCTCACTCTTTTAATGACGCGCATTAACCAAATGCATCCCAAAATCAAAGCATTTCTCCGGCTGCATTATTCTGATATTGCTGTTCTTTCAACTCAATTTGGTAGCACGAGATCATATAAGATTGCATGAAGCTGGTGAACTTAAATTTTTTCTTCATATAAATCAATAAACTTCAGAAGGAAATTATGGAGTGCTTTGGCCACATTATAAATTTATTTTTATGTCTAACCATGACCAGTTTGTTTCTTGAGAAACACGAAGTCATTTCCTTTTCTATATTTTCATGAGTGAACTATAAATGAAGAAGGAAGGGAAAAGAAAACTCTGCCATCTTCAACCTCATTTCCCCTGCTAGATTATTGACTAATTTTGCAACAACTGCTCAAGAAGTAACTAAGGAGGTCCTCAAGCTAGGCTACTAACCTTTACTCACAATGTTGACTAGGATTTGGAGTACATGGTAAAATTTGTCCTGATTAATTGACACTCGTATCATAGTGTGCACATAGTCCTACTAGGGGACAAAAGAAAATGCCAATCCTAATGAATAATTGGCAAATCTGTATATCCTAGCCTCCACCAGGTCCATAGGCTGTCTATAAGGTAGTTCTATGCCTAGTTCTATATAAGGGGCAGCCACATCTTTCACACTTGCATCACCTTGTACATAAACTAGGCCTCAACCCATTTGGTCAGCTTAAGAAGAAAGCTCACACCATAACAGGGTGAATAGTTAAAGTTTTCTTTTGTTAGATAGGCGAAGAGTTGAAGTTTGTCACATATTACCCTTGTAGGGCATCAGATAAGGTCATAAAAACAGTTAAATGATTGCTATATATGGTACCTTGAGTTTCCCACACCCGCTTATTTGCCCAATACTTTCTCAGTGCAAGCCCGATGGGGACATGACATGTGCCCATGCGACCGTATGAATTGGTGTTGTTTCAGGATAGTTGAATTTTCATTTGTTCTTAGTGTCTTTGAGAAATAAAAAAATATAAAAAGAAAAACCACACATGGAGGTAAGCTGTTTGAGACCCAGTTACTCAACCTTCACACACTGGCCAATAGATTCACCAAGTTTTTAAGTCATTGAAACATTGGCCAAAATGTTAGAAGCCACATGATCTTATGAAAATATGAGAAACTGAGGAGATAAATTGTTCACTTTGTGTTGCATCCAAAAGAAGCATATGGTTATATTGAAAGAAAGAGTTTAATGTAGAAAAAGGTAGACAATCCCATACTAGATTTCAACATCAATCTTCATTGTACCCATACCAATACAAATGTGGTGACTCAGATCATTGAGGAGGAAAATTTTCGTGTTTGGACCAATCTCCAAACTTTTTAAGTTTCTGATTCTTATTTCAAAAGCATTCAAAGCAAATTTATTATCAACCAACACAAGCATATCACTATAACCCAATTTCAACTAGTTGGAATTCTAAAATCAGCTAGAAAAGAGCCTGAATCATGTCCACAGATCTAACGAGTCTAACCCTAGTCTCAAATCATGTCCTTAGTATTTATTAGTTGTCCCATCTCCATCAGCAGAGGCAAAATGGAATGCTACAATCACCTCCAGTAAGGCAATAGATATAGAATCCTGTAAGTAGCAGTTCTGTGGACTTTATCTGCTTCTTAGATTTCTAAAATTCCTCACAACTAGAACCTCCTTCCCATTGAAGCCCAGTGGTTTTGTGATAAGCGTGCAAGCAACATGCTTGTTCCTGGTTTCCTTGTCTCAACCAAAAGGCAAAATGCTTTGAAAAATACAAGAAAATTTTATGAGCACATCCCACAAAAGCGCAAATTTTTTCAAGTCAAAATATAAGACATCCAAGGAAAACTTTCAGAAAATCTAGTGGAAAACAATATGGGTTGCAAACTTTTGTCTAGAATATCCAAGTTTAGCAGTGAAACCAAAAGAAAAAAAAAAAGAAATGTTGTGAAATCATGACTCACCTCATGGTGGATAAGTCGCCTCAAATACTTATAAATAGTGCATGGTCTATGGCTTTGAAAACAACTGAGAGAGAGAGAGAAAGAGAGAGAGAGACAAAATAGAAGGAAGAGAAATATAGGTAAGTTTTCAAAGCTCATGTTGTATTTTTTTTTTGGTTTTATAGTATCAATAAAGTTTTGGGTGATCCAGAAAATCTAACTCTACTTGTTCTAAAAGAACTCAAATAATGAATATTTAACAGGTCTTGAAGAACTATTCACTATATTTTATGTTGAGTTATTTTATATGCTTTATATGTCTTTAGTTTTATAACACGTTGTCAGTACGATGATTTAAATGCTTTGTGTTGTTCCTTCATTTGATGTGTAATTTATCTTCATTTTGAATTTTTTACTATTCACTCAATTCGCATGAATAGTATGAATAGTTGTTCAACTATTGAGATAAGTAATATTTATTTCGAAACTTTGTTGCTTCATTTCTCTTAGATCTTGCATTTTTTGCCTATGATATTTATAAATCTGGAATCCATATTTTAATACATTTTCATAGACATGTGACTTGACTATATTTTGATATTTAGATTGAAAAACTGTTAAATATTTATCATATGAGTTCTTCTGGAGCAAGTAGGGCTAGATATTCTGAATCACCTAAAACTTTATTGATACTATAGAACCAAAAAGAATATAATATAAGTTTTGAAAACTTACCTATATTTCTCTTTCTTCTATTTTCTCTCTCTCTCTCTCTCTCTTTCTCTCTCTCTCTCTCAGCTGTTTTCAAAGCCATAGACCATGTGCTATTTATAAGTATTTGAGGCTGCTCATCCACCATGAGATGAGCCAAGACCTCACAACACTTTCCTTTGGATGACCGCAATACATTTTAGAATATGTTAAAATTGTCTCATTAAAATCTTGTTAGGAAAACCCAATGGAAAAAAGCCATAGCGAAGGAAAAAATAGTACAATGATATTATGTAACATAACTTAGTATGGGTGCGTTAAACTGCTTCGTTAAAACCTTGCCAAAAAAAATCCTGTAGAAAAAACCATTGGCGATGGCAAAAGAGTACAGTACGCGACTTCCCTTCTGTAGGTGGGATTTTTCGAGAAGGCTGGGCCGAACTCTCAAGCCCAAATGAATGAGTTCAAACTCCTTGCAAAAAAGGATGGTTAGAATGGGTCGACCCTTGATGGGCCGAGCACACTCCGAAGATTAAGTTAGCAAGCTTAATCGTAATGGGAATCAATAAGAGTTATGAATGTTTTGAGTTTATTGTCCATACCTGGTTCTCGATACTTTGGGTATTTATAGAGTCCTCGAGGGAGTGTGTTTTGCCTTGGCCTATCAGCAGGCTTTCATGGCTTGCTGGGTAGGCATCATCATTGGCGCCGCCTAATGACTTACAGGGTCTGGCGCACCGTCGCGGGGGATTCCGGCTGACTAGACATGCACGTCGATGTCGCGTGGGCAGCTGCCTCTTCATTTAATGCAAGTCAACTCTGCATTTAATGCTTGAAGACCGCTAGCGGTTTGGGCTCGCTTTTCACGGTTTGGGCTACAGTGGAGAGGAGGTCGGCAGTCGAGCCTGGCCTCTCCTTAATTTCTGATCTGGGCTGCCAAGCAACCCCAACTTTGATTTGTGTGGAATGGGCCTCACCCATTGGGTTGGGCCGGGGGTTATTCCCCCACAATTGCCCCCCAGCCTACGTGTCGTTTCGGCTTCTGAAACGGCCAAGGGCTGTAACAGTCACCTGGTCACTTAAATGGCGGGGATTTTTAAAAGATTCACTGTGGGGCATCATCGAATCGACGGCAGACGCGACGTTTCGGCACAACGTCATGATTACTGCCGTTTTCCCGTGCACAAACTGACAGTAATGATGCGTATAAAAGAGCGATGCTCTATTTAGTCGAGAAACACTTGGTTTTTCCCTGCCTTTCGAGTAGCGTGTGCATCGGCTATTTCGGCACTCGCCACTGTAAGTGTTCTTCGAGCCCACTCTTCTTTTGCTCTACAGTGTAGTTTCTGTGTTTTGACGGTTGCCCCTTGATGGCATCTCGTCTTCGAAAGATGTTAGATGGTCCGTCGGCCCTTGCCGCGTTTAGGGCTAGGTTTGAAGTCCCGGATGAGATCAGCTTAGAGCTGGTCGATCCCGAGGACTATCATATGGGCGAGACCGAAAAGGGGGTGTCGTTCCCAGTCATCGCTATCGTAGAAGGGGGACTTAGGTTTCCCCTCCATCCTCTTCTTCATAAGTTCATAGTAAAAAATAAGGTGTCGCCCTCCCAGTTATCATCAAACGTCTATAGGATCTTTTTCGGAATGCTTGAAATAAATCGGTGCCTGGGTGTGAACCTAGGCCTCACCGAACTGGATTATTGCTACACGCTTTGCAAAGACGGAGGTACTTACAAAGTTTATCTGCAGGCCGTAGATAAGTCCCTAGAGTTAGTGAAGTGTCTGCCTTCTTCCGGTAAGGGCGTCGACAAAGTTAGGGTTTGGGTAACCGGTCCATGGGAGTTCGGCGACGTTCTCGAGAAAGATAGACCAGCGATTTGATGCTCTAGAGAGCTCGTTGAAATAGGTTCGATGCCGATCCCTTATACTGTGAGTCTCTTAAATTGTAATATGCATCTCACTTGTCCCTCGCATTTTTGCAGAAAAGAAGGGGAAGCGGTCGAGGGCGCGTGACTGGTTGGTCAACTTCGACGATCTCAACAAGGTTTTGAAATACGACGGCGATGGCAGATTAAAGCACGATGAAAGATAGACCGGCGATTCGATGCTCTAGCGTACCCGCTGCGATACTCGACCTTCACCGCCAACACGGGTGTTCCCTAGAGTACCCTTGCAAGATTGGCAGAGGAGGGTGCCGAGGGAGATTTCGAGGAAATTCCGACCGGTATCGCGATTGAAAGGTCCCGCGGCCCTACCGGAGTAACAGTTGCAGTCGTTTCTCCGTTGGAGCCTGGGGGTGAAAGACAGCGCGGGGAACGATCGAGGTCCCATAGTTCGGCATCCAGTTCGTCGCCATTCATTGCATCGGACCGCCGGGTCAAAGTTCCAGCAACAACATAAGATTCCACTCCGTCCGCCATCGCAGAGGACAGCATGAATCTAAGGGAGAGGATATTTGCCGCTGTCGGCAAGCCACTGAAGTCAGCCGCGAACACCTCGGCGGATGCCCCAACTGTCGAACTCGCAACAGCTCCTGTCGAGACAACACCTTCAGCTCAACAAAGGCCTGAGACTCGGCAACAGAAGAAAAGGGGGCCAGAGGCTACTGCACCGACTACAGCTCTAAAAAAGCATAAAGGAAAAGGCATAGTGGAAGAGGTGGGTGAGACTGTAACCATTACGCCTGATATCCTAGGTCGGCCTCTCTCGACAACCGATTCGATGATTGAGCAGGCCGAGGTAGCCTTCAGCGTGATGAAGAGCGTACTCTAGAAGAGAGATATGGCAAGGTTGGGCGAAGCCAGTGACGTGGCAGTTTTCATGGGAGCCTTCCATGACTCGCTTTTGGTAAGTCAGCGATCATTTCTTTCTGTTTCAAGGGCGTTTCTGATCAACTATTTTTAATACGATTTTCTCCTGGTTCAGGGTTGTCTGAATTCGTTGGAAGCGATGTCCCGCTTCCAGAAACTTGCCAAGGTGCATCAAGAGCTTATCGAAGAGCACGGCCGGTTAAAGGAGGAATGGATCGGCGCAAACAAGGAACGAATCGCCCTCAAGAAGCAAGCCGAACAGGCCTCTGCCGAGCTTCTGTTGATGAAGGCTAACTTTGAGAGGAGGGATCGGGAACTGACTGATCTCGAAAAGAAATTCAACCTGCAGTCTGTGGACCTACACAATGCCAATGCTGAGGTTGAGGCCCTCAAGACCGAAGTGGCCCAACTGAAGGTTGACGAGGAGGTGTTGCTAAAGAAGGGCGAGGAAAGATCGGCCAATGAACTAGCCATTGAGATGGCGGATTTGAGCCGCACCATATTTCGGCAGGGCTGGAGTGGAGCTCTCCATGTCCTTGGCACCGACAAAACTGCAGACATTTGGCATCTTTGCCCTGATTATTTCAACACAACTGAGAATGGCGTCGTGGATCCGAAGAGGGTGATTGCGAATGTTGAGCATCAGAGACAGATTATTCTGGAGATCGCTGTTGAAAAAGATAAGGCAGAAAAGGAAAGAGCGGCCGCTGAGCAATTGAGTTCCGCCGAACATTCTACAGTTTGCACAATGGATCCATCTGTATTACCAGAGGATAAGTCGGCATAATTTTTTTTGTAGCCTTTCTTTGTTTTTGGAACATGTTTTGTATTTACCGCTTTTTGGAAATGAAATTTCATTTTTGACTCATTATCCACTGTTAAATTTAAGTTCGTACGACTTCCCCTGTTTGGTCGAACTGTATAATTTTTTTTGTAGCCTTTCTTTGTTTCTGGAACAATATGTTTTTGTTTCAGATCAATGCCATTGTTTGGCCGTAGATATGTCATTTTCATTGAACTGTTACTTTGCACGAAGCTTTGCACTACTGGTAAAATTTCTTCAAGTTGCTTGCATTCCAGGGTCGCGGCAATTGTCTTCCTTCTTCAATGGTCTCTAACCTGTATGCGCCGATGCCGACCTGAGACGTCACTCTGTAAGGGCCTTCCCAGTTTGGGCTGAGCTTGCCATCTGCCGTGTTCCTGGTCGCTCCCAACACTTTTCGTAAAACTAGGTCGTCAGGAGCAAAGTTTCTCGGGCGGACCCGTTTGTTGTAGGAGCGTCTTAGCTATCGCTGATATTCTGCGAGCCTGATCAAGGCAGCTCCCTTCTTTCTTCGATAAGATCAAGGTCTTTTGCAATCGCCTGGTCGTTGAGACCCGAGTTGAAAGCTGCCGACCTTATAGTTGGTAGTTCGACCTCTAAAGGAATGACTGCTTCCACCCCGTATGCCAAGGAGAATGGGGTTTCGTCGATAGACCTCCTTAGGGTTGTTCTATAGGACCACAAAACGTTGGGTAGCTCCTCCGTCCACTTCCCTTTGGCTTTCTCCAGTCATTTTTTGACTCCGTTAAGCATGGTTTTGTTTGAAATCTCGGCTTGCCCGTTGCGTTAGGGGTAGGCCGGCGTTGAGTAATAGTTTCTGATCCCCAATCCTTCGCAAAATGATCTGAACATATTGCCATCGAACTGGATGCCATTATCTGAAACAATGGCACGGGGCAACCCGAATCTCGTGACTATGCTCTTCCACACGAACCTTTTGGCATCGATCTCCCTGATGGTTGACAAAGGCTCTGCTTCTACCCATTTTGTAAAGTAGTCGGTCGCTATGATGAGGAACCTTTTGTTGCCCGGAGCTCAGGGCAGAGGTTTGATAATGTCCAGTCCCCATTGGGCAAAAGGCCACGGACTGGTTATGGTTGTAAGATCTTTGGCTGGCTGGTGGATGATGGGGGAAAACCTCTAACACTCGTCACATTTTAGGACGTACTGGGTTGCATCTTTCTGCATGTAAGGCCACCAGTATCCCTGTGAAATGGCTCGGTGTACTATTGACCTTCCGCCGACATGGCTTCCACATACCCCCTCGTGGATTTCAAACAAGACGCCCTGTACTTGGTCCGGATGGACGCAGTGCAAATATGGGCCTGTAAAGGAACACCTGTAGAGCTCCTTACTTGGTGACAGCCAATATCTCAGAGATATATGTTTGATTCTCCGAGCTTCAGCCTTATCTTCTGGTAGTTCGTCTTTGTCGAGGTAAGAGATGATTGGGTCCATCCAGGATGGTCCCAGTTGTTCTGCTGTTAGAGCTTCCTCTTCCCTCTGAAAGATGTTGGGTTTGGTAAGGGTTTCCACATTGATTGTCCTTTTTTATCCAGACTTCAGAGCCGTGGCCAAGGTTGCCAAAGCGTCCGCATGTGAGTTATTGTCTCGGCTGATTTGTCGAAGCTTATAGCTTTTGAATTTGCCGAGCAGTTCCTTGGCTTTTGCTAGGTACTGCGTCATTCTATCGTTCTTTGCTGCGTATTCTCCTATAATTTGGTTTACCACAAGCTGAGAGTCCGAATAAATGACGATCTCAGGAATCCGAAGTTCAATGGCTCGACGTATTCCGGCGAGCAAGGCCTCGTATTCAGACTCATTGTTGGAGGCAGTGAATTTGAGCTTGATGGCTTGTTCGATGGTTAGCCCGTCCGGGGTGATGAGTACAATGCCTGATCCTGCCCCCAGTCATTGGAAGCTCCGTCCATGTAGAGTTGCCAATGATCAGTTGTTTCCCAAAGATCCAGGGGGAATTCGTTGTGTGGTTGGGTAGTTGCTGGGGTTTGTTCTATTTCGAGCGGCAGCTCAACGGAGAATTCAGCAACAAAATTTGCAAGAACCTGCCCTTTTACTGCCGATCTGGGTTGAAACTTGATATCAAATTCCCCTAGTTCCACGACCCATTTTGCCAATCTTTTCGAGAAGTCAGCCTTCCTTAGAAAAGGTTTAAGCTGGTGGTTAGTGAGGATATTGATGGTGTGAGTTCTAAAGTAATGCACCAATTTACGGGATACCACGACCAGTGCCAGTGCCAACTTTTCAAGGGGTAGGTACCTGCTCTCTGCTCCGAGGAGGGTTTTACTGACATAGTAGACTAGCAACTGTTGCCGGTTTTCTTGTCTGAGTAGGACGGCGCTGGCCGTATGGTCCAATACCGCGAGGTAGAGGAAGAGTTCCTCGTACTGAAGGGGGGTGGAGAGCAAGGGTGGTTGGGTCAAATATTTCTTCAGATCAGCAAGGGTCGAGTCACATTCTGGGGTCCATTCGAACCGTTCTTGTTTTTTGAGGAGCTAGAAGAACGGTCGGCACTTATCCGACGAGCGATTGATGAACCTGTTGAGTGCTGCAGCCATTCCAGTTAGTTTCTGTACTTCTTTGGCATTTTTCGGGGCATAGATGCTATAGATCGCACTGATTTGCCGTGGATCTACTTCAATGCCTCAATGCATGACCAAGAACCCCAGAATTTGCTCGAGCTGACACCGAAGACGCATTTTAAAGCATTCAGCCTCATTTTGTACTCCTTCAAGATGCAGAGTACTGCTTTTAGATCTGCAAAGTGGGTGTCGCTCAATTTGCTTTTTACCACCATGTCATCGATGTAGATCTCGAAAGTTCTGCCGAGCTACGTCTTGAACATCTTTGTGACCCATTGCTGATACGTGACTCCAGCGATCTTCAGACCAAAAGGCATAACCCTGTAGCAGTAGATACCCCTTGGAGTGATGAAGGCCATTTTTTCTTGGTCGTCGGGGTGGAGCGGGATCTGGTGGTATCCTCGGTAAGCATCCAAAAAACTCATCCTCCTGAAGCCGGCGGTTACATTCACAAGCTGGTCAATTTTGGGGAGGGGGAATGGATCCTTGGGGCATGCCCTGTTGAGATCAGTGAAGTCCACACAGACCCTCCATTTGCCGTCCTTCTTTTTTACGACCATTGTATTTGATAACCAGCTTGGGTAGTTGACCTCCCGAATTGCCCTAGCTTCCAAAAGCTTCTCTGTTTCCTCCAAGACAGCGTCCACATGCTGGGTAGCCACCCTTCTCCCCTTCTGGACAACAGGTCGGCAACTTGGGTTAACATTTAGTCAATGACAAGCGACATCGGCGCCGATCCCAGGCATATCATAAGGGGTCCAGGCAAACACTTCCAGGAAGTTTGTCAACAACTCGATCAGGGATTTTTCCTCTTGTTTGGACAAAGAGGTGCCAATGACGAAGTATTTGTCTCCCTGTTGATCAATATATATCTTCTTCAGGTCCTCCACAGCTTTGTTCTCAAGTGTCTGTCCCACATCATCGATAGTAGGGGTGTTTTCATGCAGCTCCATCATCTGCACTTTCTCAGGCTTTGCCTTTGTCGCACATGCTGTTAGGAAACATTGTTTGGCAGCTACTTGGTCTCCCCTGATTTCCCCAACTCCAGCAAAGGTCAGAAATCAAAGTAATTGATGGTAGGAAGAAGGAACAGCCTTCATGAGGTGCAACCAGGTTCATCCCATGATGGCATTGTAGGGGGAAGGTACGTTAACCACTAGGAATTCGATTTGCAATGTGATTCCTCCGGCTGTCACCGGAATCGTTACCTTCCCCATGGGCTAAATGGGATCCGAGCTGAATCCGACCAATGGGTTGAGTGATGGCTGGAGGTCGGACTCCTTAAGTTCCAGTTTCTTGAACAGGCTGTAGTACATAACTTTGGATGAACTCCCTTGGTCAATGAGCAATCTTTTGATGTCACAGTCCGCCATTCTTAACGTGACCACCAAGGCGTCATTATGGGGAGTCTACACTCCAACGAGATCTTCATCAGTGAAGGCCATGGGCGTATGGCCGCTGCCGATCTTGGTTTTCTTACTGGGTGGTTGTATCTGCATTACTTCCCTCAAGTGTGCAGCCTTTTGCATCTCGCCCCGGTATCTGTGCGGGTCGATGGTTCCTGATTCAGCCAAACCGTATAACACATTGATTACTCGGACTAGCTTTACCTCTGTCTCCTTCTGAGCCGCGTCCTCCTCCCGAGGTCGCTCGGCCTCCTTGTTCGTCTTTTCCAGATCAATAAACTGGTCGAGATGGCCAGCCTTGGCCAAATCTTCCAAATGGGTTTTGAGATGCCGACATTGCTCCGTTTTATGGCCCTTCTCGTGGTGGTAGGAACAGAACCTCTTCTGGTCTCGGGTTGCGGGGTCTCCTCCTAACTTTGGTGGCCATTTGAAAAAGGGCTTGTCGCGGATCTGAGGCAATATCTTATAGATGGGGTCTTTAAAGACTATATAGACCCCCTCTGTTATCCTTTTTCCCTTGTTGCCATCTTCTAATCAGGGTTTCTTGGTTTCCTTTTTATTCGCCTTCTCTGTAGCAACGCCGACCTTGGCCGATGCTGGTTGGGGCATGTCTTCATCCAACCGTGCATAGCGCTCGATCCTTAGCATTAGTTCCTGTATGGTGAGGGTTGGTTTCTTCATTAAGGATTGTCGCAAACGGTGCTCCCTGGGAAGGCCGATCTTGAACTGGGTCACAGCCAATTGCTCGCTGCACTCGTCAATTTCGTTGTAAGCCTCCCAGTACCATCAGGTGTATGCTCGCAATCCTTCTCCTTCCTCTTTTCGCAATGTCAGCAGGAAATCAACCTCCTTCAGCTGCAAACTGTTTGCTACAAAACAAGTTGTAAACAGCTCGGCAAGTTGCCTCCAGCTAGAAATAGACTTAAGTGGCAATTTATCGAACCACCTTAAAGCCACACTTTCTAGGCTGGAGGGGAAGATTCGACACATCAGCATCTAGTCACTGCACCACACTATCATAAACTGTTTGTAATGCTGAACATGGTTAATCGGGTCGGTCCTTCGGTCATACAGGGTGAACTTTGGCGAGGTGAACTTTCGAGGAATTGGGTGGGACTCGATCTCCTCTATGAATGGCGAAGACGCAATTTGATCCAGGGCCTTCTTCATCAGGTCATGGGCCGTGCGCTCCTTAGTTTGCTGCTTCCTATCCTTCTGTTTTTTGTCGTACCATTTCTCCCAGTCCTCTCTCTGCCGATCTCCTTCAGCAGGTTCATTATTTGGTGGGGTTTTGCTCCTTCCCCTCCGCCGATTTGCGTGCCTGTTGTCCCAACGCCCGGTACTAAGGGTGTAACTCCCTCTTCCCCGCGGCGCTGGATCGTTCCTGTTGCTAGTAACCTGCTCCTGATCGGGTGACCTTTTTCTCCCGCGCTCATTCCTTCCAGAGAATGCCTCCCTCATGACCCGAACTTGGGAAGTGAGGTAGGTTATCTCTTCTCCGCGCCGTCGAATTTCCCTCTCCGCCGCACGAAGTGTATCCTCACTCGGGATTTGCCCACTGGAGGGCGACGGGGCAAGGTTCCGAGGGTGGTTTCTGCGGAAGTTTCTGTCCCTGACATAGGCCGTATCCCTCCGTATTTCATCTGGTGTTTCTTGGTGGCTTTCAGCGGGTGTTCGTACCTCCAACCTTAGCGTTCTCCTTCTCTGCCGATCTACTGGTGTAGATTGTCAGTGCGCCAAATCGGTCTGATCTTTACTGGAGGAGGCTTTGACGCCTCTCCTGTCGTGGTTCTCTCTCCTATATCTCTGGTTGTTTAGACTCATGGTTTTTCTAAGCCTTCCCATAGACGGCGCCAATTGTAGGTGGAATTTTTCGAGAAGGCTGGGCCGAACTCTCAAGCCCAAATGAATGAGTCCAAACTCCCTGCAAAAGAGGATGGTTAGAATGAGTCAACCCTTGATGGGCCGAGCACACTCCGAAGATTAAGTTAGCAAGCTTAATCGTAATGGGAATCAATAAGAGTTATGAATGTTCTGAGTTTATTGTCCATACCTGGTTCTCGATGCTTTGGGTATTTATAGAGTTCTCGAGGGAGTGTGTTTTGCCTCGGCCTATCAGCAGGCTTTCGTGGCCTGCTGGGTAGGCATCATCATTAGTGCCGCCTGATGACTTACAAGGTCTGGCGCACCGTTGCGGGAGATTCCGGCTGACCAGACTTGCACGTCGACGTCGCGTGGATAGCTGTCTCTTCATTTAATGCAAGTCAACTCTGCATTTAATGCTTGAAGACCGCTAGCGCTTTGGGCCCGCTTTTCGCGGTTTGAGCTACAGTGGGGAGGAGGTCGGTAGTCAAGCCCGGCCTCTCCTTAATTTCTGATTTGGGCCGCCAAGCAACCCCAACTTTGATTTGTGTGGATCGGGCCTCACCCATTGGGTTGGGCCGGGGGTTATTCCCCCACACCTTCATTCATACTTCTAGTATGAATTAGATAGTTTCTCAAACTCCGTTGGTAGTGTTTTGGTAAATACGTTCGTCAAATTGTTACTTGAACATATCTACTGGACATTGATATTGCCGCTCTTCTGGAACTTTATGCATATAAAAGACTTTTACTGAAATATGTTTCATTTTGTCACCTTTTGATGTAGCTTCCTGTAATCTTTACAATCATTATCTTCATATAATAGCATCTAGGATAATTCGCAGTTTTCTTGAATATGTTGAATCCTGGATTTTAGCCAAATACACTCTCGGCTTACTTCAAGAATTGCAATTCTTCTGAGAATAATTTGAAGAAGATGCAACTAATGTCTTTGTTCACTGATCGCCAAGATAGAGCAATGTTACCATAAGTAAACACATACCCAATTTGAGACTAAGCTTTATGTGGATCAGAAAGATAGCCAATGTCTGCATAGTCAATTAATTGAGGTTGTATCTTCTTTGAATAGAATAAGATTCAATTGTCCTTTATAGATAAGGCAGTATATGTTTAATTTCTTTCTAATGTCGTTAAGTTGATGTAGAACTATATCTTGCCAATAGATCGACATAGAATGCTATATTAGGTCTTATATTTTTTACAAGATACATAAAAACACCTATTGCACTAAGATATGATACTTCAGGACCAAGAACTTCGTCACCATCTTCTCGAGAACGAAAATAAGCTATCTTGTTGTACATCAAGTGATCAGACATCCATTGGAGAATTTCATGGATACGCTTGTTCAATATAACATTTTTCTATATATGTTGACTGATGAATAAAAATACTCAATCTGTAAGACAAGACAATAATTTGTTCTCCCAAGATATTTAATTTTAAAGTTATTCTTTAGTAGCTTTTGTAATTTCTTCAAGCGTACCAATAATATTTACAAGTATCAACATATATTGCAATCATAATAAATCTAGATTCCAATAAAAATGCATGAATAATTATATTGTTCACATATCATTCTTTCAATAGATATTCATTAGGATAATTGTACCATCTGCCTCCAGATTGGTTTAACCCATACATATATCTTTGAAATTTGATAGAATATAACCTTCGAGGTATCTGTTTTAATCAGTTTTAAATTTTTGAAGAATTTTCATATATATATCATTACCTAATCCACCATAGGAATAGGTTGTTCTACATTCATTAGATGTATATCCAGTCCTTTTGAGACTGACAAACTGATCAATAATATGAATGTAATTGTATCCTTATAGAATAGAATTTCTCATTATAGTCAATACTAAGGCTCTGCGAGAAATCTTCTGGTACGAGTCGTGCTTTATATCGCACTATTCTATTTTTTCATTACACAAATACCCATTTGTATCAAACCGGTTTTCCATCTGCACGTGAGTGGACTACTGGGCCGAATACTTTACAGCTTTTAGTGTTTAAACTACAAGTCTAACATCTGCTAGTATTTAGACTACATATCCAATGTTTTCATCTTCTGATGTTTAAACTACAAGTTCACATACTTTACATTATGGTAATAGTAAATAAAGATGTAACCATTGTATATATATGCATAAATAAAAGAAATATTAGTATTATAGAGTAACCAAATCATTATTTAACAAAACGAATCTTCTGGTTCTTTAGCGAATGTCCATAAAAATTGTCAATTATTGGATGTATTATTATTGATCCCGGGTGATTAAGACGATTATGCCAAAATATAAAATTCTTTTGGGATCAAATTACTTCTGGTGCATCACTTCAGATGTTGTTACTGCAGGTAATCCATAAATGTTTCTGTTGTATTATTTCAGGTGATTTCACAGTATAAAAATCTTTTAGGTCAAAAAACTTCTAGTTTATCACTGTAGGTGATCCCAATATAATATAACCTAAAAGAAAAGCAACAAGTTTCTCTATTATATGCTTCTAGCATGAAAAGAGAAGTGTAAAGAAAGATATTTTTCATTACCTTCAGTACTATATTCTTTTTCATCATATGCTTCTAGTATAACAGAAAGAAAGTAAAAACATTTATAAGAGTTAAGCACATTTCTTGTACTGCTAGTAGAATAGAATGCATCATCAATACAGAGTTTTATTTCTCTTGATCATATTGTGTTAGTTCTTATAAAGTATAACTCTTCTAGAGCTTAGCTCATCTGGAGCTTTCAATTAATTTGTAATATTTGATATTATTTTAACATTACTTGCAGGTAATGTTAAGTTTATGACATATTAACAAATTGTGTGCGTTATAGTAATGTCTGCTAGACATATATCTTCTCCATTCATATTTATAATAATTGACGCATTGGTATGATCCATGCCTTCAAATATAAAATTGATATAATGTTTCATTATTAAAATTATTCTATCATAGCAATCTATTGAATATTTAATCATCGTACTACAGGTACATAACCAATGAAATATCTTCGTACTTCTTGAGATGTTGAGCTCACATTATTCCACTTCTAGTGACATTTAAAACTTTTAGGGTATCTTTAAAAATTTCAAGATTGTTACATTATAATCACATCTGTGACAATATCCATGATCATTAAATAAAAGTACATTCATTTCAGGGAATGATATAAAATTGGTCACATGCATCAGCTAATTATAGCACTCGATTGAGTAAGTTACACTACATTGGATCCATACCATTCACTTATCACTTTAGGGATTGATACATCTTATAAATTTGTATTCTTTTTAGAAAAATGATATAACACTAATGAAAATATAAGAAGAAAATGGGGAACAAAATCAAAATAATGTGGAACTCATAAATAGTATTGTAAATAGCAATGTCAATAGTTGCATGAATAGTAACGCAATTATTTACACTTATCTTCTATTATATTTACATGATGTTCTATTGGAATACAATTTCTAAATTAACCCTCTTAATATTGCTACTTCTGGAGCAAGTTTGAGACATAAAATATAAATATATTTATCTCTCATATTTTCATCAGAAAGATTTCTTCCATATCATTTTCATTGTGGACGTATTTGAATAATAAAAATTGTACTCATTCTTTTATTTGGCAATATTGTTACAACTTCAGTTGCACTAACTTGTTGTCTTACAACTTCAGGTGCATTCAACTATAATCTTGCAACTCCAAGTGCATTTATTGATTATTTTGTAACTCCAGGTACATTAAATCATAATAAACTTTTGAAAAATTCAATGATGACACATGGTAAACTAATATTGGCAGCGGCCATAGTAAGCATAATTACATAATAGCAGCAACATAAATGAAAGTAGTAGCAGGTGGCAAGCCGACCTTATAAAGTAACAATAATTAAATAAACTGCATGCAAGCCTTAATGAATATTCCATCAGAGCGCTTGATTTCTTTTATTATATTTCTAAAATCATTACTTCTGGAATGATCTAAATATAAGATATTTAAAGCAATAGACATAACAAAATCTGACAATCATCAGTTCATGATCCTGTAAAAACCTCTACCAAATACAGTAATGTTAAGTGAGTATTATGATAAATGACGATCGACAGAACGGTGAAAAGTATTACCGTACTATTGGTTAAAGATTATTTATTATATAATTACTATACAATTACTATTTATAAATAGTAAAAGAATTGTGCATAAACAATAGTTATCAATCACAACTTATACATAGTCAGAACACTATTAATGCATAGTAATTATTACTATGCACTTCATCGTTATATTGATATATATATATATATATATAACAAAAAAGGCTTCCTTATACTTTTGAATGATATATAGCTCAAATCGCAACCTTTGGATCTTTACACAAACTATATGTGAGATTCCCAAATTATTGCTACTAACTCTGGAACGAGAAGACGTCATGCGTTCCTCCAACAAGCATTTCTCGTCGCCTTGGGATTGAATTTTTGGATCTAGATTTAATAATTGACTATGCCTTTGTTTTTTGGTCCTTTTGCTTTTCTGTTGCCCCATTGAAAGTTTCTGCATTTCAAGTTGTTCCACCACCCAATAGCACAACATTTATGTGAGATGGGCAAGCACAAATAAAATTATATATCTTCTGAGCTAGTTTCTTAAGGTACAACAGAATAGGATTACTGTGTTGTTGGTAGCTATTGGTAAGGAAGAAACATTAACGAAGGGCTAATAACTATGCGAGTTGGACTCCCATTTCGACCTTAATATTTAAAATTTTTCAGATTTCTTATTACGCTATGTTATATGTTAGTTACCCAGATTCGACGAATAATGTTATTATTCAATTTAAACTCACGTTTTTATTTAATAAATTTTTTTAACGTTAAGTAAAATCGTGAGTTTAAAAAAAATAATATTATCTATTAGATTTAGGATCCAAATTTAATGGATCCCTAGCTATGAGAAATCTATAGAAGTCTGTGAGAAATTTAATGGCTAACATATAGCGTAATGTGATGAGAAGTCTAGAGTATTTTGAGTATTAAGATATGAAAGTGTACAAATTCCAAGCTATGCACTCCAAAAGAAGTCCATAAAACTAGGTCCATCCACTTCAGGGGTAGAGTCCATATGAAGGGAAATTCACTTGGATCCCTAGACTCCCTACCCAGGTAATCAGTTGCAATTTTCCACTGGAGATTTGCATTAGAATATGCATAAAGCAAAAGAAAAAGGAAGTAAGAAAGTACCTCAATCTCTGTTCTTACAGGCCCTTTCTTGTGGCTAGCTACAAGCCTATAACAACTGAATTTTTGTCTACGCCCTTTCCTTCCTGTGTGAAATTCAAATTGGCATTTGTTTCATGCAAATCTAGTGAATTGGAAATTTCCATGAAGCAACAACCATGCTCATTTTTAAGGGGTCTTGAGCTTGAGAAAATAGCCGATTGTTAACCTGAACAATTGTAACAAAAAAAAAACGTTAGAAAGAAGATTTGAGGAAGGTGACAAAGCAAAAATTTTAGACATTTATTTTGACCATTAACTCCATTTAAGAGCGAAACACCTTTGCTGTGAATTAGTTAAGAACTTAAACAGTTGCAAACCCCCCCGCGCGCCCCCCCCCCCCCCCCCCCCCCCCAAAAAAAAAAATATAGATAATCTTAGAACGATGAGAGCTGTCCAGAATTATGTGAAGGATACTTTGAGTTTGGGCCCTCAACAACCCAATTAAAAGTTAAAACCCATACTTGAAGAATCAACACATAATTTCCGCCTTTGAGTTATATGAAGTTATTTGGTTTATTTAAACGGTGTCAATAAAGGAGTTCAAGGCCGAATGCCTAGATACTTCATAGCAAAAATTCAAAAAATGTTATGGAAAGACTGGTGGATGCCTGCACGTGATTTGTAACCTACCCTTTGCTTTGCCTATATAAACGAAAGAGAGAAAGAGAGAAGGAAGGAAGCAAGAAAGAAAAGAAAAGAGAAAGAGACAGAAAGAGAGATTGAAAGAGAAGATTGAGAGAGAGAGAGAGAGAGAGAGAGAGAGAGAGAGAGAGAGAGAGAGAGAGAGAGAGAGAGAAGAGAGAGAAGAGAGAGAGACAGAAGAGAGAGAAAAGAGAGAAAAAGAGAGAAGAAGAAAAGAGAAGAAAAGAAAAGCAAAGAGTATAGGTAATCTATTTATATTTCTGTTGTCTTTATTTTGTATCTTATGAATGAAATACATATTTGGGTGATCAAGAAGATCTATCCCTATAGTTCCAGAAGAACTATTTTAGTATGATTTGACAGTTCCAGAAGAACTAGTTTTCTTATCTACTGTGTTTTAATATTTTGCTTGCTGCCAATACATTTCGTTTACAACAAAAAACATAATATAATTGTTAAGTTATAAATAGGACTATAAACCAATTGAGCCAAGCTGAATGTATTGATTGAGCTTGACTTAAAACCTTAACAATGAGATTCAAAATGTATTCTTACTTAAATTATTTAAATTTTAAATCAATCTCAAACGAATTTTAATTAAACTAATCATAAATTTTACTTGAGTACGTTAAATTTTTTTATATAAATTAAATGTATTTTAATTTAACTTGATTACAAGTATAATGATTTCTAGTCTGTTTTAAATTTAAACCGAGCTAAGGGTTCGTTTGGTAACGCTATCAATTTTTATTTTTTGCTGTGTGTTTTTATTTTGTGTTTTTACTGTGTGTTTTTTGTGGTTTGGTGATAAGCGTTTATAGGTTATCGTTGTGCCAAAAATACTAAACCAATGTTTTAATAAGAGAAAATACACTCATTTTAGTGTTTTTAGTTTCTTTTCTTCAAATTTTATAAAAAACTAAAAAAAAAAATTTAAACAAACGCCATTTTTTATTTTTTTTAAAAAAAATAAAAAATAAAAACATTAAATGTTACCAAACGAGGCCTTATATTATGAACTAAGTATAAACACCTGTTGCATTTTAGTTCTAACACAATTTACAAAAATTATTTTACGATTTAAAATTAAAATTTTTTGTATCTCAGATAAAACTTAAAAGTCAATGTCGGTCCATCCGAAATTAATCCGACACCGCCAAGGAACTATCTGGCACGAAGCCCAACTACCAGCTGTTCACGGCTCCACGAAGCCGGTTTGATCGAAAAGCACTCTTCAAATCAAACCTCGATCGATTTCTTTCTAGGGCTATACACAACCCCATATACGTACACCGATACATACATGCTGATCACTTTGCAACGTAAAACCAAACTTTGCTGATCGGAGAGGTTGTCGTGCTACTATGTCTTACAGGCGGCGAGACGACGAAGATTACGAAGAGCTCGAGCCGGAGGAAGAGGAAGACGACGCCCTCGATGAGGACGAAGATGAGTTAGGCGGTGGGGGTGGCCGTAAGCGCCGGAGATCGGATTTTATAGATGATGTTGCGGAGGAGGATGATGAGGAGGAGGAGGAAGAGGATGATGAGGACGATGATTTTGATGGTGGTCGTCGTGGCGGTCATCACCGCCCGAAGAGGCGGTCCGGGGCCGAATTCTTCGACCTCGAAGCAGCCGTGGATAGCGATGATGAAGAGGAGGAGGAAGAGGGCGAAGACGGTTAGGGTTTCTTTCCTTCATGTTAATTTCTGCGACTTATGGATTGTGTATGTTGATTGATTCATGAAATTATTTGTGCCAAAATTGGTTCGAAAGGATTGACATTTTGGACGTGGCTATGAACTGCATGTGGGTTAGATATGAACTAAGTTGAGTACCGAATCAATTTTATTGTTGGATTCGCCATTAACTTTTGTGTATTTTAGTTGAGGCAATGTTAGATTATTCAGGTTAATTGGTTGTCCGTATGCTGACTGTTTTTTTCATAGGATTCAGATCTTGTGTTAATAAATAAGGAATTATGTGCATTGCACATTTAGTACTCAAGTTGTCTTCTTAGAATTAGGTTGTGCAGTGAAGCTCTTCTAATCTATATCTATCATACTAGGTTAAGCCCTCCTCCAGTTTCTCACTTGGACGTCAAATTATGAAGTCCACAGACTATCTATGCTTCTCTTTAGATAAATTTGTTAAGATAAGGGACAATATTGCCGGTTATCACAGAAGTGAACATAAGTAGTTGACTCCAGTTTTTCACCTACTCGTTGCCTCCTGCTCTGCACCCACTTCTTGTGTTGGTCTTCATCCGACTCCCATGTTGTTTTTTGTTCTTTCCTCCCCCTACCCCCCAAAAATAAAAGAACCCCGATGAAATGTTTTTCCTTCTCTCTCATGAGGTATGGTCGCACTGATGGCTTGCTCACACAACTAGTATTATAAGGGTTGATTACGAACTTGCAATGATATACCACTGAGGTTAGAGTAGAAGTTAGGTCATATACTTTGGTTCGGTTGATTGGTTTACATAATAAAACGGAGATTTGGATTTTGTACTACCAATCAATTAATTTAACTTATTGAATGCATATATGGTAGATTGATTTGGGTGTTTGACATATTGCCTTGACGCACAATTTTCTTGTAATAGCAAATGATTTTTGTGTCTGTACTTCGGCATCCAAAAAGGGTGATTTTTAGTCTGTTAAGTTGCACTACTTAGACTAGCAAATTTGAAAGGTATAAGCAAGTAACTGTTAGGAAAGTGATTAAGAATAGAGAGCTAGTTGATTTTTAGTGATTAGATGGTGGGTATGTAAGTCTATGATCATGGCATAATGGGAAACTTTGGAAAGTTCATAGTTGCGTGTTTGAAAAATTGGCTGATATGGGTATCGGCTCCTCTAGCAATGGCTGGAATGAGTGGCAAGTGGAATGGAACGTAATATATATTTCCCATCAACTAATAGTTTCTTAAGGTGAATGGAAATATTAATCCTTTTCTAATTAATGGATAGCTTCTTAGAGAGGAAGGGGAAAGTACATTGCTACATGTTAGTTAGGTACCAATCCATCTTGATAAAATAGAAGAAAGGCAAATGAAGACTAGGCAAAATGCCTAAAATATAAAAAATCTAAAAGATCAAACAACGATATTATTTGGAAATAGTACACTATAATAATCTTAGGATTACATATTGCTCATTGGCTGGCTCAAAGCTCCCAACTAAAATACCCGATAAACAAGAGTTTCAAGCCTAAAATGTAGAAAGCATTTGGTGCTTTCAATATAACACAACACACCCCCTCCCCCCCCCAAAAAAAAAAAAAAAAAAAAAAAAAAAAAACACACACACACATACACACAAAATAAATAAATAATGAAAGAATGACAGAAAAATGACACGTGTGTAGCCTCTGCAAGTGGTACTCTTGCCTAATTTTTCGCCAAATTTGCCTCCCCATGCTGAGAATGAGATTTGCTCAAGGCTTCACATGACTCAAAATGAGTTGGCGAGAAAAGGAAGGCAGCATCTCCTCTACCATGAATAATGTAGAATCAAATGATTTAACATTATACGTCTCCATTCTACATGTGACACCTGTTAGAATTGATTAATTTGTAATAAGGGGGTAAAAAAAGGAAGGCAGCACCTCCTGTACCATGACTAATGTAGAATAGAATGATATAACATAATATGTCTCCATTCTAGACGTAGCATCTGTCAGAATTGATTAATTTATGGGGGAATGAAATGCAATAAAATTTTTGTATCTTGCTGATCAAATGCATAGAGTTATGGAAACGGGGGGTACCACTTTGAGGGCAGGGTCCCTGGCTAGTGTTCTACCCATTGGGAATGTGGAAGGAGCTTTTGGAGGCCTTCTCTTTAAAAATGCTGTATCAGCAATTTAGCTGTAATATCCTGTTTGCTGCAATACTAATCTGCACTGATGCAATACTAGATTTGGAAAAGTTAAATTTAATCACCTGGTAATGCAAGAAGAGAGCAATTATAGCTATTTTTGTGAAACTCAGATTTTTTAATGCTCATCAGTGAATTATGTGGTCCTTTTGGACTTGTCATGGTCACCAAATTCGTGGTTGATTCGGCATCTGTGATTCAATCATACATTCACATTTGTACAGTAATAGAACTCTAATTTGGAGCACCTCATGGGTAGGTATTTGTCTATCATGGATCCTCCAAAATTGGTGAGCATATTGGCATGAAATTATCACAGTAGCCCATGGTGTGTTTTGCATAATTTGCTTTCTAAAAAAGGTTATGACAAGGTGTAAGGCCCTAAGAAGGGTGGGTTGATGTCTTAAAACCTATGCATGAGACTGTCAAAGGTGGGTTGACTTCTAGAAACCTTCCTCCTACCCAGGTGGGAGTGTGTCAATCGTACTAGTGCCAAATTTTATCGATCTGTTTGGCATATTGTGAGAGGTGGTTTGCTAGGTGCTTGTGCTTGTGCTTGTGCTTGTGCTATCTCAGTTCAGTTTCCTGTATGGTGGATCTCTCAAAAGCAGGGCTCCTGATCCTATGCCACTGAGATCCTGTATTTTCAATGTATCTCTTTTTTCCTGTGTAGAAATATCTGTCGGTTAAACCCTACATGCATAGTTTCGGTTAGCAGACATAGTTAAGTACTCTACTCCTATTGGATTTCAGAATCTAGACCAACCAAATTCGCCCTTGTGGATCCACTCAGGAACTTTGTATGAGACGGGTATGCTACATCCGGTGTAAGTTAATATTTTCTTGTAGGGCTTGTGGGAAAGCCTTCCATCACTCTAAGGGCTCAACAGTTTTTTGTGGTATTTTGGTTATACTACAATTTCAATGTCAATTTTTTTTTTTTTGTTGTTGTTGTTATTCTTCTTCTTTGTATTTTGGCAGTGTTTGGGCAGGGGTTGGTGCGGAGATTATTAGCTTAAAGCATTGAATTTTCTTATAGAATTTTAATATCCAACATTCCCCTAATCACAAATTCTGTATGCTCATATGTATGGAAAAATAAAATAAGCAGCAGTCTTCAATCTGCATGGATTGTTGTTGAAAGCTCTTTGGCATTTTTTAAGCAAAAAGCTTGCAAAAAGAGCCAACCAAACAGACCTTTCATGCGAGCTTGAGCTTCCCCAATCATGTTTGTCCCAAGATCGGTGATTTGTCTCAACAACTCTACATTAATCTTCTATTGGATGAAACAACTTTGAGTTTTTTTACTGAAGAATTTTGTTCCACATGGTGTTTTGGGTAATGTCACTCGTAGTAAGTATGTTAGGCTTGCCCTGCATTATTATTGCTGATCAGTTGAGCACCTGACCTTTCAGGCTTCATAGTGCATGGTGGAGCTGAGCAACAAGATGAAGATGATGATAGGATGCACCGTCGCCCGTTGCTCCCAAGGGAGGATGACCAAGAAGATGTTGAAGCACTTGAGAGAAGTATTCAGGCAAGATATGCTAGATCGAGTCACACAGAATATGATGAGGAGACAACAGATGTAGAACAACAAGCTCTTTTGCCCTCGGTGAGGGATCCAAAATTGTGGATGGTGAAATGTGCGGTAAGATTATAATACTTATAATATATGTTATGTATAATTTGTATGTGATATCTGCATAATCTGTTGATAAATTTTATTTTTGCTTGCTCTAGATTGGTCGTGAGCGGGAGGCAGCTGTTTGCCTAATGCAAAAGTCCCTTGATAAAGGATCTGAGTTGCAAATTAGGTCTGCTGTAGCTCTTGATCATCTCAAAAACTATATATATGTTGAGGCGGACAAAGAAGCCCACGTAAAGGAGGTACGTAATTATTGATGCTTCACATGTTTTTGTTGCTTAACTGAGGAGCAATGCATAAATGTTGTATGCATTTTGTGGCAGTCGTTGGAAACTGATCTTGTTACTATCTTTATTCTTCTTCAGGCTTGCAAGGGTCTACGCGTTATATATACAAATACTAAAATAACACTCGTTCCAATCAAAGAAATGACTGATGTTCTTTCGGTAGAAAGCAAAGCAATAGATCTTTCGAGGGATACTTGGGTCAGAATGAAGATTGGTACATATAAAGGGGACCTCGCAAAAGTATACACCTTTATATTTCTTCTCATCTCTTTCCTCTTTTCATTTTCTCGTGGGGAAACCCTTACAATATGTTGCTGCACCTTTTGTTAGCTAACCTTTGAGCTTCTATGTTTATAGGTTGTGGATGTGGATAATGTGAGGCAGAGAGTTACAGTAAAATTAATCCCACGTATTGACTTACAGGCCATCGCCAATAAATTGGTACATATATATCCATACTTGTTAATTAGGTTTTGCTATGAAAACTTATTCTGCAGTTTTCATAGGAATTTGTCTAGTTCTTCTTACATAATATGAACTAGTTTCAATTTATTTTCACCAAGATATAAATGTATTTGTGTCCAGTAGTTTTTCATTTTAGACTGAATAAATTGAAAGATTTCAGACAGAAAGATTAAAAATGCTGAATGATCAGTATTCTAGATCACTAGGATTTTGGCGATGAATGCAATTGAATCTGGTGTTTAGTATGTACTGAGTACTTGCAAGGCTAATTCTTTCTCCTTTCAGGAAGGTAGGGAAGTTCCAAAGAAGAAGGCATTTGTTCCTCCTGCACGTTTTATGAACGTTGACGAAGCTAGGTGGACTTTCTAATATCATTTCTAATTGCAACACTGATGGTACTCAATGTTTGTATGCCATAACTTTTGATGTACTGCTTTATGTTCTATCTTCAGAGAAATGCATATACGTGTGGAGCGTAGACGAGACCCAATGACTGGCGATTACTTTGAGAATATAAATGGCATGATGTTCAAGGACGGTTTCTTATACAAAACTGTATCCATGAAATCAATTAGCACTCAGAACATACAACCAACTTTTGATGAACTAGAGAAATTTCGGCAACCTGGTGAGAATGGAGATGGAGATATGGCTAGTTTGTCGACTTTATTTGCAAACAGAAAGAAAGGCCATTTTATGAAGGGTGACCAAGTTATTGTTGTCAAGGGAGATCTCAAAAATTTGAAGGGATGGGTTGAGAAAGTTGAGGAAGACAATGTCCATATCAGACCAAACGCTGAGGGCCTCCCAGTACGACATCAATGGAAAATCTTTGTCTTTGTTTTTTTAATGATCATTTCAATTAAGTCTCCATTACTCTCGTGGTTCATATTAACCAATTTGCTTATCTACTTTTTGTAGAAAACTCTTGCTGTAAATGAAAAAGAACTTTGCAAGTACTTTGAACCAGGAAATCATGTGAAGGTTGTCTCTGGTGTATCAGAAGGCGCAACTGGGATGGTTATAAAGGTTGAGGGGCATGTAGTTATCATGTTGTCTGACACGACTAAGGAACATGTAAGCTATTCTTCATTGAACTTTGAAATAATTGTTATTATTTTAATGGACAAGTGATGCCAATGTTTGTAGTTTTCAGATACGTGTATTTGCTGATAATGTTGTTGAGAGCTCTGAGGTAACTTCTGGTGTTACCAGAATTGGGGACTATGAGCTTCATGATCTTGTGATGCTGGAGTAAGCTCCTTCTTTGCTGCATATATTTTTCTATAGTTAAGATCTCATGTGTGATCTTGATTTTTGTGCAGTAACATGAGCTTTGGGGTAATCATACGTGTAGAAAGTGAAGCTCTCCAGGTGTAGTAATTATGTTGAATTACTCTCAGAAATTGGCATATGACTTATTTCTTAGGTTCTTAAGGACTTCTGTGTATGAGTTTGCAGGTTCTGAAGGGAGTCCCAGAGAGACCGGAGGTTGCACTTATCAGATTAAGAGAGATCAAATGCAAGCTTGATAGGAAAACTTATGCACAAGATCGGTCCAAGAACACAATCTCAGTGAAAGATGTTGTTAGGGTTCTTGAAGGTCCATCCAAAGTGAGAGACCACTAACTTTATTCTGATTATCTGTTTACAGTTTTTTTTAATTTATTATACAGACTCATTATTCTATCATATTCAGGGAAAACAAGGTCCTGTTGAACATATATTTAGAGGAATCCTGTTTATTTATGATCGTCATCACCTTGAGCATGCTGGCTTCATATGTACTAAGTCCCAGTCTTGCGTGGTAGTTGGTGGATCACGTGCGAACGGCGATAGAAATGTACGCATTTAATATCTATGTATATGTATCCATTTTTTGTTGGTTAGGTTCTTGTTACTGTTATAAGTAAGCTTGCTTTTTATATATTTCCCGTAGGGTGATTCACTGGCTTCAAGATTTGCTCATCTTAGAACTCCAACTCGTGTTCCCCAATCTCCGGGGAGATTGCCTAGGGGCCCTCCAGCGGACTGTATGTTGGCAATTAAATTATGCTGATTTTCCCCTTTTTTGTCTTCCCCTCCACCTCTTCCTCCGTTCTTGCATTTGTTGTTAACTCTTTTGGTTGTTCATTACGATCTCATTCAAGAAAAAACCGTTACCAATGCCTACTTACTCTGTTCCAGCTGGAGGAAGGCATGGAGGGAGGCATAGAGGTGGTAGAGGACATGATCCTTTGGTTGGTACCACAGTTAAAGTTCGTCAGGGTCCTTTCAAGGGATATCGTGGACGTGTTGTAGATGTTAAAGGTTTAACAGTCAGGGTTGAGTTGGAATCCCAGATGAAAGTTGTTACAGGCAAGTTTGCATATTTTCAAGAATTTATTTTCTCATCTCCTTGATTGGTCTTATTTTATTTTATTTTATTTGTTTTGTGTGGTGTCTAACTCCTGCTTTTTGGGCAGTTGATCGTCATCATATTTCTGATAATGTGATTGTTTCAACTCCATATCGGTAATTATGATCTTGCTTGTTTGTTCTAAGTAGCTTAGTTTTTAGACTTCCTAACTGATACTTGTTTATACTTTTTTCCCCAGTGACATGCCTCGATATGGTTCGGGGAGTGAGACACCAATGCATCCTTCACGAACTCCATTACATCCATATATGACTCCTATGAGAGATCCCGGAGGTCTGTTTTAGCTTAGCTTATTTTGAAGTTATGTTGTTGTTTTTCACTTATTAAGCAATTTGTGTCGCTTTCTTTTTTTGCCATAGCAACACCTATTCATGATGGCATGAGGACACCTATGCGTGACAGAGCATGGAATCCTTACACACCAATGAGTCCACCAAGGTTTGTTGCTGAATTTTATGTATTTTTGGGCCATCTTTTGCTTAGAGGCTAGCAGGTGAAAAAAGTTTGCAGTCTGACTTATGTATAGGTGGAAGGAACATATCGGTATCAATAAATCTGTGTTCCGGCCTCATACATTTAGGTTTCACATTCCTTGCTTCACCAGCTGCATATATATACACATACTCATCCTGAACATACAGTAAAGGATCAAAATTTCGTTTCAAAGGGTCGTTTCAATGGGCTTGAAAATGGAAACGTTTTGGAAACATGATGGAAACAGAGAAAAAATGAAAAACATAAAGAAACATTTGAAAACATAACTTAATGTCTATTAATATATGATTTTAATGCTAATACAACAATAATGGAACATGTTTAAGGGGTATATATTCATTGGGACTATAGAAATAGAATTGAGTAGTAACTAGTAAGTGATAATGTAGATTCAAAAATAGACAGTAAAATTAGCAAACATGTCAAGTTTTCTTATAGCAATATCTAAATATAAATACACATTAAGTCAATATGATAAATAAGCAACATTATATATAGACCAAAAAAAGAAATTATAAAAATTAATGAACAACCATTCATGTTAATTACTTTTAAATATATAATTTAAGATTTATGTATTGTTAATTACAAACATTTTTTTAACATAAAATCTATATTTTACTCTAATTCAAATTAGTAATAATGTAATAATGTTTATATTTGTTAAACCTATAACCTATTATAATATTGTAGATATATATATTTTACTCGATAGCTGAAAGGGCCAAAACCCCATTTTTATATTTTATACAAAAATAGAGATTCTCTACCGTGTTTTGAAACACCACATAATTTCCATCGAAATGATGTCGTTTAAACACACCGAAACGATGTCGTTTCCATCGAATCCCTGGAATTTCGTAAATCCAACACTGTTTCGCTTCGGTTTCTGGCAAAACCGAAATGTTTCGGTTGTTTCCAATGAAACGAAACGAAATTTTCATCCATGCATACAGTTAGTAGTTCTTCAATTGTGAAGAGAGAGGAATGGATGTATATAGTTTATGTTGTTGCTTTGCATTCATGGGGAATATATTTAGGTTGTTTTAATTTGTGGTTGCACTGTTTCTTGAATGCATACCTGGTGCACATCTTCTTAATTAAGGAGTTGTGATTTTCTGTAGTGTTTTGTTTTTATTTTTTGTTTTTCCGCCTCTCCTGATGAACAATCCTTGCAATTGACTACAAATTAGGGATAATTGGGAAGATGCAAACCCTGCTTCCTGGGGGACAAGTCCGCGATATCAGGTCAAGAATCTTGCCCAATTAGATGCCAATATCTAAGTATGTGGATTGTTCTTTTTGTATGTGATGTCAATGTAGTGTTATCGTATTCCAGCCAGGAAGTCCTCCTTCAAGAACGTATGAGGCGCCTACTCCTAGTTCAAGTTGGGCTAACACTCCCAGCGGCAGTTACAGTGAGGCTGGAACACCAAGGGATAGCAGCCATGCCTATGGTAATCAAATGAACTGTTTCATTTAAAATTACTTTGGCCTTTCTCTTAATTGTAATTGTAACTCTTTTATTCCTATGTCTGTGCAGCAAATGCCCCAAGCCCTTACCTGCCATCTACTCCTGGTGGACAGCCGATGACACCAAGTTCAGCTTCATATCTTCCTGGCACTCCTGGAGGGCAACCAATGACACCAGGAAGTGGTGGTTTGGATATTATGTCTCCTGTAGTAGGTATGTTTCCCGTTTTGGACATGAGAGTTGATGTGGTTACTTTATTTATTTGTGATGTTTTGTTCTTATATCCAATTATATTCAGTTTGATGTTACTCGGTATTTGCTTTGGACATGTGCAAGGTTAGTCTGTGGTTGCTAAGAACTGTTTGTAGTTATATATTTGATTATTATTATTATTATTATGAGTGCTGCTGCTAATTGTAATTAATTAAGTGATTGTTATTATTGTTGCTGCTAATTGTGACTAATTAAGTGATTTTCAATGTCACATGGAATCATAACCTTTCCATTCTGTTTTATGTGTTGAAATTGAAAAGCACAAACTATCAACATTACAATCCACTCTATTAATGGGCTGAAATTATTGTTAAAAATAAAAAAGAAACAAATCAGGGGCTGCAGTATATCGTAGTATCAAAGATACATATTACTATTTATTTCTAAGCTACTTGTATTTCTATGTTAAGTTGGATAGTGGGTGGTGTCTGCTTTCGAGTTTCAGCAACTATGAAGATAACATTCACTACTTGACAGGTGGGGACAATGAAGGACTCTGGGTACTACCAGACATATTGGTCAATGTACGTAGGTCTGGTGAAGACAGTGTCATCGGGGTTGTTCGGGAGGTGCTACCGGTATGTGTTTTCAGAAATTTCATTATTGAATTTCTATCCTTAATGGAGCATAGAAATGAATATGAATTCCCTTAGTGTAAAAGACATGTTGGCTTCATTTGAAAGTTTTGAGAATTGTAAATATCATGTTTCCTTGGCTTGGCTATTAAAGAGCACGTTAGTAATAGGGACACAGAAAAGAACGAACGCTCGGAGGGAAAATTAGAACTTGAAAAAGGAGGTTATGTTGGTACATTCTTCATATTAGAACTTATCAGAACTTGCACATTTTATTTTGCATGCTTTCACAGAGAGAGAGAGAGAGAGAGAGAGAGAGAGAGAGAGAGAGAGAGAGAGAGAGAGAGAGAGAGTAAAATTTAGGGCCATATTGAATGGAATTTAGTTGAGTTTTTCGCCATTTCATTTCCTGTACATGGTTGCCCAAAATGAAAAATATGGAAAAGAAATGTTGGAAAGGCTTTGGAATGAACTGTAGTTCTTGAAATGCATAAGCTTCTTGTAGTTGTTTCCAAAACCAGTTTTCCAAAACACACTACAAATGCATATACTTCTTTTTGTTTGAATATTTTTTCCATTATTGAGGACGGAGTACAATTTCTGATAATTGATACCAAATAAACGGGTGCATAAAAGAACCGTATACACACATGAACTGAACCAACCCAGCCTTCATGGGTTGAGTTGGTTCAGCTATAGTAGAAGGCAGTTCTGTTCTGGGTCCAAAAATCCAATAATCAACCAATTCCTTTTGATGATTGGGAAACCCAAACTGACCAGAGACCAACTCCTATACATATATTTTTTACAAAATATTATGTGAATAAATAAGTAGTATAATAACTTGTCTAAAAACTAAAGGTCATTGGATATGATTACTTTTTTATGTAAACATTCTTACTCACGATCATTGAACATAATAAATCCGCGGGTCCAACGAACAAAACCATTTTCCCACGGGTTGGTTTTGGCTCTAAAATTTGAGAACCGACTTAGGTTAGTTTGGTATTGGGTTTGACCACAACTGACTTGACCCATGCACACCTCTGCAAATAGGCCCACAGCACGTCAACTTGCATTTTGTCTTTTTATCCTTGAACTATTGTTGGAGGGAGTTCCCTGACACTGGTGTTTTGTTTTTCAGGATGGTTCATGTAGGATAGCCCTTGGATCGAGTGGAAATGGCGAAACGGTAAATGCACTCCCCAGTGAAATTGATACGGTGGTACCAAGGAAGTCGGACAAGATCAAGATCATGGGTGGTGCACAGCGTGGCGCCACTGGTAAGCTGATTGGTGTTGATGGTAGTGATGGAATTGTTAAGGTTGATGACACTCTTGATGTTAAGATATTAGACATGAATATTCTGGCCAAACTAGCACAATCGTGATCAACGGCTACACGAATTAGGCCCTATTCTCTGTTGCAGATACAATTGCTTATAAAATTGTAGTTTACATCTTTCTTTTCTCGATTACAAATTTTGTATAGTTATGCGAAGTGTTCTGGCTCTCTCTCATATGCTACATTAAATGTTGTGTATTCCTTTTTTTTTTTTGTTGTATATTCCCCCCTCCTGTTTTCAAGAGCATTGATGGTAGTTGGGTTGTCCCTTTTTGTTTGGATGACTTTCTGAGGGTCCTTGATTTTCCCTCGGCAAAGGGTCCGTAAATGGGAAAGCAGTTTCTTTTCATATTCTTTTCACTGCTTAAAGAGAGTCAAAAATATAAATTCCCCAGGAATGGATGAAAATTAAGAAAAGATTCAAATGAAATCTAATAAGAACTTGATCGCCTACTTTTTCTTCATATCTCCTTTGTCCGACTGTTTTCTATTCTCCCTTTCCTATGGTTACTAAGTCAGGGAGGGCGAATGACTTCCTTTCCGTTGCCTTCTCCTCTCCTATTATTCAAATCCTCTCCTGTCTATGGAGCTAATATTAGACTTCTTCTTCTTCTTTCTTCAGTGTTGGTCTTGCATGTTCTATTCTGGTACTTGTGATACCTGGAAAATCACCAATTTATGGTTGGAAACATTAATAATGTTGGTTAGCCCCTAGAGAAAGTGAGTTCACCCATGCTGGAGTGAGCCAACAGTTCCAGGCTCTGGTGTAATCTGATGCATGCTCAGGCTGGGACTTTGATGCTTTTGGTACTTGGTAGTGCCAATATATTGAGAGCTTATTTGCTACCAGCAAGAGCTTTGATGCATTCATCTATGCTTGCTATGATATTGATCATGTTCATTACATGAACACAGCTTAGAAATGATGGAAACCATATATCCTCTTGAATCCATTTTCAGTTTCACTTGGTTCTTGTTTGATAAAGTTGTCTACAAATTGCGTAAGATTGTTAGTGATGAGAAATATATTTAGCCAAACTACATTAATTGGTGCCAAATGCCGTGTTTGCACATTCATTATAAAAAACAATCTAGAAAGAACAGATTATCAGAAGCCAGACCATTGATAAATCAAGAGCACAGTGGGTTCCTGCAATTCTCTTTTATAAATGACAAAACGAAAACATTGACAAGGTAGATGTAAGTAAGTAAACACACGAAAACATTAATAAGGACAATAGACAGATATGCAAACACACACCCAGATCCCAGCTTTCATTACTATTTCACATATGGTGTTGTGAGTCCACTGCATTGGAAGGCTAGAGCTTTTCGTCGTTCTAATTCTCCATGCGGATGATGCATCGAAGGCTTTCCCCTTTTAGCATGTACTCGAAGGCCTTGTTGATCTCCGAGAATGGGACTTCATGGGTGATGAATTTCTCCAGTTCAAGTTCCTGCAAACATTGGAATTCAGGTTGATTAAGTGCGTTACTATACACATTCAAGCTTCTTATACACATCCAGGGATTTTACAGACTTGCCTTGTTCATGTATTTTTCTACAACAGAGGGTATGTCTGTCCGGGGTTTATAGTTTCCGAAAAAGGTGCCCTTCAGGGTCTTTTCATTTAGGAAATTCATGGGATGTGTCTTGAAGACGGAATCTTTGTGAGGGACACCCACAAGGACGGCAACACCCCAGCCCTGCGATGACATATTGTAGTTCATTAGCCATATACATAATATATATATATATATATCGACAGTAGATTCACATATAACATAGAGCTCCATTTTGCCCTGGTAAGAAAGAAGACCAGAGCTAAAATAAGAGGGATGGGGTGGGTATGGGAAACAATACATACATCATGGACGCATTCAAATGCTGAGATCATGGCATCAATATTTCCAGTACATTCGACGCTTCTGTCCACTCCTCCGTCGGTCATCTCTGCAATCACCTGGAAGAGCAAACTCAATAAGAAACTTGATCAATTAATCTTGAGAGATGCAAAGGAAGGGTTATAACTGCAAATAATTAAGAAGTGTAGAAATGTACCTCTTGAACTGGTTTGTTGTAGTCTTTGGGGTTCACAAACTCTGTCACACCAAACTTCTTTGCTGTTTATCAAAAAAAAAAAAACGCTCATAAACTAAAGGTCCATTATGTATAACTTGTACATGAATCACAATTACTGTATCTATACTCGTATGAAGAAATGCAAATACAATTCTAGTCCCTTTAGTGGTTCTCTTACCTTGATCAAATCGGTTAGGATTAACATCCACACCAATAATCCTTGAAGCACCGGAAACTCTGGCTCCTTCCGCAGCCTAACCACGCAAAATTACCATCACATATATAATACTGATCTGATAGATTAGGCCATTCTGGACACTAATAAAGATTTATACAACAATTAAAGAAACTCACAGCGAGGCCAACAGCTCCCAATCCGAAGATAGCCACCGTTGAGCCCTTTGGTGGTTTGGCAACATTCACAGTGGCACCAAAGCCTGTTGAAACAAATACCCAGAAACATATATATCAACAAAATGAAATCGCATTAGCCAAAAACTTTAAGGATTTGATGCATTGTCATTGTTTAGTACCTGTGGAGAATCCACAGCTAAGAACACAAACTTTGTCAAGAGGAGCAAGGGGGTTAATCTTGGCAATGCAACCAACGTGGACTACTGTGTACTCGCTGAAGGTGGATGTTCCAACAAAATGGTAAATTGGTCTGCCATTAATCGAGAATCTAGATTTTTCATCGTGAATCATCACTCCCCGGTCGGTGTTAATCCTTAGAAGATCACACATGTTGCTTTCTTCCGATTTGCAGTGAGCACATTCTTTGCACTCCCCGGTGAAGACTGGAAGAACATGATCTCCAGGTGCAAGATCTGTGACCCCCTCTCCAACACTCTCCACAATCCTAAACAACCACACCAAAATATACAAAATTCATACATGTAACTAACTAACATAGACAACTTCCAATAATTGGAGTACCCGTTTCATTTTACGCATCAAAAGTTAGCATTAATAAGAAATTTCACTAAAATAAGATATTTTTGGAAAGAAATTGAATTACCCTCCTGCCTCGTGCCCAAGGATTCGAGGAAACACGGGGTTCTGACCCTGCAAGATTGAATAGAACCAATTTTGGGTGTCACCATGGTTGCATGAATGATTGAAATTAATGTGGAAAGTGCAGGCACAGAGGAAAATAAATGCTATTTGAGATTTAGTTACCTTGGCTTCCCAGAAGTAAACATCGGTGTGGCATAGGGAGGTATAGAGGATCTTCATACGAACCTCCATCTTCTGTGGTGGTGCCACCTCCACTTCTTCAATCACCAGAGGCTTTCCAGCTTCCCATGCCACTGCAGCTGCAACCAAAAAATGCAGAAGATAACATGATTTAGCCAATGATTTTCACATATCCCACATGAAGAAGAAGCAGAAAGAGTCTATCAAAATCAGTGGTGGAGCCAGGGTTTCAGTTCAGCAGGGGTAAATTCTAATGTGTTAAGCCCTCAAGAAAGTTATTGGCAAATTCATAAATCATCAATCTAAAATGTGAATGATTTGGATTGAATATACACTAACAAATAAATGAAAGCATACCTAAAAATTTATCAATCTAAACTGTGAATGATTTGGATTGAATATACACTAACAAATAAATGAAGCATACCTAAAAATTGACCCACAAAGCTCTTAAAAGTGATTGACAATGTTAACTTGATATACCTTGACAAATCTCATTGCACATGCTATTTCTCTCTCTAATTTTCTCTCTAGTTTGTTTACTACTTTTTAATAATTTTGTTCAATCAAATATATGTAACCCTAATAGATTAAACGTAATGTGCATTTGTTAATTGGTGCTTAAATTTAAAGAGTGTTCACTTTAAAATATCAACCTCATTGTTTTATATCATTTGAAAATTTAATACTTATTATACTCGTAGATATATATATCCATTAGATTAAATTTGTACACATGCAATTGGATTAAACTTTCATAATGGAATAGGATTCTATTTCTATTTTTATGATTATCATAGGTAAAATTTTCAAAAAATTCAGGGGCTGCAATTGCCCCCTTCTGGGTCTCAATGACCCCCAATTTGACTTGTAGTAACTGAAGCCGTTCTATTCTTAAGATTCAAATACAACACTAACACAAACTTGAACCAAAGAAGCAAGTAATTTGTGAAAGATCAAGAAGATGATAGAAACAACAAATTATATATGTGTGTGTGTGTGTGTGTGTGTGATTCTACGAACCTTTGCATCGTATGACTTGACCAGCGGTGCTCGACATCTCTGATTTTCCTTCTTTGCTGACAGCTGAAAACAAACTGAGACAATCTGATGTTTAGAACTCAAAGCAGTTGTTGGTGTAAGATGGCATAGCACTGCTCTACGATGTATTTATACTATGAACGGAACAAAAGAAATGAATAAGATTATTTTAATATAGTTGCTGTTTATTGGGACTGTTCTTCCGGTGAACTTTAATGATCATCATCTGGTAAAGTAAATACCACGGGCGATTCCAAAACCGTTCCCAGGTTTTGGTTCCTGGTATTTTCGGACTCTCTTGTTTTACTTTGGTTTTGTTTTATTTTTAGAAAATTATATTTTATCTCCTTTAGCGAAAATCACAGGACTCACAGCTGATTTCAAAAAAGTAAACGCATAATATTTTTATAGTTTTGATTAAATTGTAAAATGAAAAGTATTGAAACAGATTAGGTGCAATAATAAAAATATTTTTATGAAAATTAGCCTTTTTTTCATTTTGATATAAAAAGAAAAATCTTATTTTTGATAGTCAGGCTCGTCTGGTAGAACTTTTTTATTTGACTGGTGTAGTTTTTTCGTTTGGCTTTTTTTTTAGTTTATAAGCAAAAAATTGAGTTGTTTTTTGGCTCTTTTGTTTTTTTTGCTTATCTTTACCTTATAAAACTAAAAAAGCAAAAAAAATTTAACTTTTTTTTGCTTATAAGTTAAGAAAAGTAAAATGAAAAAAAAATTGAAATAAACTATATCAAAGGGACCCTCAATTTTTGCCAGATGAAATGAAAAAAAAATGATACTTTGCCACACCGTTTTACAGTTAAATTCAAATCATAAAAATTAAGCATTTACTTTAAATTAACTACAGAAGTTATGTGATTTTTGCTGAAAACAAAATAGATAAAATGCAATTACCATTTTATTTTTCTTTAGCGTGATAGAGATGATGCAGATGTAGGCATATTTATATTTATATACATATATGTGTCTGTGTGTGTGAATGAAAAGTCAAGATGCTGTATGTATGACTAAGTGGGTTGGGAATCAACAAAATGACATATTTGGCTTCAAAAGCTAGGCTTCATTTTACGAACTCAAACATCTATCTTTGGAACTAAAAATATGGGGATGAACCAAGCTGAGCCAAGAGGTTTCCAAAATTGGGTCCAGCTTTATCTTGCAAATAATGCATGCGGCTTCAGCCTTGCTGGAAAATCACCACCAGCCCTAATCCAGGAGGTCCCACTTAGTTACAAAAACATTTACATCCCTGAACCAGGTATTTAGTGACCGTAGAAAACAAAAAACCATGTATTTGGTGTCACAATTTCGAGAATTCTAATCCTAGTTTTCATTTTCCAGCGTAACCTTATCCTGGTTTTGTTAGGCGGTTTCATTAGTACAAAGCTGTCCACCAAATTCTCCCACGGTTTTGTTGCAAGTCGTAACCTTATTCTTGTGTTCTTAATCGAACTCTATTCCACGTCAAGAGATTACTTAATTTCAATCATGCATGTTGCACGGGCAATGAACCTTATTCTATGTTATTGACCTAGAAAATTCAACAGCAACAACAAAAATAAAGAAAGAACATAATAAAGATATACAACAAAAAAAAAAAATGGTTTGATGTAATGTGTAATAATAAATAATAGCTGGAGAAATATCATTGTATTAATTAACAAGAAAGTTAGTTTAATCGTGAAATTGGGTGTTTTAGTCCCCCTGCTATATTGTTGCAGTAAATCAAATTCATACGACCATGAATATTTATCTTTCTGATAATTATTCTAACGCTTGTTACAACATTTAATTTGTTAGATTTGTGTGGTCAGAAAAAAGTCTAGTGATCAGATAGTACTGAGTACTCAGTGATAATCCTTATTAAATGGTGACACGTGATATGAATACATCAACAACTTGAGTTTGTAGAGTAGTGAAGAGACTTTTAAGAAAAAATATCACTTAACAAAATCTGATCGAATATTTCTTGAAAAGTCTCTCTATTACTCTATAAACTCTGATGTATTCACACATTATATATTATCATTTAACAAAAATTATCATTAAATATTTAATACTATCTGATTATTAGACTATTTTTTTGTGTCGTCACTCATGAGCTCGTCTCCTCGAGTGCAAAGCCTTGATAGATTTTTTGTCATTGAATTACTAGAAAATATTGAAGGTTAAAAAAAGGTAAGTAGAACGTGGTGTAGTATAGAAACAACAAATTAACAAATAGTTTTACGAGCAACAAGAGTTAATATATATTGCCTGTCAAGCTGGTTTTATGCAGTAGTTTCAACTCTCTTCCTGGGACCATTTTGCAAGTTTGAAGAACTTTATCCAATGGATCTTAGCCCACATTCTGTTCTAGTCGCAGTTTTTATGCAATAGTTGTTCTCTTCGTGTTTTATTTTTTTTTTGATAAGATTTATTTTGTGTGTCTTCTTTTTTTTTTTTTCGTATTCTCTTGTATTATTTAATTGTTGGTACTTGGGCAAAATTAGTATCAAAGTCATGACTATGATCATGGTAGCATAAGTTGGTATATAATTCCAAGTATAAATAATTTATATACTGTTCATATGTAAGTTTGATACTATTTCTCTTCTTCTCTATTGCTTAAACAAGTGGTACAGTACTTAAGTCGTGCCTGATTTTGTTATCTCTTTGATACCCGAGGATAGGATTTTGAAATTATTTTGCCTATAAATCGTTGACAACTGTTTTTATTTGATCAATGGATAGTAGCTTGAAAACACTAATAATATTTCATATTTTTAGTATATGGGTATTTTATACAAGGAATTATATACTTTTACTGACATAATAAATCCTTTTCATCGTACATTTTCTTTTAAGAAAATGATTAAAGTTGTTGAGGTCAATGAATACCCAAACTAATTAAAAGCTCTTAACAACTGGGTTATACTTGTTGTCAAACCCTCTACCATATATAAGGTAGGTGCTTTTGAATTAATAATTGTACTCTAAAAGTACAATCTCCATGTCTTAATTAGCTAATTGTTAGTTTTATATTATGTTTAATTGTGTTAATTTTAATCATAATTCGTACTAACTTAAGTTTGTGTTTTTTTTCAGGAATCCTAACTAAAAAGGGATTAATTCGCGTTGAAACAGAATAGGCATTCAAAAGGCATTTGAACGGTCCTCAAGGACGTTCGAACGGTGTACAAAAGCGTTTGAATAGTACGTCAAATGGTGTCACACCAAAATCAAGTTCAAAGTACATTCGATAGATTCAGAGAACAGGTTTTCCCGTTCAAAGCAGCGTTTGAACAGTCTTTCGTGACGTTTGAACAGTGGCCTTGGCGTTTGAACGGTTTTGAGCTTAAATGGAATGATTTCGAATGCAATTTAATCATAGGTTTCAAGAGGTTGCTGTCAAGATACAAGCTGCTGAACCTGTGGTACAAGCTGCTGAACCTGTGGTACAAGCTGCTGAAGCACACAGAGCTGAAACTTTGAAAGCCCATATCTCTAGAACCAGAAAGGCTATTCAGGCCCATAATATGTCTATTTCATATAATTTTTCGATACCTACAATTTTCATGAAGTGACCCAGCCCATTTAAGCACTCGGTGGGAACCGTCCGTACGACTGACGACGAGATTTATATATTAACTCACTTTTTAGTTGTAGGGAGAAAAGTATGTAGTAGAATAGATTTAGGTTTTTTATATTTTTGAAGGATTCTAGGGTTGACATTTTTCTAGGGTTTTAGGAGTAGTTTTAGGAGTAGATTAGAATAGTTTACTCATAGTTTTCATTCAGTTTTCAATTCCTGTAATCAAATTATTCAGTCTTTTAATATATTTTTTATACAACTTTGCATATCTATGATTATGATGAGTAGCTAAATTTCATCTTGGGATCAATTGTGAAGATTAATTGAATATCTTGGACGAACAAAGGAGGTATGTTCTTGGTTTTAAAGTTAAATATTCTATTTCTTCTTTCTTCTTCTTCTTCGTTCTAGAAACCTTCAAAAACTTGAATGTTTGATTATGTTCGGTAACGTTTATGCGTGAATCTATATTCAGTATATGCGCTGCACGAATCTGTTGAGTTAAGGTTGATCCTTGTTGACTCAAGATTAATTCCCATGTTGATTTTGATGATAACTAAACCTTGTGTTATGTTACTAATGAATCTACTTAGTGTACAGATTAACAAAATTCATAGCTTAGAATTAAAGTTGAATCTTAAGTCTAATACATGTCAAAGAGAATACACAACAAGTTCAAAGAGCTAATACATGTCAAAGAGAAGCAAGCAATGAATTCAAAGGGCTATGCAATGAACCAAACTGAAAAAGATGCTTATCTCTACTTCAAGCAAATGTCTTACATTCGAAGAGATTGAAGGTGTTCAATTAAAGCTTCTTTCAAGTGTGCATAGTTTCAATGAAGATTGATTTGCAAGATAGACTGAAGACTTCATCAGTTGAGGAGGTGCAATGTTCAGTTAAAGATGAAGAATGGAGATGTTGACAATGCCTAAAGAAGATTTCATCAAAATTTACAAAGATCAGTTGAAGAAGTGCAATGCTCAGTTGAAGATGAATTGGTTGTTGAAGAGTTTAGAAAATGCTCAAGAGATGATTTCATCTGGTATGCTATAGACTAATTCAAGACATTTGATTGAAGTTGCTGAGAAGACGGCTCACAATGAATTTCTGATCTCTATATGGAATCCAAGTGAAAAATTCTTCTACAGTGTAAAGAGTCAATGAAGATTATATGTGTGAAGAGATTTCATCAAGTCTGCAAAAGTCTCATTGAAGTGATCTTTAAAGAAGAATGAAGAATTGCTAACAAAGAGAGGAAATCAGATTTGAAGCATTGTGAAGCTTCACACGATTGAGGTAGATTGGCATTGAAAAAGACATTCTACAATGATAGAAGGAGCTGAGCAAATGAAGAAGAAGAAAAGATGAACAATGATCTAATGAAGCTTTGACAGTTTGAGATTCAAGAAGAAGATAAACATCCAATGATCGATTCAATCCAAATTGAATAGAAATTAACTCTGATGAGTTAGGAAGATTTGATTGATCATCATACCCCAAAGTCATACTCCTTGAAGTTCTTATACCAGTGCTTTGATAAGCTTGATCAATAAAAATCTGAAGGCTGAATTTTGGGCAATGAGGGGACTCATGGAAATGAGGTGTCGCCTCCTGATCACAGACGCTAAAAGGCCTGAAGACATATTGAACAATGAGGGGACTCATGGAAATAATGTGTCGCCTCTTGATCTCAGAAGCAAAATGTCTGGAGACCAAATAGAAAATGAGCGGACACATTGTAATGAAGTGTCGCCTCATGAAGACAGACGCCAAGGCTGGAAGTTTAAATGATCAATGAGCGGACACATGAAGATGAAGTGTCGCCTCCTGGTAGCAGAAGTAAAAGGCGAGCGGACACATGAAGATGAAGTGTCGCCTCATGATAACAGAAGCCTAGTATGAAGAAGACAAATGAACAAGGAGTCGCCTCATCAACCTGAAAAGGGGACTCATGAACTCAGTGAACTATATCTGGTAAATGCAGAAGCAGAAAGTGTCGACACCATAAAAAATGGAGCCGACTCCCTCTGTTATAACGGCTATTTTTCTTAACGTTATAACGGATTGGACGCACATTAATGATACCCAACCACCTCCAACGGATGAAATGAATGCAATGGTATATATACTAGCCTCCAACTACATTTATATATAAGAATCAAGAGGAAGAAACAACAAGAGACAAGAATCACTGATATACACTGAATATTCTTCCTACATTCATCTGTGAGTTTTGATTATAAATCTACTCTTGCTAGAGAGTTTATTTGTGAGTTGTACACTCTTATATACTTGTAACTGAGAGTTTGAGAGTTCACTTGTGTAAAGCAAAACTCTTGTAAAGTTTGAGTGGAGCTTGAACAAAACCACTTGGGAATTGAAGAGCTCGGTGAGGAGTTCTTTGTAGAGTGAGCTGAGCACTTTGTCAATCAGCAGGCCATCTTGTAATAGTTGATTACATAGTGGAAGAAGGCTTTAAGGGGGTCTTGGAGTGAGGACGTAGACCACGGTTTGTGGTTGAACCTTGGTAAATCTGTGTCTCTCTCCTTTTGCTTTGTTTTCTTTGCTTCTCATGTTAATATTGCTTTGCACATAGATTAACCATTGCTATATTGTTTAGATTAATCTTAACTTGTATTAATAGTCGAAAAACCCAATTCACCCCCCCTCTTGGGTTGCCTATTGGACCAACAGAATCGATGGTACTCGTCCTTGATTCTAACAACCCGATTTATTCTAAAAGTTAAAGTTTTGAAGAACACTTGGTTTTATCATTAAATCTTCTGAATTCGAGACTCATGACGTAGTCGAAGGATTTGAGTTATTAAATTATCTTTTTCAGAATTTCAAGAGACACAAATGATTGAATCGATTGACTCCAGGAATTTTCTTTATTTCTTAATTTAAATTAGATAATAAATCTTGTCTCAACCTAAAATCAACTTTTGTTTATTGGAGTGTTTTTCTTAAGATTTTTGATCCACGGTAAGTTTTCTTATTTACGTAAACTATATTCCTTGTGGAATCGATCTCGTACTTACGAAAAATTATTACTATATCACGGCCGTGCACTTACGGTTAAGTATCACCCTTTTAGAGAGCGATCAAGTTTTTGGCGCTGTTGCCAGGAAAGCTGCGCTTTACGTTGGTGGGTGAGCCTTGGAGATTCTATTTTGGAGAAAGCACTTCACCATCATTTTACAAACACGAGGGAACCCAATAGCTCTTTTGGGTAACTTCGTTCCATCTTTATTTTCGAGCACTTATTTTTGTTTTTTTTTTTTTTTGTTACATTAAGTTTGTGCATCATTGTTATGGGATTGGGAGGATCGGTTGTTTTCATATTCTTGTTGGTTAGTCTTGCATACATCTTAATCATGAATTATCCTTGGAATATTATTGCTACAAGTCCTGATTTATACACGGCACAACCACAAGACTATTATCCACATCCAAACTATTCGGAATGGAGTCCTCAGACTTTACCATATGCTTCTTATGAATAACCACCACAACAACCATACTACTATGCACCACCTTCATCTCCACCATATGCTTATGATTCATATACACCTTTTACTTCACCTTACACATTTCACGAGACATATCTGTCATTATCTTATCAACCTTTTGTAGAGAATCAAGAGAACATACAATCATCTTACATGCCATATCACATGAGTATGTCCTCGGGGTTCAAGAATACTAATACAAAGGTACAAGCTGACACTCTTGCACAAATTCATCAGGAATTAAATGACCTAACTCAACAGTTGACACTGTTAACACAAGAGCCAATGGATCACAATAAGGAAGAGCTTCCGACTCAACCTCGAGATGATCCTACATATGAGATGTTCCCAATTCCATATATAAGTAGTTATGACCAAGGTCTCTCTGTTATCGCCTTTAAGACTGACCATGAAATAAAGAACATCCACGTTCCCGCGGTGTCTGATCCAAGGGAAGACGTTTTTAGGGTGGATGATGATGAGGATGAGGTTGAAAAAGAGGTACTTATTCTTCCTGAGGTGTCTGAATTGAGGGAAGTGATACCTACAAAAGAGGTGAAGGAAGAAAGAACAATGGTGAGTGAGGGAGAGGAGCCCAAGATTAGGGACTCCAAACAAAAAGAGAAGGGTAATGATGAGTCTACCCTTAAGGATGATTTTGGTCTAGATGTTGGGAATTTGCATGTTAAAGAGGATGTTAATGGTCTAGAGGTCATTCCTACCATGTTTAGGGATTATGTTATCCCTACTTTTATTCCTCTAGTACCTAGTCTTATTTTACCAGAGCCTTTGGAGCTCCATGTCCGAACATTGGAACTAAACATCATTCCAATGGCTGACCAAAAAGAAGGGGAGGGTCAAGCACTTCATGGCATAAACTCCATTGGCACATTTGTGCGTGATCATTCTTTATTTCCTACATACCATGACCCTTTTTACCCTTATGTGCTTTCATGTTATATCCTAGAGTTCATCAAACAAGTGGCCATTGTCTATTCTTACTTTTGCATGAACTCTTGGAAAATCTCTAAGTTGGGGGTGTGGGATGATAGAAAATTCCCACTTTGTGGCATTAGGTGATTCTCTCTAAAAATTGGGTAGGAATAGGAGTAGTTGTTTTGTTTCTTTATTTTCTTAGTTTATTGTTTTTTTCTCTCATTTGCGTAGGAATAGGAGTAATTTTTTTATTTGTTTTCTTAGTTTGTTTTCTCATTCTAAGTTGGGGGTGCTTTAGGGAAAACAAACGGGTTGTCCAGTTTCGAAAAAATAAAGTGCAGACCCTATTTTTTAGCCAACTTTATAGTGAAATCTGAATCCATTGGAAGTGAATTAGTATGCAAATCTTATATGGATGGAAAGGTCTATGAATCTACTTTTCCAAAAAAAAAAAAAAAATGGAGCATGATTTGCTTTCTTGTGGAGAGAGATATGGCTATTTTACTGAAGAGTGTCAAAATTGTCTGCACACACCCGAAAATTCAGCAATCCCCTTAATTTTTTGCATCTTACCTCTTTTGATTTTTCTTTATTCTTGGGGTGCATTAGACACCCTATTTTCTTTTCTCCCACCATTTAATTGCATTCCATGCTTTGTTCTCTTTGTTTAATGCATTAAGGACATTGTATCATTCTAGTTAGGGGAAAGAGAGCCTATTAGTCTTTTTGTTTTGTTTTATTCTTTTTGTTTAACAAACAAAATTAAACAATTAAAAAAAATTCATAAATAGTTCTATTCTATTAAACCTTGTTATGCTTTATTGAGTAATTTTCAGGTTAAAGCTCATGATTGATCTACCTTTTGGACACTTGGAAGTTTTCGGTAAAGGTTTGATGTATTATATGGTTCGGTACTTTGATTTGTATTTCTCACACTTTTTCGTATACTCTTTATGCTTATTGTTACGATTGGAAGTGTTAGGGATTATCTTGAGGAACCATATTTATATTCATGTCAATGTGCTTATGATGTCGAGGATACTTTGAGTCGTGCATTGGACTAAGTTTGAGTTGATGATTGATTCACCATTATGTTGTGATGCATTGCAAGTTTTTGTCCTAAAATCGTTATAAGAGAGAGTTTACATTGTGGTGCACTAGTATGTTATATGATATTTCTATATTTCTCTCTTATATATACATGTCCTTATAAGGTGGAGATTTTGTACCTTGTGAGCTTTAGAGCCTATTTATCACATTTTGAGAGTGATTTACATTTATTCAAGGTTACTTTATTGATCTTCATTCATTGAATAGTTTCATTATACTTGAGTTTGGTTTACATGTTGAGTATTAGTTGGATTTATTGACATCTTATACACTATTGAAGTTTTGATTTGATGTGGTTTTTGGATTATAAAAGTAGAGGCCATTTCATTCCATTGAGTCATTCATATTTATATTTCTTTCTCAATATCCGTATACACATGAGCTTAAAAGTTTGTCAATGCTAAATTCCGGAGTTGGTGCATTATTTATGTATTGGTGAAATTGAAAGTGTATGGAGAAAGAAAGAAAAAAAAAAAAAAAGAAACGAAAGGGATGAAAAGAAGTTGAAAAAAAAATTCAAATGAAAAAGAAGTGAAAGAAGTTGAAAAGTCTAAAATTATTGTAAAGTTGAGAATCGAGAAGTGTGTGTTTATTAACCATCATGTGTAGTGCGCAATGCATATGTTGAGTTTTGTTATTTCTTCTTCTGTCCCCATTCTTGGCTCTTCTTTCACATGGCCGCAATATCCGGAATTACATGAATCTTTAATTCAATTGTGAATAAGTCATCAATGTCAATTCTCTAATTGTGCTTAAAGAGTAAATATTCTTTTATGAAGCTATGCCAAGTTGATACGCTTACAATTTGTCTGTTTTTTTATTCGGAATTGCTCTACTTGCATGTCTTGTATATTTACTCTTGAAATGAGCTTTCAATTGAGAGACCCAGTGTGTTCATGTTCAAAATTGAGTGTATGCCTTGTGAGACTTAGGTCGAAGTATAAAGGACATAATTATATGAGTTATGAGACATTAGAGTTATATGCCATTGGTAGTACACTTTAATGTATTCTATTTCTTCGATACTTTATTCCTTTGTCTTGCAATGATTCATAATCTAGGTGGATTGAGACTTGACTTGAATGAGGTTAATACATGTTTCATGTTCTTTGATATCATATTGACATTACATGGATGGATGTTTGTGGGTATTCATCATTGTAAGCCCTCACGAGACATCACTTGTCCACTAGGGGTAACCTAAAGGTTTAAAGGCTTGGTGCATATGCTAAGTGCATTCATGACTCTCACGAAAGTGGAGATATGTTTTTAGTTTTAGTGTTTTGCTAGAGACTAGCAAAAGCTTAGTTGGGGGATGTGATTGTACTCTAAAAGTGTAATATACATGTCTTAATTAGCTAATTGTTAGTTTTATATTATGTTTAATTATGTTAATTTTAATCATAATTCGTACTAACTTAGGTTTGTATTTATTTTCAGGAATCCTAGCTAAAAAGGGATTAATTCGCGCTAAAACAGAATAGGCGTTCGAAAGGCATTTGAACGGTATACAGAAGCGTTCGAACGGTACGTCAAACGGTGTCACGCCAAAATTAGGTTCAGAGAGCAAGTTTTCCCATTCGAAGCAGCGTTCGAATGGTCGTCCGTGGCGTTCGAACGATGGCCCTAGCATTCGAACAGTTTTGAGCTTAAATGGAATGATTTCGAATGCAATTTAATTATAGGTTTCAAGAGGTTGCTATCAAGGTACAAACTGCTGAAACTGTGGTACAAGCTGTTGAAGCACGCAGAACTAAAACTTTGGAAGCCCATATCTCGCGAACCAGAAAGGCTATTTAGACCCATAATATGTCGATTTCATATAACTTTTCGATACCTATAACTTTCATGAAGTGACTTAGCCCATTTGAGCACACGGTGAGAACCGTCCGTACAACTGACAACGAGATTTATATATTAACTCACTTTTTAGTTGTAGGGAGAAAATTAGGCAGTAGAATAGATTTAAGTTTTTTATGTTTTTGAAGGATTCTAGGGTTGACGTTTTTCTAGAATTTTAGGAGTAGTTTTAGGAGTAGATTAGAATAGTTTATTCATACTTTTTATTCAGTTTTTAATTTCTGTAATCAGATTATTCAGTCTTTTAATATATTTTTTATATAACTTTACATATCTATGATTATGATGAGTAGCTAGATTTCATCTTGGGATCAATTCTGAAGATTAATTGAATATCTTAGACGAACAAAAGAGGTATGTTCTTAGTTTTAAAGTTAAATATTCTGTTTCTTCTTTTTTCTTCTTCTTCATTCTAGAAATCTTTGAAAACTTGAACGTTTAATTATGTTCGGTAGCGTTTATGCATGAATCTATATTCAGTATATGCGCTGCACGAATCTATGGTACTCGTCCTTGATTCTAATAACCCGATTTATTCTAAAAGTTGAAGCTTTGAAGAACATTTGGTTTTATCGTTAAATCTTCTGAATCCGAGACTCACGACGCAGTCGAAGGATTTGAGTTATTAAATTATCTCTTTCAGAATTTCAAGAGACACAATTGATTGGATCAATTGACTCCAGGACTTTTTCTTTATTTCTTAGTTTAAATTAGATAATAAATCTTGTCTCAACCTAAAATCAGTTTTTGTTTATTGGAGTATTTTTCTTAAGATTTTTGATCCATGGTAAGTTTTCCTATTTACGTAAACCATATTCCTTATGGGATCGATCTCGTACTTATGAGAAATTATTACTACATCGCGGTCGTGCACTTGCGGTTAAGTATCACCCTTTTAAGGAGCGATCAATTAACAGGCTTAAGGACTGTTAAAACTATAGAACAGCCTATTAGTCTATATTCTGAGGAACAAATTATCCAACTATTGGATTATATGATATCAAAGTAAATACAATTTTATACACGTCGACCTTATCCACGTTGCCTTTAAACCCCTTACCTTAAGTGATTTACCAACTAGTTTTTTAGCAGTCCTTCGATATGCTAGACGTCTCGATTGGAAATCTTCTTCAATGGGAATCATGCAATCAAGTGTTGCATATGCACCAGTATATTTTATTGTCTATCCTAATCTTCAATCATCTTTAATATATACTAATTTGTTGGATGCTGCTAGTTTAAATACTAAACTACATGGTTATCATTTTAAATCAGGATCTGAGCCACTGTGTCTCTGTTACAAAATTTATTTCAAAGTTCTTCACACACTTACATCTAATTGTAAGTTATTCAGTGTTACAGGTAATACTGTTATGGTTGAATCTAACTTTCTTAGCTCTAATGTAGCTACTAATGGTCATAATACTTGGGATGGAATTCAATTTCCAAAGACATGGTAGCTTCAACAAGCTGTTCCACATGCTCCCCTGATTCAAGAAGAGTTGAATCAGATCATCCAAACTCCTAAAGGAGATACCGAGGTAAATTTACCTCTGAATCTTCTCGAGGATCTAGATCGGGATCTCTGTCACAATCTTCTACTAAATCTAGATTTCTTCTTATAAGATTTCTCTTCTAGGAATGTATAGAGTTTCTACCTCTAAATTTCTTGATGATATTGAGTCTATCAGAATATCTGACCAACAAATTCCTTATGGAATCCTTAAGTCTTCAATAGATATACCTACTGCTTCTGAACTGAATTTTCGTCTTCAACAGATTTAAGTCTAGGAAGTGAAACAAGAGCAATCCTTAATAAGAAATTGTTCCGACCATACTATAAACTTTTCTGTGACTGGTATTTTTTTATTTTTAGTTCTACTAAACTAAAAAATTATAAAAATTAATATTTTAATTATTTGCAAACTACTCAACAATTAAAATATTTTGTTCTATAGTTTCTCTAATATTTTGTTGAAACTTATTATATTAATATTCTTGAAGAAAAAGCTTGGACGACGGAAAATGCTAATGTTAAACCTTCAGTTTGGTTAGGTTTTGAACCGTTTTCCATAACAAACTAAGTAAGCCACTGGTCAACTCCCTTAGGCTTTATATAAATAAGTTATTTTAGCCTATGATTTTAGAAATAAAGTTCCCTTTACCCCTTAAATTTTGAAACTTCACTTATTTTTTTTCTCAATTTTAGAAATAATTTCCAATTTGCCTCCTCAAATTTTTAAAAATTTATATTTGTACCAATAGTTTTAGAAATGTTTTTTAGTTTTTTATTATGAAAATTTATAAATGTCCACATTAAATAGTAATTTTTTTGAAAGACCTATTTATATATTAATAAACGTTAATATATATATATATATATATAATGCAATGTTCCAATGTTAATTAAAAAACAAATTTCTTGATTGCAATTAATGGTTGCCCTGAATTAATTTTCTGACTCCCTCATCGTTGCTGGTGTGAGACAAGTTAGCTTCTCTCTCCAAAACACGGAAAAAAGAAGACAAAAGTCCTGAGTTTGTTGGTTGGTCTTTGCAATTAACTCAAGAATGGAAAGGGGAAGCTTTAGATAGGAATAAAAGACTAAACCTATTTCACATAGACAAGAAAGCTCCGCAAATCAAGAATGGAAAAGAAGACAAAATACCTTTGTCCTTTGAAACTTCATGGACAACAAGTTGAACAATATGATCTGCCAAGTGTTGTCAAGTTTGTCGAAAATCAGGGGCTAATCCAACTGATTCGCCATGGCACAGAACGTTTCAATGACCGTCAACACAGCATCGAGCCTATCTGCAAACTCGACAACACTGAAAATTTTGACAATAGCTGATTGCAGGTTTCTAGTGAAGAGACAAACTGAGAAACTATATTGACGATTATATATTTATTAGGTTCGGGATACAAATTTGTACTCTGTTTTCATCATTTGTACCTTCGGCTTTACAGCCTCCGTTTGGGCTCTGTATTCACCAAGAGAGGAAAGAGAACTGAAGAGAGAAAAAAAAAAAGAGCATTACTCGGTGAGACACGGCTTCCAGCTCACATCCGACAAAATTTGATCTCCTTTTTTTTCTTTGTGTGTGTATATTTGTATTTAAATGTTGGCTTTTATTTTTTCTTTTTTTTGTTGTGGATTCTCTGGAACTGATATTTACACTTGGTTAAGACTGAAAATTAGTACTGAATTTCTGGGTTTGAAGGATATGAGAGAATGGAATGGTGGAGGCATGAGGTGGTACTTCAGGCAGCTTGATGATCCTGTAATTATAAACTGTTGCTAATTAGATTTTGTAACTCAGGACCCTAACAGTCTGTTTGATACTTGAGGAAAGAAAGGGAAGATCAGAAAAATTGGGTTTCTAATTTAGAAGGAAAGAGAAGAGAAAGAAAACAGAAAGTGTTTTCTTTTCACTTTCATTTCATTTTTCTTCTTATTTTTTTAATAAGCATTCTATTATTTTTGTTTCTCTTTCTTTTCAATTGAAACAAGGAAAAGTAATTTTCCTTTCATTTGCCTCTAATTTTCTTTGCAAATTAAACAAAACCTCCATGACTATCTAGTAGTAACTATAAAATAAAAATAAAAAATTACTTACTCTTTATTTTCTCGCTTATTTCTTTTTTCCTTCCACAAGTATTAAATGGACCCTAACCTTTTCATATGGTTTTCAGATTTTAGTAGTCGGAACAACATTCCATAAACTTAGCCAGTTGTAATCAAGCAGAGCTTTTCTCAGTCCATTTTTCTTCTGTTTTACAGGGAACTATAGATGGGTGAAGAGAGTCACCAAATAGCTCTCATGAGATTGAAAAGTACCTAGCTTTGTTTTGGAATGGCATTGGATTCTTAGGGCTTGTCTCAGCCTATGCTCTTTTTCTGACGTATGGGGAGCTGTAGAAGGGTGAAGAAAGTCACTTTATGTGAAACTAAACCAAGACTAACAGAGTCTTGAACATTAAGACTATTCCCCTAGGGCCCAAAGGGAATAGACTAGTGCAATTCTTGGATTGGCTTTCAGTACCTTTTAAAGTTGGGTTATGATTCTTAGTACAATAATAGCCTGTTTGAAACTTGAAAAATAAAAAAAAGAAAAGAAAAGAAAAATACTATTTATTTTTTTTTTGTTTAATTTTAAAAGAATAAAAGAGAAGTAAAGAGAAAGAAGAGAGAAAAAGAGAGAGATTAATTTCAAAATTTTTCTCTTTTTTTCTTTTATTTTTTTCCTTTTCCTTTCTTTTTCTTTCTCTTCCTTTTCCAAACTTTCAAACAGGCTGTAGAAGTAGCACCACCAACCACAAAAGAAAAAGTGGTTGTGAAGTTAAGAAGAAAGCAAACCCCTAAAAAAAGAAAAGAAAAGGGGTAATGATAACAATAAATATGATTCAGTATCACTGAATTTTAAAATGTAACACATTGACCTCTTTAAATTATTAATATATATCAATTAATACCTTTTATTAGTAATTTATTAAGAAAATAAATAAAAAATTATTATGTGATTTGTACATATTCATAATAGTATGATTTTGTACACGAATTGACATTTTCTTTTGTAATAATTACTTAATGATTGAAATTATAGTCAGATAACATTTTTTTTATATTTATTCTCCTAATAAATTATTAACATATTGCAAAAAAATATATTAATTAATATAAATTGATAATTCAATTTAATGTATTATATTTTAAATTTTAAATTAACTTAGTAATATTAAATCATAATTAATTGCCCAAAACAAAAAGCAAAAGCGCGAAAGGAAAAAGAAACAGAGAGAATAGGGACTTATTAAAGTTGGTTCGAATACTTTTTAAAGTTGGGTTATGATTCCTAGTACAGTAAAAGTAGCACCACCAACCAAAAAAAAACAGTGGTTGTGAAGTTAAGAAGAAAGCAAACCTCTGCCAAAAAAGAAAAAGGGGTAACTATAACAATACACTTTAAAATATGATTAAGTATCACTTAATTATAAAATGTAACGAATTAATCTTTTTAAATTATTAATAAATATCAATTAATATTTTTTATTAGTAATTTATTAAAAAAATTAATAAAAAATTATTATGTAATATGTATATATTTATAATAGTATGATTTTATATTTAAATTAATATTTTTTTATAATAATTATTTAATAATTGAAATTACAGTCAAATGACATTTTTTTTTATATTTATTCTCTTAATAGATTATTAACATATTGCGATAAAATATATTAATTAATATAAGTTAATAATTTAAAATTTTAATGTATTATATTTTAGAGTTTAGATTAATTTAGGAGCACTGAGTAAAAGGGCGAAAGGGAAAAGAAAAAGAGAGAATAGAGGCTGAATAAAGTTGCTTCATATCTCCTTTTTATATTGTGTGCTAGGGTTGCCTAGTTAGAGAGACAGTGAGAGAGAGAGAGAGAGGAATGGGGGCAGAGAGTTCAATGAACTATGTGGTGAAGTTGGGAGAAAAAGGAAAAGAGATGGGGGCAGAGAGTTGGTTGAACTTTGTGCTAGAGAAGTTGAAGGAGTTTCTAGTGGTGCTAGAGGACTTTGGTGGGAGCTTGATAGGAAAGGTGGACGAGGTGTTTCCGCCGGACACCAGAGGAGAGCAACTGAAACGCTGGCTCCAAGTTGCAACACCCTTTATCATCGCCGGGGTGGTTCTGCTCATGTGCCTTTGTTGCTGCCGCCGTTGCTGCCGCGGAGGGAGGGCAGTCAAGATGATGAAAGCTCCCGGAAGGAATTACAGGATGCCTAGGCCTACCTTTGAAAGCAATCCCAGATCCTACTTTCGCGATCTCCGCGGAAAGCCTATTGACGAACTTCTCTAAGCCTTCTATAATTTGAGTTTGTTTGCTCTATGAATCTAGTTTCTGTGTATCTTGTTTTAAACCCCATCTGTGTGCATTGGCAGCTGTTTGGTGTCTGAAGGGTTCCGAATTGTTTGCGATTGACATGTAAACACAGAAAGAATTATGTTGAGTTTCTGCGTTTGAGTTGTGTGGCTTTATGTGTAAACTCCATATGCTGTGTGGCTAAGATTAAAAACTTTTTAGCAGAGATGATGATTTACAATAATCTGCTATGGGGGTTGAAATTTCCTTTTCATTGATCAACTTAACTGATGGACTCTGGATTCTTTCAAACTGAGTTGGACCTGCCGAAGTTGTAGCTCTAGTTGATTGATTCCATTTGAGAGATCATGTGAGGGACAGTTAACTTTGTTCGATGAAAATTAATCATCTAGTGTACTTTTTCGTCATTTGTCAGGAATAACTTTATACAAAGGTTTGATGTCGTTTATATCATAGTTATCCCGAAACTTCACTTGGGAGGGAAAACTTGCTCATAAATTATTGGAAACGAAAGCTCAAAGGAAATGTTTTCGAGATCTTTGAGGAATTCTTAACATAATTTAAATACAATTGTGAGAAACTCTCAAAAAATGTTATAAAAACTTCTAGAAACGCATTTCTCATTATTTTTAGTAATTTTTTTAGACACTCACATCTTAATTTTTTTGTAATTATGATATGTAATTATTCAATAGGTTTATATAGATATTAGTTTAGTATTAGTATTTAATTATGGATAATTAGACTTCACTTCCTTATAATTTGAGCAAAAATCATACAACCATGTGGTTCAAAAGTGAATGCCTAATCTCATTGTGAAATCTCGCCTAGGTACCAACAATCAAATAATACAAGAGAACAAAAAGAGAATAAGAAGACACATAAGATGAATTTTACCAAAAGAAAATACAGTAGAAATGGAGTAAAACTCAGAGTATATTAATAAGAGAGAGAGCAAGAGACTTGCGTGGTGCCTTCAATAATGAGTGAAGGATCCTTTATATGAACAAAGAAAAATAAATTATTTTGAATTTTAAACGAACAATTATAAGTCCGGAGACAAAAACAAAAAAGTCAAAAGTTGCTTTAATATAAAGCAGACGCATAATAGAGGCGGGTCTAGCATGTGGTGAAGTCGGTTGGCCATTTGCGTTGAAAGTAAGATGCCTTCTTATCGTCTAGGAGACAGTTGAAAAGTGTAGAGATTCCTTCACATAGGACAACTACTTTTTGTTGTCCTTATCCTTATCTGAAAAGACATAAGAGCGATGTTTTCTTAATTTTTTCTTGGTCAACATATTGAGCATAGCATCAAAAAGATCCTATGTAGACGGTGTAGGATTCGTGTTATGTTCATCCTCATAAGGGTCTTGTGATTTGCTTGCTAGACCAGTGTGATAAGAAGATTGAGAATGCATTTTCTCATCAAGCTCAGAGTCTAAGTTAGATTTGAAGGTGGCTAAAAATTCACTCTTTAATTGGCGCATGCATTCATACTCAATTCTTTATCCTTCGTAAGAGAATTTTTCATTTTTAATACATATTTCATGGCATCCAATTTATTGGAGGAAGAAAGATAAGATTAGGTTCTCTAGAACTCATATTATTGTTGATAATTCTTATCTATGACAATGATTTCTACTACAGTTTTGTTCAAATCCTTATCCATTTTGGACCATCATCTAATACAGAATTGGCGATAGAGGCAAATAATATTATCTTGGTTCTTCTTAATAATAGGAGTCCATTTCCAAATTTAGGTATTCTGAATTTAGTGAAAAAGTACATAAGATTGGATCTTTCAATATAATAGATTGGATCCATATTGTTGATTTGGGGCGAATATGCAGCCCAAAGGCCTAATTGTTTTTAGAGAACATCGGGTGAAATGATATAAAGTGGACCAAATCTTTTCTACCAAATATGAAACCATTGAGGAAATCATTTTTTATGAATTTGTGGAAACAATTTAATCCACCATGCATGTTTTTTTTTTAGGTTTTTATAATAAAAAGCCCATGTAAAAGTTTGGATATAATCCTAGTGATTATAAGTATGTATAATATCACCTAGAAAAAAACCTTTCTCATTATGAGGAATTAGTCCCCATTCATAAGAAAAAATAATATTAATATAACATTTTGAAAAATTGATAGGACCCACTTTGGTCATTATATTTAAATAAAAATTTGTAAATTCATAACATTCAATCATTTTTAAAATATGTTGCATGACTAATCAGAATTTTTGACTTTTAAAAGGATAAGAATATGTTTGAAAATATTTATCCAGGAGAGACCATACATCTTTTTTTCATTAAAATCTAGTAATTATAAGCTTAGATACATCATATTTAACATTTTTGCTGAAAATATATTTTGCAACTTGACAATTTGTTTTTAACAAAAATTTTTGATTTAATAAATAATCTTGAAATTTAGAAATACATTTAAAAATATAAAGAAGTTCTTTCTATAAAACAACATGTTTGAGCTGTACTGTGGTTCATTTTTCAAAAGCATATCTTATCAAGATCTATGTTTTTGTATTAAGTATAACTTGAGTAAGAATACTACCATAGCCAATATGGTTAGCATCAATTTGTACAATTTTAAACCATGCAGGACTAGTAAGAACTAAACAAGAAAGATTTTTTAATCTTAGCCTTGATTTTTGAACAGCCAGAGTATAATCTGGAGTCCATAGAGGAAGAGTTTTCTTCAATCTATCGTATAAGATAGCAAAATCTTTGGCAAGATCTTTATAATAAGAGTTAATATAATTTAAACTCCCTAAAACTCTTTGTAATTGAGTTTTATCCAAAATTTCATCAAAAAATTAGAAATAAATTCTATACTTCTTGTAATAGAAACAATTTGTCTTTGGTGAATATTATGCCCCAAAAAATGTACAATAGTTTGAAAAAGTTTCATTTTGGGGCAAATGTAACTAATCTATTGTGTAATATAATTTTTTAAAAAATTTTTAAATAACGAAAATGTTGCTCAAGATTTTGAGAAAAGCTGAGAATATCATTAATATAAACTAAAATAAAGTCAGTGTATGTAACGAAAATATCATTCATAATATTCTGAAATTCAGAAGGAGCAATTTTTCAAATCATAAGGCATAACATTCCATTCATAATGTTTGATGGGAACAGTAAAAATTGTCTTATATCTATCAGATTCAGTAATCTGGATTTGCCAATATTTAGATTTTAAATCAAATTTAGAAAAAATAAGAGGCTTATGAAGGCGATCAAGTAAATCTTTTTTATTAAGTATAGGATAATTAATCCATTTTAAAAACTTATTGAGTGGTTTATAATTGATAATTCGACGGGAAACACTATTTTCAATTTTAGTATTTTTATAAATATAAAATCCTATACAACTCTAAGGAGAGCAGGATTTTCGAATGAGCTTTTTCTCAAGTAAGTAAGCAATTTACTTTTTACAGAGTTTAAAATATTCTTGACTCATTTGACAAGGACGAGCTTTTGTCGGGATTTGTCGATCTGTAAAATTTGCTTCATAAGGAAGGGAAATAATATATCGCTTCGTATCCCCAAAAGCATTATGATGATCATTACAGATTTCATTATGAAATTTTTTTTCAATCAATTTGATTTTATCATGAATCCTTGATTTAGCTAAAGATTCAGTAATATTCCAAACAAAAATTTCCTATTTTAAAAAATTTATTTGATTTTCTTTTTCTAAGAGCATATCCTTAACTTCACTTAAAAATCTAGTTTGAGGGTCAGTTATAAATTAAAAAACAATATGTTGATTATTGAAATTCGTATAAATACCTGTTGAATTAATTTTTTCAATAGGTATAATACTATGAAGAAAATGAGTACTAAGTATAACATGGTGTTGTAAATTTTTTACAAGTAAAAAAGCGAATGGAATACATATATCTTTATTACAAATATGAGTATAAGTAATTTTATATTGTATTTGTAGCTTATTACCACTAGCAGAAGTCAAAGAATGCTTTGTTATTTTGAAATATTGGATTAAAATTAACCATTTTGAATACAGTCCAAATCTACATCACTATCAATTAAAACAGTGAAATTTTTAATTAATAATTTATTATGAACGAATAAAGTAATTTTGATGAACCAGTTCAGGAAAGTAATTTCATTTAAGATAGTCAAATATTAAGAAATAGAATAACTATTTTTCTATCTTTAAGACAGTACTAAAAGAGACATGTTTTCTTAGTTCTAGATTATTAACTGTAGTATTAAGACTTAGATTGTTATCTTTCAAAGATTTAATCTCTACTTTTAACTGATTAATTTTAGTGCGTAAATCCTGTAAAGTAATAGATTTTTCTTTCTTGTTTTGAAATATTTTCATAACTTTAGACATACTATAAACAATAGTGATATCAAGAGTATTTTTTTGTTTTTAAACTTTTTTCAAATAATTTTTAACTTGAGCTTTCATTGTTGTATCAGTAATTTGATCTAAATTTTTTACAATGACTTCTTGATCTGGGGAAAGCATATTAATGCTTAAACCATATATATCAATAATAACTTTGTAATAATTACTATAAGTATCTTAACAAGAGTCTATCTTATCTTATTCAACATTATTAGATGATGAAATGTCATCTTCTTGAACCTAATTAATTTCATTAGACTCCGAGCCTTTTTAAACCAAAGAAGCAATTAATTTGTGAAAGATCAAGAAGATGATAGATACAATAAATTATATATATATGTGTGCGTGCGTGTGATTCTACGAACCTTTGCATCGTATGACTTGACCAGTGGTGCTCGACATCTCTGATTTTCCTTCTTTGCTGACAGCTGAAAACAAACTGAGACAATCTGATGTTTAGGAACTCAAAGCAGTTGTAGTGTAAGATGGCATGGCACTGCTGTACGATGTATTTATACTATGAATGGAACAAAGAAATGAATAAGATTATTTTAATATAGTTGCTCTTTAGTGGGACTGTTCTTCCTGTGAACTTTAATAATCATCATTAGGTAAAGTAAATACCACAGGCGATTCCAAAACCGTTCCCAGGTTTTGGTTCCTGGTATTTTTCTGACTCTCTTGTTTTACTTTGGTTTTTGTTTTATCCTTTGAAAATTATATTTTATCTGGTTATAGGTTTGACGAAAATCATATGACTGGTGGTTCAAAAAGTCAACGCATAATATTTTTATAGTTTTAATTAAATTGTAAAATAAAAAGTACCGAAAAAGATTCCCTGAAATGGTAAAATGTTTCTATAGAGATTAGCCTTTTTTAATTTTGATATAAAAGGAAAAATCTTATTTTTTATAGTTACACCTGTCTAGTGGATCTTTTCAGTTTGGTTGTTCGTTTGATAGAATTTTTCGGTTTGACCTTTTTTTTTTAGCTTATAAGTAAAAAATTGAGTTTTTTTTATCTCTTTTGTTTTTGTTTTTTTTGTTTTTTACTTTTTTTGCTTGTCTTTACCTTATAAAAGTAAAAAAGCAGAAAAATTTTAACTTTTTTACTTATAAATTAAAAAAAGTCAAATAAAAAAAAATTGAAATAAGCTATACCAAAGGAACTCTCAATTTTCGCCATATGAAATGAAAAATATATGATACTCTGCTGCACCCGTTTTACAATTATGCATTCACTTTAAATTAACTATAGAAGTTATGTGATTTTTGCTAAAATTAAAAAGGTGACGTGAAATTACTATTTTATTTTTCTTTAGCATGATAGAGATGATGCAGGCATATTTATATTTATATACATATATGTGTCTGTGTGTGAGAATGAAAAGTCAAGATGCTGTGTGACTAAGTGGGTTGGGAATCACCGAAATGACATATTGGGCTTCAAAAGCTAGGCTTCATTCTGTGAAATCAAACTTCTATCTTTGGAACTAAAGATATGGGGGTGAACCAAGCTAAGCCAAGAGGTTTCCAAAATTGAGTCCAGCTTGATCTTGTAAATAATGCATGTGGCTTCAGCCTTGCTGGAGAAATAATAAATAATAGCTGGAGAAATATTATTGTATTAATTAACAAGAAAGTTAGTTTAATCGTGAAATTGGGTGTTCTAGTCCCCCCGCTACATAGTTGCAATACATGAAATTCATAACAAATAAGCTAGCCACTATGCAGGGAACGGACCTGTCTTGGGCACTAATCACTTTCTTTTTTAACTTATCAGGATCAAATTTAGGAGGTCTTTATTGTAACATACAAACAAAGGGACACTTCACAATTAAATTAGTCCAGTAAGCCATAAAGAAAACCAGTAAAAGGGCATATCAAATCTAACTAATTAATTAATAATGTGCAGGGTCAGCCCCATTTTAGATCATACAGAACTTCGAAACCCAAGGGGTTTGGCGGCAGTTTGCTTTCAGGTTTGTATGAATATATGCATATGTGTATGTGTTTATGTGTGTATGGGGTATCAATATGCTAACAAAATCTAAACCTACATGCATTTGGTAGCGGATCCTATTTCAGTTCATAAAATCATAGATAATAAATTTTGGTCTATACCGTGGGAGACTCCTAAAGAAAAAAGACTTAAAGAATAAAGAGAAAATTAAAATCAAACGAACTGGAATGCACATGCTTCACATCTGTGTATGTGTTTACTTGCCCCTCTTCTCTAAAAGTATATGGATGGATGGTATCATACATGTAACACAGAGAGAGAGATAACCTTCGTCGTCTTCATCATCTTCTTCTTCTTCTCCTTTGAGGAGGCTTCGAGTGAAATCGCCGCCTGGGGGCTTCTATCTCTCTCTCACGCTCGGGCTGAAGCGCAGCGGCACGACAACAAAAGACAAGACTGAAGTGAGAAGCCCTAGCCCCAATTTTTTCATTTTTTGATTTTTAGATTTGATTATTTAGAGTTGACCCCTAGACAATTACTAACTACACTAAAACTTAATAGGTATGGTGAGACGAAAAAAAATCTAAGTCGATCCCTGCCTCTATACCTGTATAGGTTTAGATTAACATCTCTACCCTTACTTATATTTTTGTTTTAAATTCTCTATACCCTTTTTAAATGAGACAGATTCAGTCAGATCTCTATCTTTTTTCGATCCATTGTCATCCCTACGTGAGAGTCCCCATTAATATTGATGAGGGATGATTATATGGAACAACAACCCAAAAAAAAAAACAAAACCTCATTGTCTGCATAGGTTAAAATGGGCAATAGTCTTGCCATTGCTCCAGCTAAAAGGTTTTGTGGCATTGAGGTCAATGCCATATGGACAATACTTACAAGACACAATATAGTGGGGTTCACATTAATAAATGTATTTGAAACTCATTAACATTGTGTCTTGTGAATAAAAAAAAAAAGTAAGTTTGAAATTAATTTATACATAACATTTTTCTATATATATATATATATATTCCACATATATTCAACAGTGAGTTCATAGAAATGAAGATAGTTGGGGTCTTGGACCTTTCCTAATAGTAAGAAGCCATAAATGTTCTTCAACATTAATTGAATTAGAACTTACAGGCAAAAATTAGATAAATAAGATTTCATGAATATATATATATATGACAAAATGGTGCTTGCTGGTTCAATAACTTGCTCGTATGCTGCTTAGTGATGAAAAAGCATTCAACTTGTTGGTATATGCACTGGTCCGGGTGTCGCTGTCAACTTGTTGGTATATACGCTGGTTCGGGTGTGCTGGGCATACCTAACCTAGGACCCATAGGTGGTAGTCCCACTTCCCACTAATTGTATAGTTATAACTTCTTTAGGAAGTTACAACTTCTCCATAAACTATATATACATATAACTATAGACAGAGACAGACTCTTGCGGGTGATATCTTCATTTCTGTATGCTTTTTTTTTTTTTTTATGGAATCTAGTAGTTAAATCTCAAATTAAATGCAATTGTGAAGGTTAGTCAAGGATTTTTAAGGATTTTCATGAAGGTATATGAATTTCATTAAATTATCCTATGATTTCTACTTGTCTTTTTAATTGGGTTTAATTTCATAATAAAACTTACATTTATAACACAATTTGGTAATTTCTATGCTTAATTCTTCAATTGGTATTGGGAATGCACAAATCTATGATTTGTCTCTAAGGTTCTATAAATTGATTTCAAATCTAATTCTAATTAAGAGGGAATTCAAGATTTTATAGTCAAAATCCTCCGAATCAAGGATCCATGGAGTGATCCTTAATTTTTGTTAACAAACCTCCATTGGAATTCTTGTGGAACTTGGTGGATCAGAGTAATTGCATTCAAATCCTTCTTTAATTGCCTTAGAATTTTTATTGCTTTACGAAATTGATCGATTAGTTGTTAATTGCCTTTAATTTCATTGTATTGGTAGTATAGAATCAACCTATCTCAAAATTAAAAGATTTTTGGTCTAATTTTGTTACTCTTAAATTCAGTTCTATTCGATTTGTAATTCAAATTAAGTAAGTCTATTGTGAGTTTTTTGCCTATTTCTGTATCTGAATCAATTCCATGAGAAGAATAATAACAGGAGAATAGTCGATAAACTACAACGCGAACCCGTACACTTTCGGGGAGCGATCGAAGTTTTAAAACTTTGAATCACTCCCAAAGATGATGTAAATTTGAGCTTTCTCACAAGAGAACAGGTGTCAAGATTAAAATATAAAACTTGATGAGTATCAGAGTCTATTTTCTCGAGGACCAAGCTAAATATAGGCTACCAACACTTGGCAAAGACTAAACTAATTAGAATTGACTAGCAACTAAGCAAATTGAAGTAAAGCAATAAAAATTCTAAGGCAATTACATTGAAGATCTTGCATTATATTAAAGTAAATCTAGTGTTTGGTTATATGAAAAATAAAGGAAATCTAAGAAAAATGCAAGAAAATAAAGTTTTTATCTCTACACTACTCCTAGACACAAAGAAATCTAAGCTAAAAACTAAAAAAAAAGAAAAAGAAAGTGAGAGAGAGCAATTTTACGCCAAAAACGACCTTAAATAGGCTGAAAAATAACAGAGCAATGTGAACTGTTAGCTAGGTGTTCGAACGCCTAGCTAACACCTTGCGAACCATATTCAAGCAGTAAAGACTAGCCTTTGAAGTTTACTGAGCATTCGCACGGTTCGGATGGGCATTCGAATAGCCATTCAAACGCCTTAATGGAGCGTTCAAGCAGTCAATTTGGAAAGCTCTTGAAAAGTTACATAATAAGAATATATTATGGACCCGGGTAGCACTTCTGGTTTGAGAGATATCGCCTTGTAAAGTTTCAGCCCTACGTGCTTCAGTAGCTTGGACTACAGCTTCAGCAGTTTGTACTCTGACAACAAACTCATAAAACCTTTGCCTGAATTGTGTCCGAAGTCCTTCAATTTAAGCTTAAAACAAATACAAATCAAAATAAACTTAATTAATACTAAAATCTAATTAAAGAATCATATAAACTCCTAAACTAAGGCTAACAAATGACAAATTAAGGTGTTATAATTGCACTTTTAGACTGCAATCAATATCAAAGTATTTCTAGTTTTTCTTTCTGGAGAAAAACTCTATCTCTCCCAGAAACATAGACAGTAAGAAATGCTCTTGAGTTTTGAATTGTGAGGATGCTCTTAGCCTCAGGGAGGTTTAACCGCACTCCATCGTGGTTTGTGCTTTGTTCATTGAAAATTGCATGGTTTAACCTTGGTTCATCTTCCATGGTTTGTGCTTTGTTATGTGATAATTGTTAGTTTTCATTCCATATTTTGAATTGTTTGATAGCATGAAAATATTATTGCTATGATATTTATGCTATAGGTAGATAAGTATTTAGAAGTATTTGTTTAGTAGGAGGTTGATTGGTTGAGATAATTCTTAGAGGTTTAACTCCTGATAACCATTTTTTGCACATTAGTTAAATTAAAATTTAATAATAATCATTAGTGACACGAGAGATGATTGAGAACATAGCGAACTTTCAATCTCACAACTTTTGAAAGTTGTCTTATTTTTTTGAATTTAGATTTTTGCAGCAAAAACGTGTGTTATGCGTTATTCTTAAATCCTTGTGCTTTGTCTCTATTATAGTTTATTATGACATCTAAGAATGTAGTGGCTGACATGGTTAAGGGAGAAAAGCTGAATGGCGACAACTATGATATTTTGCGTTGTAAGATTCAATTTGTTCTCAATGAGTAGGGTCTTTTGGCTCACAATGATCATCTTATTATTGAGCTCGAACAGGGTACTATATCTCAGCAACGTAGGGAGCAGGGACTCTATAAAACTTGGCAGTCTAAATATCAGGACGCGCGCTATCTTATGTTGAGCAACATTGAGGTGATTTTACGTTAGAATTTGAGGTGTAACTGACTTCCTATGAGACTTGGGAGGCTTTGAAGCTGAAGTACGGGGTTACTTCTCTTGCCAAATTGCGTTGGTTGATATTCAAATTTGATTCCTATCAGAGGAAGTCTTAGCATTTCATGAGGCAGTATTTGTGAGCGATGTTAACCATGATACTCGAGCTTAAGGCAGTAAGACATATTCTTACTGATGAGCAGCAAGCACTAGAATTGGAGCACATGAAGCAAAACATGACACATAATGATAATTCCATAATGTTTAAGGATATCTCCCATCATCTAAAATTGGAGGCTGAGCGCCTAAAGGCTACTAAGGTTGATGGTGTTTTGCTTATGTTGCTAAAACTAGCTCTCGCAGGACTTTTAAGTCCAAGCGCAAGAGTGGTGGTTGTGCTTCCAATACTGGTAAGGGTCGTTCTGATGCTAGGTCCAGTGAGACTAAGTTGACCGAGCATAGAAAGAGAGGCAATAGATGTGGTAAGAAAGATAAAGCCAAAATGAAGTGTTATAACTGTCAGCAACTGGGACACTTCACCTGTGAATGTGCCGAGCCGAAGAAGGAACTCCCTATTTATGTTTCTCGCATTGACTGCTTAGTGTCTAGTCAAGTTTTGATTGCTTATTCTCCTCAATTTTGGATTGGAGACTCAACAGTAATAGACCATATATCGAGGAGTAGATTCGGATATGTGGAGTATCACCGTGTATCAATTAGTAGCAGAAAAGTATACATAAAGAACGAGTCCAATGTGGATTGTCATTGGGATTGGCACCTATCAGCTGGATTTGAGGGGTGGTCACACTCTTGACCTACATGATGTACTTTATGGGCCGAAAATATGACGGAATCTGCTTTTAGTTACTAGTTTACTAAGTCTATGTTATTGTTTCTGTTTTGAGACTCAGTCTGTACATATTTATCATGGATCTGTCTATTATAATTCTAGATATTTGTTGGATGGTTTTATATTTCTAGATGTCAATATTTCTAGTATGGATGATGCTTTAGAATTTATAATGGTAATTGAGTTTTCATCGAGCCATTACTTCTAATGGGTTCACGATGATCAAGGAGGACCATTGTGTGTATGTTAAATAGTCCAAGGGTAGTTTCATTATATTATCACTTTATGGGGATGATATCTTACTGGCTAGTAATGACATGGAGTTGGTTGTTACCACTAGAGGGTGGTTATCATCCACTTTTGAAATAAAAGACATGGATGAGGCGAACTTTCTATTGGGAGTTAAGATCCTAAGAGATCGCCCCAAGAGACTTCTTGGTTTGCCTGAAGAGACTTACATAAAGATGGTCCTTGAGTGATTCAAAATGCAAAACTACAAATCTATTGATACTCCTGTCAAGAAAGGTGGAAGTCTAAGCCTTGACATGGAACCTAAGACTCTAAAAGAGAAAGGGCAAATGTCTTGAATACCATATTCTAGTGCTGTAAGGAACTTAATGTATGCTATGATGTGTACTCGCTCTGATATTAGTATTGTTGTTGGGTTAGTAAGTCGTTACCAATCCAACCCAGGACCTACTCATTAGGAAGCAGTCAAGAGGATACTTAAGTATCTGAAAAGGATTGCAAATTTTGTACTATGTTATTAGTATTTGAATATGTGTTTAGTCGGCTACAGTGATGCTGATTGAGGTGGAGACCTTGATGACAGAAGTCCACATCGAGATATGTCTTCCTGCTTAGTGTCGTACCCCGATTTTTTGCGCTCAAGAAAGCAAGTGAGAAAAACACGGTACTCTCTCATTAGAACTCATCCTTCTAAAAAGACAAGTGCGACCAGGTTTAAATTGGAAATTGAGTTGAATAAGAGTTTTTGAAAAAAATTTGGAGTTGCCACCTAACTTTGTTAAGGTGGGTTAGGTCACCTAAAACTAAGTGCAATCTGAAGATTAAACTTAGGGTTATTGAAAAAGTTTTAGAAAACTTCCTCAAGAGAGGCCTTTTTTTTTTTTTTTTTTACAAAATAGGTTATTTGGCAATCTTTGGAAAGATTTAAGCCCCTTTTGAAAAATAACTCCATTTTGGTCTTTCAAAAATAGTGATTTTAGGTTTGGAGGTTGGTTATGTATAGAAAAAATGCACTAGGCTATCACCCTATCCCGCCTTTATGGTACCTACATGTCTTATCACTCTAGATTCACTTATTTAGAATCTCCAATTATTAAATATCCAATAGTATCCACTTTGAAAAGAATTATGTGATGTATGATATATAAGTGCAAGAAAAAGAATTTGATTTTGAAAATAGATTTGAAGAAAGGATTTGAAGTTTGAAAGATGTTGTGGGAATTGCAAACTTGAAAAAGGTTGTGACCACACCTATAAGGGTTGCCTACGTATTCTTTTGTTGGGAATCAGGTCAGTCATAGTTCAAACTTGGGGTTCGATTGAAAATAAACACTTTGAGGTCTTATTTGACTTGAAAAAACACTTTGGGGTCTTTGAAGAGTTTGATTAGAATATTTGAAATTAAACTTTGATTTGACATCGAACTTTGAAGTAAAACTTAGACTTACTTTGGAGAGATTGAATTGAGCTTTGAAATTACCTTGACTCGAATTGAAGCTTGAAAACCATCTTGGTTTTAGACTTATGTTTCAGAAAAACGTTGAAGCTTCCTAACTTAATGTTAGGATTGAACTAATATTTAAGTATCCTAGAGTTTAGACATGCACTTGAAATAGAAAGATTTGATTTTAGAAAGCTGGATTTTAGGAAAGTTTTAAATTAGGAAAGTTTCAAATTAGAAAAGTTCTATTTTAGGAAAGTTTTTATTTTAGGAAAGACTTGATTTTGGAAAGATTTGAATTTGAAAAATTTTGAATTTAGAAAGATTTGAACTTTAGAAATATTTGAAAGTTTGAAATTAGAAGGTGTCAGAATTTGAAAAGGTTTGAAATTAGGAAAGATTTGATTCTATTTCCTAAAGTTGAAAATTGAATTTTATTTTTAAAAATAGATGAGTTGATTTGGTTTCCTATTTAAAAAATATTTGACTTAAAATTAGAAAGCTTTAGTTTTGGAAATCTATCATTTTATATGACTTTTGAATTAGGAAATCTATGATTTCATATAGAAAATAGTTTTGAAAACCTATAATTTTATGTGAATAGAAAGTTATGATTTTATGTGAGAAAAATAGGGTTTCCTAAACATAGACCCTAGGGTTTTGACTTGAGTTTCAAGACAAAGAGTTTTTAAAAAGTGAATCTTTGAAAAGACCTTTTAAGAAGTAGCTTTGTAAAATCATTTGGAAAGGGATTCGAATATAGACTTTTTCAAGTCTCTTGAATATCTCATTTTTCTAAAACGATTCTAATCATGAAAAGATTAAAACCATTCTAGGGTTATGATTTTCACAACAACTAGGGTTTGAAATATGGACCATAATGATCACATTAAATGTAATACTTTCATAAAACAACCCTAACCATGAAACGGCTAGAATCACCTTAGGGTTGTGATTTGAAAACAAGTAAGGCTTGAAACCCTAATGTGGACCTTGATGGTCATATTGAATGTAACATTTTCCTAAAACAACCCTAACCATGGAATGGCTAGAATTATTCTAGGATTGTGGTTTTGAAAACAAGTGAGAAAGAGGGAGGTTCTGAATACAAGTTTTGAAAGAGAACTTTGATGCAAATTTGAAAACAACTTTGAATGCAATATTGAATGCAATGCATAAACATGATAACCATAATGCAATAGACACGTGAACATATAAGGTTAGGCATCACCATATAATCAAGGGCGTCGAACCCACACCGTTTTAGGTTAAACTTGAAGAAAGCCCCCAGCACGGTGATTTTCAACAACTCTTCCTAGGCAGGAACTGGGAGGTCCATTGTTTGAAGCATTCAAGAAAAAGAAGGTCGAAGATGATAATTAAAATAGAAAAAAACTCAAGTGGGTTAGGAGAGAAAGGAGAGAAAGCGAATTGCATAAACTAAATCGAAAACCTACCTTGTCTTCCTTTTTCTTTGATTGCTTTGTTTGCTTCACCTTAAGAGCTTTGAAGATGTAGCACTAGGTCTTTAATAGATATTTAGAGGCTTATATTTGAGTGTATGGAGTATATGAAAGCTAGGGTTTGAGGGTGGTCAAGAGAATTAAAGTTTTGAGGGAACTCGAGCTCTGTTTTCAGTGAGGCAGAGTTGTTGGCGTGATTTTTTAAACCCAGAATACGCATGGGTAGGGTCTGTATTTTAAGCAAGCAGAACAGGAACTGGCGTTTGTTGCAGTTGTGCTAGTGTGTTTTTAACCTTAACGCCATTTGGAGTAGAGTTAGACCATTTTTTGGCTTGGCACCAACCCCTTTGTAAAACTTTTGAGGTGGCAAGAAACAGATCTTTTGACTCTAGGGATGCAAGACAGAAGATTTGGGTGCCTGTCCTAGTGACTATCATGCAATTTTTAGGCTGGCTTTACTAGGAGTGATTCTGGAAAGTTCGGGAATGATTCGGAAGGTTAGAGATGGACAAGAACCTCTAAAAGAGTGTCCCAGAGGTAAATGGCTTGAGAACCAATGTTGGAATAGATAAAAAGGGTGACCGGCTCACTAGTGATAAATCAATCATTTGAACCAGGAAATACCAAGATCAACCCAGAGTGATACGAGAGCAGGCTTGATGGTTAGAAACATTATCGAGAATGTTTTGAAGGATTGCTGGTTTAATACCTAGAGCCTGTTTCATTTGAAAAAGGCGACCGACCCACCAAGGGCCAAACGATCATTTTACATTAAGCTTACCGAAATACACTCAGAATGATCCAAAGAGGTATTAAAAGGTTAGGAATACTATTAGAAGCATCCTCGGAAGGTAACCGGTTTGATACCCAGAGCCGTTGTGGTTCCCGGAGGCGATTGGATGCCTAGGGGAAAAATGGTCATTTAACTTCAAGTGGGCTTGACGGGCCTAGGAAGTGACCGGTGGGCTGGATTGGGGTTTGGAGGGCAGTTTAAAATCTGAATATGCATGTGATTTTTAGAAGTGAGCCTGGTCGGGCCGGAGATTGTCGAGCGGGCAATAATGGATTGCTTACAGTTGTCTCTCTTTTTCTTTCTTTGCTTGTCGAAGACAAAAAATAATAAAATAAGGGTCCCATATTGACCGTGAGGCGATTGGAAGGATTAGAAGAGTTGGAATCTAGAGAATAATTACCTTGAGCCGATATTTCAATTAGTGGAATGATATTCCTCTAGGGATGTCCATGGTTGATGTTTGGCATTTCGTATAGCTAAATAATACTCATCTGGGGAAATTGATTCTTCTTGAACCGATACTCTGTCTGGCAGAATGATACTCCTCTGAGGAAATTGATTCTTTTTTAATTAACACTCCGTCCGATGGAATGATACTCCTCTAGGGAAATTGGTTCTTCTTGAACTGGTGATCCGTCTGGCAGAATAATACTCCTTTAGAGAAATTGATTCTTCTTGTATCGCCACTCCGTTTGGCAGAATAATACTCTTCTAGGGAAATTGATTCTTCTTGAACTGCTATTTTGTCTGGCGAAATAATACTCCTCTAGGGAATATCAAGGTTGATGTCTTGATATTTCTTGAACTGACACTCTGTTTGGTGGAACGATACTCCTTTGGGGAATATCAAGGTTGATGTCTTGATACTTCTTGAACTAACACTCCATCTAGCAGAATGATACTCCTCTGGGGAAGTCTAAGGTTGATGTCTTGATACTCATCACTGGTGGAATGATACTCATCTGGGGAAGTCCAAGGTTAATGTCTTGATACTTCTTGAACTGACATTGTCTGGTAGAATGATACTCCTCTGGGGAATATCAAGGTTAATGTCTTGATACTTCTTGAACCGACACTTCATCTGGTGGAATGATACTCCTCTGGGGAAGTCCAAGGTTGATATCTTGATACTTCTTGAACTGACACTCCTTTTGGTGGAATGATACTCCTCTGGATAAGTCCAAGGTTGATGTCTTGATACTTCTTGAAATGACACTTCGTCTGGTAGAACGATACTCCTCTGGGAAAGTCTAAGGTTAATGTCTGGAAACTGAACGCGAGGTGTTATAGGAGACTGCTTCGTGCTTGTGATTCTCTTGTCTTGAAATTTGCAGGATAGGACATGGGTCCGTCCTTGGTCGGAATTTGTTAAGGTTCGAATGCTGGGTGTTGGCTTTAGCTCGTTTTTGTGCTTTGCTCCATTCCTTGTTTCCTACTTGAAAGAGAGAGAGAGAGACATAGAGTAAGTTTGTGTGCAAAAACAATTTATTTATACCAATTCTAAGAATGCACAGGTAATAGGTTGAATCCATGTCATACGTTTTGATGAATGCATACACAGGAATGGAATTGAATGCATGTCATACTTTTTTTTTTTATGAATGCACATTGTCGCGCCCCGGTTTTTGGGTGTCTAAGGTCCCTTCGACTTGGAGACAAAAAGCACGGAACTCTGTTACTAGAACTCATCCTCCTAGAAGGACAAGTGTGATTAGGTTTGAAAATTGGTTTGACTAAGGGCTTTTTAGAAAAATAGGAGTCATCACCTAACTTGATTAAGGTGAGTTAGGGCACCTAAAACTAAGTGTTAACCTGAAAATTAAACTTAGGGTTTTTGAAAATGATTTTGAAAACTCCCTCAAGAGAGGGTTTTTTAAGAAAATAGGTTGTTTGGCAACCTTTGGAAAGATTTAAGCCCTTTTGAAAAATAACTCCATTTTGGTCATTTGAATACAGAAATCTATGGTTTGGGGGTTAGTTAAGTGTAGGGAAGATATCCTAAGATCATCACCCTACCCCGTCCTTTCGGTACCTACATGTCTAGTCACCATTTGTTCACTCACTAGAATAACCAATTACCATTGTCCACTTAATATCCACTTTAGAATTTTAAAAATGGGGTTTAGTCATCACTTTTTAGATGGATGATGCATGATGCAAGTTCTTGAAAGAAGCTTGAAAATAATGGGGGTTTTGAAAGAGTTTAGAATAGAAACTTTGAATTGATTGGAATTTTTGAAAAAAGGATTGGAGTTAAAATAAAAGTTATGACCCCACCATTTTAGCTTGCTTACTTATCTCATTTGGAGAGAATCAGGTCATTCATAGTTCGGACAAGAGCACGATGGAAAATAAGCGCATTAGGGCCTTTGGAAAGTTTGAAGACACTTTGAGATCTTTGGAAAAGTTTAAGACACTTGGAAGTCTTTGGAAGTTGGAAATACTTTGTGGTCTTGGAAGTTGAACACTTTTTGTGATCTCGGAAGTTTTAACTTAAAATTGGATGGTAAAGTGTTTTGAAAATGTTTTTGGATCAACTTAAGGGAGTTTTGGAAAAATGCTTTGGTATGACTCAAGAGAACTTGAAAGTATTTTTGAAGTCTTGTTTTGAAAACCTTGGAGGCATGTTTTTAGAATGTTTTGATGAATTGGTTTTTGAAAGTGGTTTTCGGAAATGGCTAAGGGTTTAGAATCCTAATATGGACAACCTTCGAGGTTGTTCTTGATATGTCACCTTCCTTTGGGGTCCCTGGCTGGAGATGCCTTAGGTTTGTGATCTTTTGAAAATATTTTTGAAAATGCCTTGAAGATGGAGTGTAGGAGCATTTGAAGAGTTTATGGAGTTAGTTTTTTAAAATCAAGAGAGTAGAAGGTTTTGAAAAAATGGGTTATGAGAATAGTTTAAAATTTGAGGATCATTCAAAAAGGGTTCATGAGTTGGAACCTTGAAGCATATTAACCTAAATTGGGTTAGCCTATGGTTAGGGATGACCTAAAGTTAAGTTGGACTAGGGTTGACTAACTAGAGTAGGGGCCACCTAAGGTTAAGATGACTTAGGGTTAACTAACTAGAGTTAAGTAAACTTAAGGTGAGTTAACTAGGGTCAAGTTTACTTAGGGTTGGATAACTAGGTCAAGTTAACCTAAGGTTGGACAACTAGGGTCAAGTTGACCTAGGGTGGGACAATTAGGGTCAAGTTAACTTAGGGTTGGTCAACTAGGGTCAAGTTAACCTAGGGTTGGATTGGAAAATAGTTTTGAAAGTTGGTTTAATGCATTTTTGGAAAAAGCTTTGAAAAACAAAACATGTTATGCGATGGACTTTGGTGGACAACTCGTTTGAAGATCATTTCCATAAAAATTTTGACTCTAGCCAAGAGTATGGTTTATATGGTTGGTGTTTGGAGACCATTCTAAGAAAGGTTTCCTAATGGCTATTATAACCATAATCTTGACAAGAGTGTAAGGGGTTCAAAAATCAACATGGTGATGACAACGTTTTAAGGCACTATTTTTAATGCAAAGATGGAGAGAATGCATTTTTGAAAATCATCTTTGGAGAAGGATTTTGAAAACCATTTTTCAAGAGAACCATTCCATCAAGAGAGGGTTCATATGGCCAAACAAAAGGGAGACCACTCAAGAGAGGGTTCATATGGCCAAATAAAAGGGAGACCACTCAAGAAAGGATTCCATGGGGCCATTCCAACCACTACACTTAAAAGAATGGAAATCTTAAAAATTAGAGAATTAGAAAGCAACCCTTATGCAAATTAAAATGTCATGATACCAAAATGAGAGTTAGGGGGTTAGTAGGGGATCTTCTAAGGCATGATTTCTAAAATCTCATCCTAAACTTTAAGGGCCAACTCTTGGAACAATTTTTGAATGAAATATAAAGCTTAGAAATGACATGGAGCTAAGAGCAATGTAAGCATTATAGAACATGGTGATAAGCATAAAAATGAAACCAAGCACACAAGACATGATCAAAATAGTAATATGCAAGGGGTTATGATCACATACAAGACTTTTAGGCTACAATACATAAACAAGGGGCTCCCAAGCCATCCCATCTCAAAGTAGGCGATTGAGAGGTCCGCCTACACGGTGGCTCTCACTTGCTTTCTTCTAGGTATGATCTAAGAGCCCTCTTAGCTCAAGCATGCAAGAATGGAGGGGGGCGGGGGGTGTAAATGGGAATTAAAATAAAGAATAGCCTAAGTAGGCTAGGAGGGAGAAGAGAAGAGTGGGGGAAGGCACAAATGTAAAAGGGATACCACCTTTTGCCTTTAACACACTTGTAGTCTTCAATGGATATCTTGATTGGAGCTTGAATCACTTCAAGAGGGCTTAAGGGATTAGAATGGAGTGTTTAATGGTGTATAAGGTCTTGTGGGTGAAGTGTACAGGCTTAAGGGAGGTAGAATCTAGCCTAAGTGTTGGAGGGGTGGAACGTATGTAAGGATTTGAGGTTTTGGAGCAGTTTCAGTAGAGCTTCGCATCAATTTTGGAGATGGAATATGCCAAGGGGTGGTCTGGTATTTATAGGCAGCAAAATTTTTCCTGGCGTATGTCCAACATGCGCAGGTACTATTCCATTGCCAGAATGACATGTGGCACCCTGTGTACTGGTTCAATCTCGACTGTTGATTGAAATTTGGTCCATCTGATCAAAATTTGAGCGCATGTAGCATACACTCCATCACTGGGAAGGTTCGTCCAAACTTTGTCTCAATAATTGAGCCAATCGAGAAGGTTTCGGGGGAATCAATCGCACTCGGGATGTTCTCCTAGGGCTTTCGGTGAACTTTCATGTTTTCGAAAAGTTTGAATGGTGTTTGGAAGTGTGAGATATCATCTCCGAAAATGTGCTTAAAATGGAATATTTGGAGAGCATCTGTGATACGCCCCGAGGGTGTTCAAAAGTGACTGTTTTCGTGTTGTGTGATCGAGGCCTCTAGGAAGCGATCTTTTCGATCAGACCGTACCAATGGAAAGTACTCTGGAAATACTCTCAGGAATTTCTAGATTTACCCATTTCTCAAGTCGTTTGACGGTGCGTTTCAATCAGGGAATTGGAGAAAAAGTCAACCTTGGTGGAGTGTCTGCGAGACGCTCCAGGGGTTGTTGAAAGTAACAACGTCAGCACTATGCAATGAGGGGCTTTGGGGAGCGATCCATTCGATCGAGCTGTACCGATGGAAAGATTTATGAACGGGCTTTTGAGAATTCCCTGATTTACGCATTTCTCAAGTCAGTCGACGGTGCATTATAACCAAGGAATCGAGAGAAAAGATAATTTAGGTGGGGCGTCTGCGAGACGCTCCAAGAAACTTTTATCGAATCGTGAGTGCTTAATGTCGTAGGTCCTCCTCGGGTTAAACAAGGGTGTATGGCAAAACCCTTTGCTCGAAATCCCAAGATCAGTGCTGTTTCGAGGCATATTTGGATTGCTAAGGGCAAAATGGTCATTTTGGCTAGGATTGGCTGGAAATGATTAGGAATGGTTTGGTGTGTTGTGTTAAGCTTGTAGGGTTATTCAGGGATGGTTTTAGGAGAATCTTTTACCGTTCGGTGGGTTTTGTGCCGTGCTGAGGTGTTTAGGGGTAAAATAATTATTTTGACCGGAGTGAGCCGAAATAGGATAAGAATTGGACCAAATGGCGTGCGGGGGATGTCTAATAGTGTAACAACATTTTGGAAGGATGAACTTATCGTTTTGAGGGATTTTGAACTTTCTCAAAACGTGCCTGGATGCCCAAGGGTCAGTCGGGTCATTTTTCACCGAGTCGGGCTAGCAGGCGCCGGTGTTGACCTAGGTGTTGGTTCTCGAGACCGCCCGATCTCGAAAAACTACTTGTGCGGTGTTGGTCTCTAAGAATGCCCGGTTTTAGAGAGCTACCTGTAGTGGTGGTGTTGGTTCTTGAGAACGCCTGGTCCCAGAAAGCTACCTGGAAGGGTGGTGTTAGTCTCTGAGACCGTCTGGTCCCAGAAAGCTACCTGGAAGGGTGGTGTTGGTCTTTGAGAATGCCTGGTCTCGGAGAACTACCAAACGACGGTCATTCTACATTGGCGGGCTAGCGGGCGCCAGAAGTGAACCGTCTAGAATTTGAAGAGGTGTTGGTCTCCGAGATCGCCAAATCTCAGGAAGCTACCCGGATGACGTTGGCTTCCAGGACTGCTTGGTCCGGAAAGCTGCCTGGAATAATGGTGCTTATGGCTCCAACAGGTCCTTGTGGGCTCGAGAAGCGTCTAATTGGTTGGATTAGAGATCGAATGGCTCGTCTTAAGCTTGCATGTGCTAAGTGTAAGCACCCCATTTTTGACCGCTCGGCAGTCTACACTCCGTCCAGACTTGTTTTCAAGTCATTGTGGGCATATTCCTATTGAAACCAATTCTCTAGGTCCAAATTCAGTCTTTCCATCGCTTCGCGGGCCTGTCAGGCCCAAATAGAGGCAAAATCACCAAAATGCCCTTAGGCGCATTATTCTTTCTTATTCCAAATCCAATCCCACTCTCGAGACAGTTTATTCCTCGAGACGGTCCGAGTAGCAAAACTACTCACAAAACCGTTTGAGTAGCGGAAACACTCACAATCCAGGCATGTCTCTTTGGAGACGGTAAGACCCCTTTCCAAACCCACTCTCGAGACAATTTATTCCTCGAGACGGTTCCAATCCAGACACGTCTCTTTGGAGACGGTAAGACCCTTTTTCAAACCCACTCTCGAGACAGTTTATTCCTCGAGACGGTTCCAATCCAGGCACGTCTCTTCGGAGACGGTAAGACCCCTTCCAGTCCCATTCTTGAGACAGTTTATTCCTCGAGACGGTCCGAGTAGCAAAACTACTCACAAAACCGTTAGAGTAGCGGAAATACTCACAAACCGTTTGAGTAGCAGAAATACTCACAAAACCGTTAGAGTAGCGGAAATACTCACAAATAGGTCGATATAGGGAATTGGCAACAAATCCCTGTGTCACGGCGACCGCTGTTAGAGTGGCGGAAACACTCAAAACCCAAGTCAAAACCCGTGTCTGTTAGCTCACTTCGGTGAAAAATGACCAGACTGCCCTTAGGACCTTTTCCGAGACTTTCCGGTCAAGATGACCATTTTGCCCCTAAGCATCTGAATGCCCCGAGAACCACACCGGCTCTGGGTATCAAACCGGTAACCTCCTGAGACTACTTTTTATAGTATTCTCAATCTTCTTTTACCTTTCCGGATCATTCCGAGTCAGTTCCGGCCAACCTGGTACAAAATGACCATTTTGCCCCTAGAAGGCCGGTCTCCTTCTTCGACCACACCGGCTCTGGGTAATGACCCGAGAATACTTTTTATAGTGTTCTCAACCTCCCCTTACCTTTTCGGACCATTCCGAGTCAGTTCCGGCAAACCCGGTACAAAATGACCGTTTTGCCCCTAGTGGGCCGGTCTCCTTTTCCGACCACGCCGGCTCTGGGAATCAAACCGGCAACCTCTGGGAACATTCTAAATAATGTTTCCAGATCCCAAGTCTTGTCCCAGGACAATCCTAGTTCGCCCCAGCAGCTTCCTAGTCCGATTGACCGTTTTGCCCCTAAGGGCTCGGTCAACTTTTCCGACACATCTTATCCTCACTTTTCAAGTCAAATACCTTCAGGACACTATTTTAAATGTTCCTGCTCCTTTCCGGCCTTCCGGGTCATTCCCGGCTTCTTCAAATCATTCCCGGACTTTCCGGAGTCGCTCCTAGTGAAGCCAAGCTAAAAATTGCATGGTTGTCACTAGTACAGGCGCCCAAATCTAGTCAAAGATACGTTGCTTGCCGACCTTAAACCTTTCCTAATTGGCTGGCGTCACAAGTAGTGGCGCCAAGCCAGAAAATGGCCTGGCGCTACTCCTAGTGGTGCCAGTGTAAAGTTTTCCCTGGCGCCACTGCAACAGGCGCCAGGTTTGTCCTCCTTCTATAAATATAAAGCCTCATTAAACGTGAAAGGGGTCTGCAAACTTAACCTAAGAATCCTATATTTCGATATACAGAGCTCGAGCACCTCCAAAAACCTTAGTTTCCTTAGGTTTTCCAAACCCTAGCCACCCTACACTAAACCCTAGCCACCATACACAAACCCTAGCCTCCTATACACTCATACACACCCCCATGTTGAGTCAATGCCTTGATTTTGATGATAACAAAACATGGCTAAATGATCTAATAATTCTACTTAGTGTGCAGATGAATTATTAATTAGATCTTGACTTGAAGCTTATCATAATAAAGGATTTATGATGAAAAGAATGATGAAGTAATGTATTCTACAAAGGTGATATTATAAGAAGAAGAAATCTCAAGTTAATGAAAATCCTAGATTGAAGATTGATAAGCATGAAAGAATAGCATATTCTACAATGGTGATTTTATAAGGGAATGAAGATGATGGATATCAAAGAAGAAGAATGAAAATGATCAAAGTCTTGATTTAAAAGATTGAAGACTTTGAGTACTTGAAGATATCTTGCAAGAATGGAAGAAAAAGATACCAACTCAAAATATGGAAGTTTTCTTAGAAGATGTAAAGATGTCTTGAAGACATGGAAGGAATCACAAGATTTGGAAAGCTTTCTTGAGTTGTTGAAGTCCATGGAGAAGCCATGTTGTTTGAAGAAATGAAGATTCTAAGTCATAGAAGCTCTCTTGAAGATATTGAAGAAGACTTGAATCAATAGATGAAGCTATGATAATGGAAGAGCTCTACAAGTGATGAAAATGAAGAAAACTCACCTTGAATGGATTGAAGATGTTCTTGGAGTCATCTAATCTTGAAGAAGTGTTTGCAAGCTTTAAAAAGCCTTTTTAGATGATCCTTGAAGAGATTGGAAGCTTTGAAAAAGAATGAAGAAAAGTTGCAAAAATATGGATTTTTGGAAAAAGGGTCGACTCCTCAAGTTAAAAGAGCCGACTCATTCGAACAGAGCCTTGGAATTCTGCTGGAAGCTTAAAAGAGTCGACTCCTGGCAAAAAAGAGTCGACTCATTGCAACAGAGAACAAACAATTCTGTAGACTGCTGAAAAGAGTCGACTCCTGGGACAAAAGAGTCGACTCATTTGGACAGAAACTTGAAAAATCTGCTGAAATGCAAAAAGAGTCGACTCATTGAGAAAAGAGTCGACTCCTAGACTCTAACGGCTAGTTTTCTGACAGACGGTATGGGCACAAACACAACCAAATCTTCTCCCATACTTCTCCAACGGCTAGAATCGATCCATACCTATATATATGAGATATATACAGCTTCAAAGAAAAAAGGAAGAGTAATCATACCATTCATATCAAGTGCTTCAAAGCTGAAAATCACCTGCACCTAACTGTTACATATTATTGCTGAGTGTTTAAAGTTATCCATTGAGTTGTATTCATTTGTATACTCACTAGAAGAGTCACTCTCTGTATAATCTTCATTCATTCTTGTTTGGGAGGGTTTGTAACCTTGTAAGTTTAAGTGTTCTTGGGAAAAACACTTGTAAGTTTAAGAGAAGCTTGGACAAAATCTCTTGGGTTTTGAAAGCTTGGGAAGAAGCTTTTGTAAAGAGTGAGCTGGGCACTCGTGGCACAACCAGCGACTGTGTAAGGAGTATTGCATAGTGGAATTCCTTCGAAAGGATCGAAGAAGAGAGGACGTAGGCAAGGTTGGCCGAACCTCTATAAATCTGGTGCATATTTCTTCTGCCTCTGTTTTGCTTACTTGCTCATTATACATGCTTGCAAATACTTGTTTTAATGTACACTTCATTTGCTTGATACATATACTTTGATTATTTGTTACTAAAATCCATAAACGATTTTTTTTTAGTTGAAACTCTTGTTAAAAATTCTATAAAACCCAATTCACCCCCCCTCTTGGGTTGCCTACTTGGGCCAACACCTCATACACTCGTACACTAGCCTTTAACCATCTTTGGAAGACTTGAGGAGCTGCAACCCGAAGCTTGAAGACAACTCTTGAAGACGAAAGACGAAATCAAGACTGAAGACCGAAGACTGCACGGCGCGCAAAATAAACAAGACATACGGTAGGCTCCCTATTTAAATTTTCGCACTTCCCCCCCTCTCTCTTCTCTCTCTTAACCCACTTGGGTTTTCTCTATTTTAATCCCCCATCTCTTTCCCCCTCTTTCTTTGCATGCTTGAAACAAGGGGATTTCCGGTCCATGTGTAGGATTGGAGAGTCACCTTGTCGGGGGCTTTCTTCTAGTCTAACCAAAGACCACTTGGGTCCGGCCCCCTTGATTATGTGGTGAAGCCTTAACCTTGTATGTTCACGACCCAAATTGCATTGTGCATATCATAGTCTTACATCTTCCAAAAACCATTTTCAAAGTTGTTTTTCAAACTTGTTTTCAAAATTGCATCAAAATTTCTTTTTCAAAAACATGTTTTCAAAACCACAATTCTAGGGTGATTATAGCCTTTCCATGGCTAGGGTTGCTTTAGGAAAGTGTTACATTAAAAGTGACCTTTTTGGTCTATATTTTCAAATCTTATTGTTTTCCAAAACCACTTTCTTAAAGTGTTTCTAGCCTTCTTATAGCTAGAATCGCTTTAGGAAAGTGAGACGTTTTCACACTTTCTAAAAACTCTCTTTTCAAAAAGTATCTTTTCCTAAAAATCTCTTTTTTCAACATACTTTCCTAAAACTCTCCTCTCCAAAATTGTTCTCAAAAACTCCCCTCCAAAATCTATTTTTCAAAATTCCCTTTTCCAACTCCTTTCCAAAACTCTCTCCTAAAAATTGACTTTCTAAAAACGCTCCCTAAAAATCTTTCCAAAAACTCTCTTTTCCAAAATCTCCCTTCTAGAAATTCCCCTCTAGGGTTTTCCTTCCAAAACCTTCGTTTCCAAAAACGCACTTTCCAAAAACTCTTTTCTTAGAGCCCAAGTCAAGCCTTAGAGCCCACAATTAGGAAACCCTAATTTTCTTTCCAAAAACATGATTTTCCCCCCAAACCTAGGTTTCCAAAATCTCTTGTTTTCACACCCAAAACTATACACGTTTCCAAAACCCATTTTCTACGTCAAAATTGTAATTTTCCAAACCTAGGGTTTTTAGAATCTCTTTTCCAAATCCTTACCAAATCCTATCTTCCCTTTAGGAAACCGAATCAAATCTCCCCATTTAGGAAACTAGATCCCGTCCTCCGTTTTTGGAAACAAAATCCAACCTTTTCTTTTAGAAACCGAATCTAATCCCTTCCTAATCCAAACCTTTCTTAATTCAATTCCTTCATAAACCATAAGTTTCCTAAACCTAAACTTTAAATATTTCCTTAAATTTCAAAATCCAATCTCTTCCTAATTCAAATCCTTCCTAAACTTCCACTTTCCTAAATCTTAAGTTTCCAAAACTTGAACATAAAAATATTTCCTAAATTTTAAAACTCAACTTTCAAATCTTTCCTAATTCAACCCTTTCCTAATTCTACCCTCTTTTCAAATCTTAACTTCTTAAACCTAAGTTTTCAAACCTTTCCTAAACTCAAGCCTTTCCTAATTTCAAGACATTCTAAAATTTAAACTCTAAAACTTTCTAAATCCTAAATTTTCTAAATTTCAAATCTTTCTAAAATTCTAAGTTTCCTAAATTCAAAACTTTCTTAAGTTAAATCTTTCTAAACCCAAATCTTTCTAAACTCTAAACTTTCCAAAACTTCAACATCTTTTCAAATCTAAGACTTTTCTAAACTCAAAGCTTTCTTAATTTAAGACTTTCTTAAGTCGAAACTTTCTTAATTCAAACATTTCCTAAATTGAAAACTTTCCTTTGTCAAACCTTTCCCAAAACGAAACTTTCTTATTTTCAGAACTTCCTTGTTTTCAAAACTTTCCAAAATCAAAACTTCCCTTTTTCAAACATTTCTAAATTCGAAACTTTTTTAATTCGAAACTTTCCTAATTTGAAAACTTTCCTAATTCACAACTCGGAACTTTCCGAAAATGAAACTTTCCAAGTTCGAAACTTTCCTAATCGGGCCTTTCCTAATTCAAACCTTTCCTAAATCCAATCTTTCTTAAATTCTCAAGTCTTTCCTAGGTCTCCTACCTTTTCCTAAGTCTAGGTTTCCTAAACCTCTATCTTTCCAAAACCAAGTCTTTCCAAAATCAATTTTTTCAAAGCAAGTCCAATCTTCTCAAATTCAATCTCCTCTTCTAATCCCAAATCAAATCCAGTTTTCAATTTAACCTCTTTCTTCTAATCCAATTTCTCTCTTCAAATTAGTCTCTTTTCAATCGGACTCCGGTCCGAACTACGACTGACTTGATTCCCCCAAAGGGATACGTAGGCAACCTTCATAGGTGCGGTCACAATATTTTTCAAACTTTCAATTCCACCCTCATGGGTGTGGTTTTCAAAATCTTTTCAAATCTCAAATTCCAATCTACTTTCAAACTTCCAATTTCAAATTTCTATTTCAAAATTTTTAAACTTTCCAATTTCAATTACATCTCTTCAAATCTATTTTCAAATCAAATCAATCTCTTTTTAAATTTATTTTTTTTAATTCTTTTCTATTGCACTTGCATATCATGCATCATATTTTTCAAACATTGTTTTTCTAAAGTGGATAGGGTTGAACACGAGTTAGTTAAAGACTCTCATAGGTGAATCTAGGGTAGATTGACATGTAGGTACCGAAAGGGCGGGGTAGGGTGGTAGCTTAGTGCGTCTTCCCTACACGTAACCAACCTCCGAACCTAGATCACTGTTTTCAAAGACCAAAACGGAGTTATTTTTCTAAAAAGGGTTAAATGTTTTCCAAAGGTTGTCAAACAACCCGTTTTCCTAAAAAACCCTCTCTTGAGGAGATATTTTCAAAATTGTTTTTCAAAAACACTAAGTGTAGTTTTCGGACTATGCTTAGTTTTTAGGTGACCTAACTCACCTTAATCAAGTTAGGTGGTGACTCTGAATATTTTTCAAAAGCCCTTTATTCAAACCTGTTTTCAATTTAAACTTACTCGCACTCATTCTTCTAGGAGGGTGAGTTCTAACGAGAGAGTACAACATTTTTCCCGCTTGGGTGAGTATTCCTCGAGTGCGAATGTTTGTGCTTTGTGGAATTTCGAGATAGTGACATTTTAAGGCGAAACTCTGCCGAAATTTTTATAAATTTTAACACTTCACTTTAAAACTTTTCGGTGAAGCAAATCCTTTTGAGAATCGGACTTTTGAGGAAGAAAGCCAGGAGAAGCCGTAACTTTAGAGAAAATTTTGAGTGGGATTTTTTAAGGAAAAAATCCCGAAAAATCGATATTTAGAAAACTGTGGAACAGGGCTTTTGAAGGTGAAACCCGAAAAACCGTTAAACCTTTGAAATGAGACTTTTTGAGAGAAAAGCTCGAAAAACCGTTAAAAATGTTGAACCAAGGCTTTTGAAGGAGAAAGCCTAAAAAATCGGTTTGAAATTTTAAAACGGGGTTTTTGAGGGGAAAACTCAGGAAACCGGTGAGGCTTTTGAAATAAAACTTTTTGAGGAAAAAGTTCCGAAAAACCGTTAGAAAAATTTTTGAACTAAGGCTTTTGAAGGAGAAAACTCAGGAAACCGGTTTGAAATTTTTGAAATTAGACTTTTTGAAAGAAAAGCCTGGAAAACCGTTGGAAATTTTTTAGAAATAGGGTTTTTGAAGGAGAAAGCCCGAGAAACCGCTTTGAAACTTTAAAATTAGACTTTTTAAGGCAAAAGTCTTGAGAGCCATTAGAAAATTTTTGAGCCAGGGTTTTTGAAGGAGAAAACCCGAGAAATCGGTGAGATTTTGAAATGTGACTTTTTAAAGAAAAAGTTCAGAAAACCGTTAGAAAATCTTGAAATGGGGCTTTTGAAGGGAAAAGCCCGAGAAACCGGTTTAAATTTTGAAATGAGACTTTTTGAGGAAAAAGCTCCGAAAGCCTATAGAAAATTTTGAAATAGGCTTTTGAAGGAGAAAGCCCGAGAAACTGGTTTGAACTTTTTGAAGTTAGACATTTTAAGGAAAATGCCCATAAAACCTTTAGAAAATTTTGAAATAAGGCTTTCGAAGGAGAAAACCCGGGAAACCAAAATCTTGGAAAATTTGTTGAAAATTTTGCGCTAAAACATTTTGCGAGAAAAGCTTTCAAAAACCGTTGAAAACCTTGAACAGTGATGGATGGGACCCTAACCCCTCCTCTTTTTCTTTTTTTTCTTTTTTTTTTTTTTTTTTTTTTTTTGTATATACATTGACGCATTTATTTTTATGCTTTTCATATATGGTGACTGATTGATTCTCTTGAATGTTGTCATTCTTTCAGGATGTCAGAGGTCGGAGGTGACGGTCCGGACAGGAGGCGCCATGGGAAGGCACCACAGATTGAGCTCTAGGAGGGCAGCAGCAGCCGAGGCAGCTCGGCTAGGGGTGGTAGTAGGACCGGCTCAGCTCGGAACAGTGGTTGGGGTGGCCTAGTGCGAGGAAGCAGTAAGGGTGGTTCTGCACGGAGTAGTGGTAGAGTCAGTTCTCCTCGGGGCGGCTGTAGTGGCAGCGATCTTCGAGCAGGACAACTTCTAGTGGGAGCTCCATGATGGGGCAGCCTTCGGCGGCTCTCGATGAGAGATTTGAGGATGATGCTGACTCGTCCGTGGACTCACGGACAGGATACGATATGGCCTCCGTTCGGGACAGGCGAATAGATACTTCGTTTACGGACGACCAGTTGGTGATTCCAGATGTCCCACCTCTACGTGACTTGGCCTTCCATCTGAGCCTGTACTCACGATATGGTCGGTTGCCGTCCTCCACCCATAGTTCTTTCAGAGGGGCCAGTATCTCGGCCCTGAGGGCTATGCAGGCATCAACTCCATCTTATCAGGACTTCCTGTACCGGATTGGGTTTGGGGCCTTCACGACTTTGCAGATAGACAGGATTGATCACCGGATTGCCATGGGATTGTTGGAGTGGTGGTTTGGGGAGACCGGGACCGTTCACTTGGTGGGTTTTGAGATGGGACCTACTCTTGTCTACCGGGCTATGATTACCGGGCTATTCTTCGGAGGGGTTCCAATTTCTTTATGAGACGTGTCTCTGGAGGAGGCCCGTCTTTTCTTGGGGTTGCCATGGCTTGGAGGCTCGAGTTTCCCAACATCACTCTTATATTCAGCGGAGACAGCGTTCGTTTTCAAGCCCTCCCCAACCGACCAGGTCATCATGAGGCGCTGACTGGTGCTATACGTCATCTTTAGTTTCTTTTGCAACAACAATAGGTCAACGGTTCCTTTATCCTTGGTGAGCCTGGTAACGGATCTGGATGCACTAAACTATGCTGATTGGGGAGCTTTTACCTTTGCCTGCTTCTTACGGGGGATGAGAGTGAGGACATCCGGGGCCTAGGGGAGCTTGACGAGTTTTTGGCCGTTTCTAGTATGGTGGAGTTATGAGTATTTGCCAGTTCGCTAACCGGAGGTGTTAGCGGGCGATACCTTCTCGCTAGCCATAAGGTGGGCCAGGCAGCAGGTAGTCTAGCGGTCCTTGCTCACAGATTTTGTAGCCCTCAGGGCTAACTTGGAGTTGTTGAGGCCTCGGGATGTGACCTGGGCGCCTTACCACCGATCCACCCAGTATGCCGGTATGAAGGACGTCATCCTTTTATCTAGGTCACGGATCATCTTCTGGAGCCTTTTGTCATGGGAGACGTATCTCGGCGAGTGCCACTGGCGATAGCTTCATACTGACTTTCGCGCGGCCATGGATCCTCCCCAGTATATATTTGGACTTTATCGGGCCGGGTTAGAGATCCCTTATATAGTCGGGATTCCTGGTGAGTGGTTCCTTCTCCCGCCGGATATGGTTTATGAGGCTCATTTTTAGGTGAGATCCATTGGCGCTTTCACCAGTTGGATCTGGTAGTGGGAGGGTAGGTGGTTGGCCATGAGGTGGTGGAGCTTTGGCGTCGAGCCCGGGGCTTTGTTTCTGAAAAGGAGTACTTAGCAGCTTGCCAGGCACAAGATCAGTATCGTGTTAAGGTGGAGGCCTTGACTGCTCGCATATCTCGGATGGAGGCCTACTGGGTATGTTATTTATGGTTCGTTTTTCATATTTCTCATGCATTCCTTCGTGTTCTAATGCCAGGTTTTTTTTATTTTTTATTTTTTTTATATACAGGGCCTTTATGACACTGGAGCTTCTTCTAGTCAGCCCTCTCCGTATGTGCCGGATATAGGCGACTTTGACTTGGATGACGACCCTGTTCCTTGAGGTGCCTTACTTTACCTGCAGACATAGTTAGAGTTTTTAATTAGACTGATGATTATTGTCTCTGTTTTTGTGGCCGTGTGTTGGCCATTATGGATGATGACTATTATTGGTTATATGTGCATTATTATTATCTTTTTGTTTCTTTTCATGAGATGATGATAGACTTTTTCTTTTAGTCTCGCTTTGAATGTACGCATGTGAGAATACAGGAATGCAGAAATCATGGCACACATAAGAAATGATGGATGTATGCAAGCTGTAAGTAAGTGCGAAGAGGGTGAGTGTGTCACCGCACACGTTCATGCAAAGTATGGAGGCGTGTAGCTTTATGAAGGTAGATCGGGCGTTCCCCGGAAATTGTCATTTCGGCACTTTGCTCTTTCTTTAGAGATTCCCCTTTTTGTTGCATCTTTTTCCTGTCATGGTGAGACAGTAGTTGCCTCATCCTTAGGGTTTCCATTTTCAGACCCGACTCTCATTTCTCCTATCTAAGAATTCGCAACTCACTCATTTTTCTTGGGGACCTTATGTTTGATCTGGTAGACTCTCCAGGTGATAGTTGAAGTAGCCTTTAGTAAAGGAGCGGGCAGTTTTCATCCTCAATCTAAGAAGACTTTACTTTGGACCATAATGTAGGCTAGGTTAAGAGTGATGAATGAAGGGGTATTCAGGCTCAAAAGATTTTTTTTTTTTTTTTGTGATAATATCTAAAACCACCTTGAGTAAGCTTTTGTTGCTTTGTTCCCTTTTATTTTTTGAATATCGCCATTTTCTTTTGAACTTGTTTAGACTAAGCAATCTTTCCTGATCTGAGGGGACTTTCTGTGGGTTGTAATGTGGTCAGGTTGCGGGTTTTTAAAGGGAATGGTATCGAAGGCTCAAAGTGTTATGTGTTTTCTGGGGTTTTACCGGTGATCACCTTTTTAGATCTTTGTGAGCTTATCTTCCCCTTTTCCTCTCTTTCCTTTTTGTACGAACTCGCACCCATATAGGGCTTGTCATTTTCTTTTAGTTTTTGCCCTAGTATTACCGCTTGCACAATCTATTGACTCTCAAGAGGCATCAATCGTCATCTCCTCTTTTTGCTTTTTTTTTTTTTTTTCGAGTATTGCCTTGTTTCCCTCCTCTTTCGATGTAGGAGGGGGTCTTCTTTCTCTCCATGCTCCCTTTTTGTCATTTTTTTCTCTGAACTTGCTTTCGCCCATTATAGTGGGTGATCACTAGTGCGGGTTTTTTTTCAAGGAATATAATTTGGTTCAAATTGGGTTTTTCAAAGAGGATTCTTTTAACTGTATGGTAGCAGGATAGATGGTCCTTCTTCTTTTCAGACAAAATTGCTTAGTCTATGAACTTTAGTTTAAGAGCTTTTGGCGTCATCCTTTGAAACAAACAGGTGTTAGCTTAATTGTTCTGTTACTCGCACTTGCCCCAGTGTTGGGGGGGGGGGGGGGGGGGGGGGGGGTGGTTCCTGGTTAGGGTGTTTGAATGAAAATTACTTATGGCTCAAGTGGGCTAACCAAGGGAATTACTTTTGCTATTCCAGGGATTTTGAAATAAGGGCTTCTCCTCCTTTCGAGGGTCTAACTGCTGACTGCTTTGCCATGACATCTTTTGGAGGCCACCCTTTTTGTGATCCACTCTCCTTCCTTCCTTTGCTATTTTGCTTTTGGACCAGAAATGGTCTCCATAGGCGAGGAAGCACGTACCATCCCTCATTTCAAGTTAGGGCATAGCGACAAGAAAGGAAAATTCTGAGAAAGAGCAAGTATCAAAGATGATAAATGCAAATTTTAACTTCTTTCAATTCAAAAGTTCTGTTTACATGATGAGCTCTTAATTAGTAAAAGATGAAAGTAGAGTTAACGAAACAAAAATTTACAGGAAAGTAAAGACAAAGTTTGGTAGAAGAACATCCCTTTGACAATCACTTCTTCAGGTAGGCTTTGGGACCGCCTCTTCCATGCTCCATTCACAGGCTTCCTCACTTAGTTATGCTGGGCGGATTGATGCATCGGCTACGGAGTGGCAAAGATTAGTGGTCATAGTGCAACCAAGGCCTCCTCCTTCTTCTTCTTTAGTGGGGTCAGTGAGGTTGTGCGTCCCATCTAGGGACCCCTGCTGGCTCTCTTTTAGTTGAGCAGTTTTTTCTTGCTCGGCTTCTTGGGATTTCATAACCAGGCTTTCTTCAGAGGCTTGCAATGACTTTTCCTTGGCTTCTTCTTTTTTAGCTTCCTTTTTGTCAATCTCTACAAACAGGCTATCCAGATCGCCTTTGTTGAATTCGAATGGTGGGTTTGGTAGCTTCGGCTCATAGATGCCCCAACCTATGTCCTCATAATTGAAGAGTTCCTCTTTCAAGCGAGCCTCGGCTTCAGTGTATCTAGGATGTAAGAATTCTTCTCCCTAGCCATCCATAGGTGCAGTATCACTGGGAATGTTTGCAACAGGTTCATCCATGGGCCAGTCAAAAAGGTCTTGTTCTCTACTTGTATTGTAAAGATAGATAGGGCATGGTGGCAGTTCTTCCTTCCAATCGCTTTCAGTGTCTGACTCATCCTCGAAGTACTCTGCGGTTATGATGCCATTAGGATCTGCCTCATCCTCGGTGATGATGTTGACAGCATGGTCTGGTAAGGGATTTGCCGTGACATTAGGCGTGGGGGCTGGCTTTGTTTCTTGGGTGTTGATGACCTTGTTATCAATAAGGTCTTGAATCTTATGCTTCAAAGAGAAATAAGATTCTGTGTCATGGCCCTGGCCCCTAGAATGGTACTCACAAGTAAGGGCAGGGTTGAAAGTTAGAGGCAACGGGCTTAGCACTGGTCGCGAGAGGATAAGGTTTATGTGCTTGGCCTTGTGGAGCTCATGATAAGCCTCTGTCTAGGTGCATGCTAAATGTGTGAATTCTCAGTTCTGTCAGTTGTTGTTTTTGTTGGGGCTAAGGTATGGTCGGGCCGCAGCAGGTCCAGTTGAGGGTGCTTGGGTAGTAGCAACGGGGATGTTGATGATGGGAGCAGGCGGTGAAAGTCGAGCTTGGTATTGGGGGTAATATGGCTGCTGTTGTGTAGGCAAGATGACGGATACTTCTCCTTCTTTCTTGCCGACCCCCCGAGTGGTGGCTACCTTCTTGGCAGCATTCGCAAATCCCTCACTTGTCTTGGCATACGGGTCAATGATTCTGCCAGTTTTCAGTCCATTCTTAATCATTTTCCCTTGCATTATCAGCTCAGAAAAGCTATTTCTAATGCTCAGACACAAACGTTCATAGTACAATCCTTGGAAGGTGTTCATAAACAGCTGCACATACTCTTTTTCCAGCAATGGGAGGTTGACTTGAGCAGCTGCCTCCCTCCATCTCAAAACGTAATTTTTGAAGCTCTCTTTCTCCCCTCAAGTCATCATCATTAAGGTGGCACACCGGTCCATGGTTAGATCGCTATTATGGCAGTATTGGGATCGGAAGGCTGAGACCAATTCGTTCCAGGTTGTAATCTTCCTCAAATCTAACCGAGTGAACCATTGCAGTGCGGGCCCAGTCAAGCTATGTTGGAACAATTGCATCAGGAGTTTGGGTTCATTCCTATGGCCACTTAGTGCCCCAGCATATAGCCTCAGATGAGCCACAGGATCTCCGCTTCCATCGTACCTTTGGAAATCGGGCATCTTGAATTTGGGCGGCCTTGGGTGGTCGGGGAAAAAGCAGAGTTCGTCGTAAAACATCCCTTCCGAAGGTGTCATGACCTTGTAGGCTGCGCAGGGACTCCTCTAAGCCTTGTATCTTAAGATCGAGAGGGTCCGGGCCTTCCTTCTTTGAGGTGGCAGTTAGCAAGATGGTTTCAGGGTTATCCTCTTCTCTTTCCTCGAGGTGTACCGCTTTGGGGAGCTCCTTACTCTTAGTTGCACCATCAGTTCGCACGACGACCCTTGGTGGGATTGCTTCAGTTTCCTTGGGGTGGGATATTGAGGTTGGTGGATTCATGACAGGTCCTTTGAAGGCCATCAGTTGCATGAGCTTGAACATTTTGTCTATCTTTGCCTTCATTTTATTCACTTCTTCGCGTGTCATTGAATTGTTCTGTTGATCTGGAGTGTTGCCTTCGCTCCACATTTGTGCTGGTCTTTGTCGGGTACAGACTGGCGTTAAGAGGACGGGGGTCACTCGTGTTCCTCTTCTTCCTTTTCTTAGAGCAATGGTGACCTTCAATGCAAGCAGTCCCACCAAAAACTATTGCTAATCTTTTTGATGAGATGGGGGAGGAAAAGAAAATAAAGAAAAACAAACAAAAGAATTACATGTTAGGTTCTTGATTTGGAAAGATTTTATGCGATGCATGGCCTAAGGATACCCTTGCCTTTTGAGGGGGACTAAACATGATGTTTTGGCTCATATCTGGAGATAAGGGATTGCCCCTGCATGCAAATATTATACCTGCCCCTGTTCATTCATCCATTTGTAAATTCATTCATTCATTCATTTGACAATAAGAATGATTTTATTAAGATGAATTCTCTTTGGTACATAAAATTTCTCAAAAATACATAGAAATGGGGAGGGGGAACATTTTCCTTGGGACTTCCACCTATTTTACATCATAGGATCCTAAACTACTCTTGAGCCTCCGGATTCGCTTTGTTGGTTGGAGCCCTTGATTTGAATTGCTCCCTTGTCTTCTTGGCAAACCTATCTCCATGAGCGAGGAGGGATTAGGGCCCCTCTTTATGAGATGACTTTAATACATGCCTTAAATCCTTAGGGTCTCGTGGTACCCTTAGGAGTTTTGGGTTGGCTTGATGTAGACGAGAAGGTCTTTGAGCCTTTCTCTAGGGGTTGATTGGATGCACGAGGATGCAATGACTTGAGTTACTTTGAGAACTCTTGTCTTGAAATGAATTCCAATGCATAAGCAGTTAGGATGTATGTACATGGAAACAACAAGAATTAAATAGCCTAACAACAGGGATTAAACAGAATATATAAGGGAAAATAAAGCGGCTGCCCTTTCTTCCTTGGTTTTAAAATTGACGCGTGTGTCCTAAATCCGACAGAGGTTCGGCTATGCATGGGGTGTTATATGAGCATGAGGTTGGGCGTTTACTAATGCTTCCTAAAAAGCTCGGTCCCTGAATCTTCAAACTTCTGGCGTCCACCCTCGAAAGGGTGGACTCCATCTTTTGTTGGTAGTTCAAGCGGGGGAACTATCAAGAGATCGTAGGCTAAGAAACTGACACAGCATCTACCCACAGTCAATATATTGTTCCCCCTTCTATCTAGAAAGGTAGTAGTTAGGTAATATATGCAAGATGCAAATACAAGTGAGCACACCAAGTGTGTGTGAAATTTTTGAAAAATGGAGGAAAGGACCCAACAACACACATCACATCCTATTCATCTATTCACATACATGGTAATAAATAAGACATGAAATAAAAATGTGAACAAAGATCCACCTACAAAAGACAAATACAAAGAGTTAGTAACTTTTTGAAAATCTCAATACAAGATAAAATGGGTGATTAATGTAAGAGCATGAATGTAAACAATGAATGTGAGTGATAACACTATTTGAAAAATAGGATTTGCTTTGGAAACTTGAAAATTTTGAAGAGTGGATAAAACTGGACAAAGTAACCAAAGATTCTGGGTGAGTAAAGGGTGAAGAGACACATTAATGGCCTAACCCTCTAAGTGTCCCCAGTGGAGTCGCCAGCTGTCGCGCCCCAGTTTTTGGGTGTCCAAGGTCCCTTTGGCTTGGAGACAAAAAACACGGAATCCTGTCACTAGAACTCATCCTCCTTGAGGGACAAGTGTGATTAGGTTTGAAAATTAGTTTGACTAAGGGTTTTTCAGAAAAATAAGAGTCGCCACCTAACTTGATTAAGGTGAGTTAGGGCACCTAAAACTAAATATTAATCCGAAGATTAAACTTAGGGTTTTTGAAAATGGTTTTGAAAACTCCCTCAAAAGAGGGTTTTTTAAAAAAATAGGTTATTTGGCAACCTGTGGAAAGATTTACGCCCTTTAGGAAAATAACTCCATTTTGGTCATTTGAAAATAGAAATCTATGGTTTGGGGGTTGATTATGTGTAGGGAAGATATCCTAAGATCATCACCTTACCCTACCCTTTCAGTACCTACATGTCTAGTTACCCTTTGTTCACTCACTAGAATAACCAGTTACCATTGTCCACTTAATATCCACTTTAGAATTTTGAAAACGGGGTTTAGTCATCACTTTTCGGATGGATATTGCATGATGCAAGTTCTTGGAAGAAGCTTGAAAATAATGGGGGTTTTGAAAGAGTTTGGAATAGAAACTTTGAATTGATTGAAATTAGTGAAAAATGGATTGGAGTTGAAATAAAAGTTATGACCGCACCATTTTAGGTTGCCTACGTATCTCATTTGACAAGAATCAGGTCATTCGTAGTTCGAGCAAAAGCCCGATGGAAAATAGGTGCATTAGGGCCTTTGGAAAGTTTGAAGACACTTTGAGGTCTTTGGAAAAGTTTAAGACACTTGGAAGTCTTTGGAAGTTGGAAATACTTTGTGGTCTTGGAAGTTGAAGACTCTTTGTGGTCTCGAAAGTTTTGACTTGAAATTGGATGGTGAAGTGTTTTGAAAATGGTTTTGGATCAACTTAAGGGAGTTTTGGAAAAATGCTTTGGCATGACTCAAGAGAACTTGAAACTGTTTTTGAAGTCTTGTTTTGAAAACCTTGGAGGCATGTTTTTAGAATGTTTTGATGAATTGGTTTTTGAAAGTGGTTTTCGGAGATGGCTAAGGGTTTGGAATCCTAATATAGATAACCTTAGAGGTTGTTTTTAATATGTCACATTCCTTTGGGATCCTTAACCATAAGAGGGCTGGAGATGCCTTAGGTTTATGATCTTTTAAAAATATTTTTGAAAATGCCTTGAAGATGGAGTGTAGGAGCATTTGAAGAGTTTATGGAGTTAGTTTTTTTAAATCAAAAGAGTAGGAGGTTTTGGAAAAATGGGTTATGAGAATAGTTTAAAATTGGAGGATCATTCAAAAAGAGTTCATTAGTTAGAACTTTGAAGCATATTAACCTAGATTGGGTTAGCCTATGGTTAGGGATGACCGAAAGTTAAGTTGGACTAGGGTTGACTAACTAGAGTAGGGGCCACCTAAGGTTGAGATGACTTAGAGTTAACTAACTAGAGTTAAGTTAACCTAAGGTGAGTGAACTAGGATCTAGTTAACCTAAGGTTGGATAACTAGGGTCTAGTTAACCTAGGGTTGGATTGCAAAATGGTTTTGCAAGTTGGTTTAATGCACTTTTGGAAAAAGCTTTGAAAAACAAAACATGTTATTGGATGGACTTTGGTGGACAACCCTTTTGAAGATCATTTCCATAAAAATTTTGACTCTAGCCAAGAGTATGGTTTATATGGTTGGTGTTTGGAGACCATTTCGAGGAAGGTTTCCTTGTGGCCATTATAACCATAATATTGACAAGAGTGTAAGGAGGTCAAAAATCAGCATGGTGATGACAACTTTTTAAGGCACCATTTTTAATGCAAAGATGGAGAGAATGCATTTTTGAAAATCATCTTTGGAGAAGGATTTTGAAAACCATTTTTCAAGGGAATCATTCCATCAAGAGAGGGTTCGTATAGCCAAACAAAAGGGAGACCACTCATGAGAGGGTTCATATGGCCAAATAAAAGGAAGATCACTCAAGAGAGAGTTCCATTGGGCCATTCCAACCACTACACTTAAAAAAATGGAAATCTTAAAAATTAGAGAATTAGAAAGCAACCCTTATGCAAATTAAAATGTCATGATACCAAAATGAGAGTTAGGGGGTTATTAGGGGATCTTCTAAGGCATGATTTCTAAAATCACATCCTAAACTTCAAGGGGCTAACTTTTGGAACAATTTTTGAAAGAAATATAGAGCTTGGAAATAACATGGAGCTAAGAATAATGTAAGCATTCTAGAACATGGTGATAAGCATAAAAATGAAACCAAGCATACAGGACATGATCAAAATAGTAATATGCAAGCGGTCATGATCACATACAAGGCTTTTAGGCTACAACACATAAACAAGGGACTCCTAGGCCATACCATCTCAAAGTAGGCTAGCGAGAGGTCCCCCTACACGGTGGCTCTCACTTGCTTTCCTCTAGGCATGATCTAAGAGCCCTCTTGGCTCAAGCATGCAAGAATGGAGGGCTATAGATGGGGATTAAAATAGAGAATAGCCTAAGTAGGCTAGAAGGGAGAAGAGAAGAGTAGGGGAAGACACAAATGTAAAAGGGATACCACATTTTGCCTTCAAACACACTTGTAATCTTCAATGGATGTATTGATTGGAGCTTGAATCACCTCAAGAGGGCTTAAGGGGCTGGAATGGAGTGTGTAATGGTGTATAAGGCCTTGTGCGTGAAGTGTATAGGCTTGAGGGAAGTAGAATCTAGCCGAAGTGTTGGAAGGGTGGAACATATGTAAGGATTCAAGGTTCTGGAGCAGTTTCAGCAGAGTTTCGCATCAATTTCGGAGATGGAATATACAAAGGGGTGGTCTAGTATTTATAAGCAATCTAGAACAAGCCCATCGCATGTGATACATGCGCCTGACCAAAATTTGACCTGGCGCATGTAGCACATACGCAGGTACTGTTCTATTGCCAAAATGACACGTGGCACCCTATGTACTGGTTCAATCTCGACTGTTGATCCAAATTTGGTCGATCTGATCAAAATTTGAGTGCATGTAGCATACGCTCCATCACCGGGAAGGTTCATCCAAACTTTGTCTCGATAATTGAGCCAATCGGGAAGGTTTCGAGGGAATTGGTTGCACTCGGGATGTTCTCCTAGGGCTTCCGATGAACTTTCATGTTTTCGAAAAGTTTGAATGGTGTTTGGAAGTGTGAGATATTGTCTCGAAAAATGTGCTTAAAATGGCATCTTTGGGGAGCATTTGTGATATGCTCCGAGGGTGTTCAAAAGTAGCTGTTTTTCGTGTTGTGTGATCGAGGCCTCTGGGAAGCGATCTTTTTGATCGGACCATATCGATGGAAAGTTTTTTGGAAATACTTTTGGGAATTCCCAGATTTGCCCATTTCTCAAGTCGTTGGACGGTGCGTTTTGATTAGAGAATTGGGAAAAAGGTCAACCTTGGTGGAGCGTCTGCGAAACACTCTAAGGGTTGTCCAAAGTAGCAGTGTCAGCGAAGTGTGATGAAGGGCTTCGAGGAGTGATCCATCCGATCGAGCTGTACCGATGGAAAGATCTATGAACGAGCTTTCGAGAATTCCCTGATTTACGCATTTTTCAAGTTAGTCGATGCTGCGTTATAATCAGGGAATCGGGAGAAAAGATAATTTAGGCAGAGCGTCTACAAGACGCTCTAGGGAACTTTTATCGAATTATGAGCGTTTAATGTCATAGGTCCTCCTCGGGTTAAACAAGGGTGTATGGCCAAATCATTTGCTCAAAATCCCAGGACCGGTGCTGTTTCGGGGCATGTTTGGATTGCTAAGGGCAAAATGATCATTTTGGCTAGGATTGGCTGGAAATGGTTAGGAATGGTTTGGTGTGTTGTGTTAAGCGTGTAGGGTTGTTCAGGGATGGTTTTGGGAGAGTTTTTTACCGTTCGGCAGGGTTTGTGCCGTGTTGAGGTGTTTAGGGGCAAAACGGTCATTTTGACTGGAGTGAGCCGGAATAGGACCGGAATTGGACCAAATGGCGTGTAGGGGACGCCTAATGGTTTAACAACATTTTGGAAGGATGGACTTATCGTTTTGAGAGATTTTGAACTTTCTCAAAACGTGCTTGGATGCCCAAGGGCCGGTTGGGTCATTTTTCACTGAGTCGGGCTAGCAGGCGCCGGTGTTGACCTAGGTGTTGGTTTCCAAGACTGCCCGGTCTCGAAAAACTACCTGTGCAGTTTTGGTCTCTAAGAATGCCCGATTTTAGAAAGCTACCTAGAAGGGTGGTGTTAGTCTCTGAGAGCGTCTGGTCCCAGAAAGCTACCTGGAAGGGTGGTGTTGGTCTTTGAGAATGGCCAGTCTCGGATAACTACCAAACGACGGTCATTCTACATTAGCGGGCTAGCGGGCGCCAGAAGTGAACCGTCTAGAATTTGAAGAGGTGTTGGTCCCCGAGATCGCCCAATCTCGAGAAGCTACCTGGATGGCGTTGGCTTCCAGGACCGCCTGGTCTGGAAATCTGCCTGGAATAATGGTGCTTATGGCTCCAACGGGTCCTTGTGGGCCTGAGAAGTGTCCAATTGGTTAGATTAGAGATCGAATGGCTCGTCTTGAGTTTGCATGTGCTAAGGTGTTTGAAAACTGGACCTAGTCGAGCCAGATAGTGCCGAGCGGGGCAAAAATGGGGTGCTTACACACATGTTTTTAGATATGAATGAGAATAGATGCATGCCCCCTTGGGTTTTTCCTAGGGTTCAGGTTCAATTATGATCGAAGGGATTGGATGTGATAGCACTTGCACCATTCTCTGAGATTTAACCCATTGACTCGTTTTTTTTCCCCCTCTCTCTTGTTGGATGGAAAAACTCTAATTAGTGGACCTCTCAGTTTCTTCTAAATCCTTCTTTGGATTGGTGGGTTCTCTTGAGTGACAACCGGCATCGCCCTTTGGCAAAACCACAGGTAGCTTCCTTCCTCAGTTCGAAAAGACCTTGAAAGTTATTAAGAAGTGTAGGCAAGCCTAGTTTTTAGTCAAACTTTTGAACTTTTCAAATTATATGGGCCCTATGAAAACATGATCAATCAATGAAGGGCACATATAGATTTATAAATATCAAGATACAACTTAGCTTGAAAAGATTAACATCAAATATGCATGAAATCACACAATAATGAGCACAATTGGTCATGAGATGATCAAGACTATATTAGTGACAATGTAATGGTGTAAGCAAGAACTTCACTGAGACTAATGAGAATACAAACCCTAGGCGTGATCTAGAATGGCATACCATGTTTAATAGCTCATGGATTAACACATTTAGAAGTTAAACTTGTCTTATCCCATGATCCTAATTTGCTCTTCTCTCTTTTTTTTTTTTTTTTTTTTTATGGAAATCCAACTCTATCTCTCCAATGATAGAAATACTGAAATATAAAGATATGGCTGCTTTCACACACATAAGTAGGTAGTTTTTTTTCCTCTTGTCACATAACAATGGTAGCTGCACTCAGACTCACTGGTAGCCTTTTCCATAAGTAATGAGAGAGGGAACCAATAAAAGGTCAATCTAGAAATGAGACTTTCCGTAAATACCATTTAAAATATATCATAAAGGCGGATTCCATATTCTAAGAAGCCTAGAGAAGTGTGCATTAAGGTAAACATGAAACACCAATATGGTAAAAATCATCAAAACCGTTGAACTCATATTTATGCAAGTGATCATGCACACAAGATTTAACCTCAAATAAGCATGCACATCAATCTGTTCATAATTGAATATTTACCCCAGTGTGTGACAAACACTATCTTTTTGGTTTTTCTAACTTTTTTTTCAAAGATTTAATCCTCCCAGGCTTGCCAATGTGAGTTAATATTCCTTTTGAAGGTATAGCTACTTACTGCTTTACTAGGACATCCTTCAAGGGTTGCTACTTGGATTTCAACGAGTTACGTAATCAATCCTCGTCTCTCACCCTTCTTGTATTTCCCCTTTCTCTGCACTTTTTATTTTTTTTCTCTCATCTTTTTGGAGTCAAAGATTATTTCTGTTGAATGTGGTGCTTGTGCTATCATTTCCTTTGAATCGAGGGCATCACAAATCGAATTTATCTACAAGAGTATGAAACAAAGGAGATAATCCAGAAATCACAATTTAATCCATTTTAGATCTATTTATATGACATAAAAGCTCTTAATTTAAGGCAAAAGAGGATGCAGAATAATAAAGGATAAGAAGAAAATGGACGAATCTAAGAAAGATCCCTTTTCATTGTACTTACAAAAAAAAAAAAAAAAACCCTCTAAATAGGTTTTGGAACCACACTAACTTCCTCTATACATGGTTCATCTCCTAGGTGCCAATGACCTTCGTGCTGATCAAATCTTGTATTTTGTGTTTCAGGATAAGACAGTGCTCAGTATCATGCCTTTGTCTTTTGGAATAATACTCACAGACAGAGTTGGGTTAAAAGTAGGGGCAAAGGATTTCGGCAATGGTGGGGCAGGTATAGGGGCTAGAAAGTTGGCTTTAGGAGGTCATGATAGGCCTTCGTTTGGGTGCAGGCTAGAAAGGAAGACGCACGAGGTCGACGGGCCTGCCTGTTGGCATTGAAATGTGGTTGGACTGCCATTGACCCGAGAGTAGGTGCTTGAATAGCCACGAGTGGCTGAGACTGGTATAAGGGGTGACATTGTGGTGGCTGAACAGGCAAGATAGCAGACATTTCTCCCTTCATTCGACCTATTTCCCATGCTGTGGGCACCCTCTTTGCTAAGCTTGCAGAAAGTTCTTCAGTTTTAGCATAGAGGTCAATGATCCTCCTAGTTTTTAGGCCGTTTTCTATTATCTCCCCTTACACGATAAACTCGGAGAAGTTTTTCCCAACACTTGTACAAAGCTTTTCATAGTATATGCCTGAGAAGGTATGGACAAACAGTTGAACATACTCCTTCTCTTCTAAAGGAGAATTGACTGGTGCAGCTACTTCTCTCTATCTAAGGGTATAGCTTTTGAAGCTTTCCTTCTCTCCCTTGCTCATTATCATTAAGGACTAGCGATCAGAAGTGAGATCTATGTTGTGGCAATATTGGGCTTTAAATATATTAACCAGTTCAATCCAAGTCGTTATCCTCCTTAGATCAAGTTAAGCAAGCCATTGCAGAGCTGACCCAGTGAGGCTGTGTTGGAAAAGTTGTATGAGAAGCTTTAGATCATTCCTGTGGCCACTTAATGTCCCAGCATAAAGGCCAAGGTGGGCTATAGGGTTGTTAGTGCTATCGTACTTTTGAAAGTCAAGCATTTTGAACTTGGCCAGTCTTGGGTGGTCCAAGAAAAAGCACAACTCGTCATAAGAAGTGAGCCCGAAAGTGTCATGGCCATGGAGGCTTCGTAGCGAGTCTTCCAACCCTTGGATTTTCAAGCTAAAAGGGTCTAGGAGAGCTCTTTTTACAGTAAGCTAGAGTAGTATAGTTTCTTCTTTTTCAATGTTGGCCTCATTGGAGTCTTCTTTTTTTTCCCTACAGTGTCAGATTGGAGCATAGTCCTCGAGTTGGCAGTTTCAGAATCTTTGGGGAAGACCATGACGATGATGGGGTTAAAGCAGCATCTTTCATGGCCATGGCTTAGATGAGCTTAAACATCTCATCAATCTTAGTTCTCATTTCATTGACTTCCTCTGGAGAAACTTGGAAGGTTTCGTCAGGATTGGTTGCCATTAGCAAAGCTCTTTGCCGGGTGATGATCGAGTCCCTAGGTGGATGTGAATCTTTTTTGCGAGTAATGATGTCCTTCTACATTATAGTCTCTATAAGAGAAAGAAAAGGAAAAATAAGGACACAAGTCCTCAGTTAGTGTTTGTTATTTTAAAAAGCTTTATGTAATGCATGCTTTAGGGATGCCCCTACTTGAGAGGGAAACTAAACATAATGTATTCGGCTCACTTTTTTAAAGATGAGGGGTCTACCCCTATATGTAGATACCTTTCCGTTGGTTGAGAACACGCATTCATTCATACATGCAAAAAATAGAAGAGTACACTGAACTTTGAGTTTAAATGCAAGATAATCGAAGTATATTTTAATAGGGGAAGGGAAACATTTTCCTTGGGACTTCCTCCTATCTACTTTTACATTTGAAATCCTAAACTACTCTTGAGTCTATGGATTCGCCTCCTACCTTGAGGTTGAAGAGGTCATTGAGAGACCTTACTTCTTGGTTACCTTTTGTTTTTTTGGCAACCGTATCTCTGTGAGCATAGAAGTATTGGAGCCCCTTTTTGTGGAATGACTTGAAATGTATGCCATGAGTCTTTAGGGTTGCATGGGAACCCTTAGAATTTTGGTAGGTTTTATGTAAGGCAGAGTGAGCTTGGTGTCACTCTCTATGGGTTAATCATATGTATGAAGATGCAATAACTTGAGTTACTTTGAAACTCTCATCTTAAGATAAAGTATTGAATACATGTACATGTATGCAAGAGTATAAGGAGAGAGAATACAATTGTAAAGTAGATATGCATGCATGAGCATTACACAAGCATTATAATGGCAGGAATGGACAAGAATAAAAGAAAGTAAAGCAATCGCTCTTTCCTCCATAGTTTTGAAATTAACGTGAGTGTCTTAAATCCGGTAAAGGTTCAGTTATGCATGGGCTTCTACATGAACATAAGATTGAGGGTTTATTAATGCTTCCTAAGAAGGTTTGATTCTCAAATCTTCAAATCTAGGCTCACTCCCTGAGATGGTTCCATTATCGGTTGGTCATTCTAGCGGAGGAACCATCAAGAGGTTGTAGACTAAGAAACTAACACAACATCTGTCCACAACCAATATACTGTTTCCCCTTCTAGCTATAAGGGACATATTCAAGTAAAGAATGCAAGTATGCAAATGCTAGTGCACATGCAGTGTATGTGTGTGAAATTTTTGAAAAGCGGAGAAAAAGGCCCAACAATTCCTATCCATCCTGTCCATTCCATTCTGTGCATTCATGACAAGCATGGCAGTTAATATGACATGAACAAGGGTCTACCTACAAAAGAAAATGCATAAAGTCAGTACCTTGATGACAAACTTAATGTAAGATTGAATGATTAAATATGAATCGAATGTAAGCAAAGCCATGCTTTTGAAAACAACTTTGTAAAGGTTGACTTTGAAATTTTTGAAGTGGATAGAATTGGAGAAATGAATCAACGATTCTAGATGAATGAAGGATGAAGAGACACGATAATGACCTAACCCTCTAAGTGTCCCCAGTGAAGTCGCCAGCTATAGCGCCTTGATTTTTTCCACTTAAGAAAACAAGTGAGACAAACACGATACTCTCTCGTTCCAACTCATCCTTGTAAAGGACAAGTGCGATCAGGTTTGAATTGGAAATTGATTTGAGTTAGAGTTTTTTAAAAAGATTTAGAGTCGCCACCTAACTTTGTTAAGGTGAGTTAGATCACCTAAAACTAAGTGCAATCCGAAGATTAAACTTAGGATTTTTGAAAAGGTTTTTCAAAAACTTCCTCAAAAGAGGTTTTTTTTTTTTAGAGAAAACAAGTTGTTTGGCAACCTTTGGAAAAAATTTAAGCCCTTTTTAAAAAATAACTCCATTTTGGTCTTTCGAAAACAGTAATTTTAGGTTCGAAGGTTGGTTACGCATAGGAAAGATGCACTAGGCTATCACCCTATCCCACCCTTGCGGTATCTACATGTCTTATTACCCTGGGTTCACTCATTTAGAATCTCCAATTATTAAATGTCCAATACTATCCACTTTGAAAAGAATTATATGATAAATGATATGCAAGTACAAGAAAATGATTTAATTTTTAAATTAGATTTAAAAAAAAGGATTTGAAGTTTGAAAGAGGTTGTGAGAATTGAAAACTTGAAAAAGGTTATGACCGTACCCATGAGGGTTGCCTACGTATCCCTTTGTTGGGAATCAGGTCAGACGTAATTTGGACTCGGGATCCTATTGAAAATAGATATTTTAGGGTCTTGTTTGACTTGAAAAAACACTTTGGGGTTTTTGAAGAATTTGATTAGAAGATTTGAAATTGACTTTAATTTGAAATCAAACTTTGAAGTAAAACTTGAACTTACTTTGGAGAGATTGAATTGAGCTTTGAAATCACCTTGACTCGAATTGAAGCTTGAAAACCATCTTAGTTTTAAACTTAAATTTTATAAAAGCGTTGAACCTTCCTAACTTAGTGTTAGGGTTGAACTAGGGTTTAGGCATCCTAAAGTTTAGACATACACTTAAAATAGAAAAGTTTGATTTTAGAAAGTTGAATTTTAGGAAAGTTTTTATTTTAGGAAAGACTTTATATTGAAAATATTAGAATTTGAAAAGTTTTGAATTTAGAAAGATTTGAAAGTTTAAAATTAGGAAGTGTCGGAATTCGGAAAGGTGTGAAATTAGGAAAAATTTAATTTCTATTTCCTAAAGTTGAAGATTAACTTTTATTTTCAAAAATAGATGGCTTGATTTGGTTTCCTATTTGAAAAAGATTTTACTTGAAATTAGAAAGCTTTAGTTTTGAAAATCTATCATTTTATATAACTTTTGAATTAGGAAATCTATGATTTCATATAGAAAATAGTTTTAAAAACCTATGATTTTATGTGAATAGAAAGTCATGATTTTATGTGAGAAAACTAGGGTTTCCTAAACATGGAGCTCAGAGTTTTGACTTGAGCTTCAAGACAAAAAGTTTTCGAAAAGTTAATCTTTGAAAGAACCTTTTAAGAAGTAGATTTACAAAATCATTTGAAAAGGGGTTTGAATGTAGACTTTTTCAAGTCTCTTGAATATCTTATTTTCCTAAAATGATTCTAATTATGAAAGTATTAGAACCATTCTAGGGTTGTGATTTTGACAAAAACTAGAGTTTGAAATATGGACCATAATGATCACATTAAATATAACACTTTCCTAAAGCAACCTTAACCATGGAATAGCTAAAATCACCTTAGGGTTGTGATTTTGAAAACAAGTAGAGTTTGAAACCCTAATGTGAGCCTTGATGATCACATTAAATATAACATTTTCCTAAAACAACCCTAACCATAGAATGGTTAAAATCATCTTAGGACTGTGGTTTTGAAAACAAGTTTGAAAGAGGGAGGTTTTGAATGCAAGTTTTGAAAGGGAACTTTGATGCAAGTTTGAAAATAACTTTGAATCCAATATTGAATGCAATGCATAAACATGATAACTATAATGCAATAAGATCATGAACATACAAGATTAGACTTCACCACATAATCAAAGGGGCCGAACCCACACCGTTTTAGGTTGAACTTGAAGAAAGCTCCCAGCACAGTGACTTTCAACAACTCTTTCTAGGCATGAACCAGGAGGTCCTTTGTTTCAAGTGTGCAAGTGTAAGCACCCCATTTTTGACCGCTCGGCAGTCTACACTCTGTCCAGACTTGTTTTCAAGTTATTGTGGGCATATTTCAATCAAAGCCAATTCTCTAGGTCCAAATTCTGTCTTTCCATCGCTTCGCGGGCCTGTCAGGCCCAAATAGAGGCAAAATGACCAAAATGCCCTTAGGGGCATTGTCCTTTCTTATTCCAATTCCAGTCCCTCTCTCGAGACAGTTTATTCCTCGAGACGATCCGAGTAGCAAAACTACTCACAAAACCGTTTGAGTGGCGGAAACAATCACAAAACCGTTAGAGTAGTGGAAATACTCACAAAACCGTTAGAGTGGCGGAAACACTCACAATCCAGGCACGTCTCTTTGGAGACGGTAAGACCCCTTTCCAATCCCACTCTCGAGATAGTTTATTCCTCGAGACGGCTCCAATCCAGGCACGTCTCTTCGAAGATGGTAAGACCCCTTCCAGTCCCACTCTCGAGACAGTTTATTCCTTGAGACGATCCGAGTAGCAAAACTACTCACAGAACCGTTAGAGTAGCGGAAATACTCACAAAACCGTTAGAGTAGCGGAAATACTCACAGGACGGTCCGAGTAGCAAAACTACTCACAGAACCGTTAGAGTATCAGAAATACTCACAAAACCGTTAGAGTAGCGGAAATACTCACAGAACCGTTAGAATAGCAAAACTACTCACAGAACCGTTAGAGTAGCAGAAATACTCACAGAACCGTTAGAATAGCAAAATCACTCACAGAACCGTTAGAGTAGCGGAAATACTCACAGAACCGTTAGAGTAGCGGAAATACTCACAAACCCGTTAGAGTAGCGGAAATACTCACAAACCCGTTAGAGTAGCGGAAATACTCAACCCCGTCCGAGTAGCGGAAATACTCCCAAATCATCAACCCCGTCCAAGTAGCGGAAATACTCACAAATCATCAACCCCGTCTGAGTAGCGGAAGTACTCACACCGTGAGAGTGGCGGAAACACTCAAAACCCAGGTCAACACCAGTGTCTGTTAGCTCACTTCGGTGAAAAATTACCAGACTACCCTTAGGACCTTTTCCGAGACTTTTCGGTCAAGATGACCATTTTGCCCCTAAGCATCCGAATGCCCCGGGAACCACACCGGCTCTGGGTATCAAATCGATAACCTCCTGAGAATACTTTTTATAGTGTTCTCAACCTCCCCTTACCTTTCCGGATCATTCCGAGTCAGTTCTGGCCAACTCGGTACAAAATGACCGTTTTGCCCCTAGAGGGCCGGTCTCCTTCTTCGACCATACCGGCTTTGAGTATCAAACCGGTAATGTCCTGAGAATAATTTTTATAGAATTCTCAACCTTCCTTTACCTTTCCGGACCATTCCGATTCAGTTCTGGCAAACCCGGTACAAAATGACCGTTTTGCCCCTAATGGGCCGATTTCCTTTTCCTACCACGCCGGCGCTGGGAATCAAATCGGCAACCTCTGGAAACATTCTAAATAATGTTTCCAGATCCCAAGTCTTTTTTCGGGACAATCCGGGTTCGCCCCGGCAGTTTTTCGGCCCGATTGACCGTTTAGCCCCTAAAGGCCCGGTCAACCTTTCCAACTCACCTTATCCTCACTTTCCAAGTCAACTATCTCCAGGACACTATTTTAAGTGTTCCTGCTCCTTTCCGGCCTTTCGGGTCATTCCCGGCTCCTTCAAATCATTCCCGGACTTTCTAGAGTCACTCCTAGTGAAGCCAAGCTAAAATTTACATGGTAGTCACTAGTACAGGCGCCCAAATCTAGTCAAAGATACGTTGCTTGCCGACCTTAAACCTTTCCTAATTGGCTGGCGCCACTAGTAGTGGCGCCAAGCCAAAAAATGGCCTGGCGCCACTCCTAGTGGCGCCAGTGTAAAGTTTGCCCTAGCGCCACTGCAACAGGCACCAGGTTTGTCCAACTTCTATAAATACAGAGCCTCATTCAACGTGAAAAGGGTCTGCAAACTTAACCTAAGAATCCTATATTTCGATATACAAAGCTCGAGCACCTCCAAAACCCTAGCCTCCCTAGGTTTTCCCAAACCCTAGCCACTATACACAAACCCTAGTTTCTTATACACTCATACACTCCCCCATACACTCATACATTAGCCTTTAACCATCCTTTGAAGACTTGAAGAGCTTCCATCCAAAACTTGAAGATAATCCTTGAAGGCTGAAGAGGAAGATCAAGACGAAGACCGAAGACCGAAGACCGAAGACTGCACGGTGCGCAAAATAAACAAGAAACAAGGTAGGCTCCCTATTTAAATTTCCGCACTTCCCCCCTCTCTCTTCTCTTTCCTAACCCACTTGGGTTTTCTCTATTTTAATCCCCCATCTCTTTCCCCCCTTTCTTTGCATGCTTGAAACAAGAGGATTCCCGGTCCATGTGTAGGATTGGGTTATTGGAGAGTCACCGTGTCGAGGGCTTTCTTCTAGTCTAACCAAAGACCACGTGGGTCCGGCCCCCTTGATTATGTGGTGAAGCCTTAACCTTGTATGTTCACGACCCCAAATTGCATTGTGCATATCATAGTCTTGCATCTTCCAAAAACTGTTTTCAAAAAGTTGTTTTCAAAAATTATTTTCAAAATTGCATCAAAAGCTCTTTTACAAAAACTTGTTTTCAAAACCACAATTCTAGAGTGATTCTAGCCTTTCCATGGCTAGGGTTGCTTTAGGAAAGTGTTATATTAAAAGTGGCCTTTTGGTCTATATTTTCAAACCTTGTTTTCAAAACCACTTTCTTAAAGTGGTTCTAGTCCTCTTATGGCTAAAATTGCTTTAGGAAAGTGAGATATTTTTAATCCTTCTAAAAACTCTCTCTTCAAAAATCTCTTCCTAAAATCTCTTTTTCAACATACTTTCCTAAAACTTTCCTCTTCAAAATTGTTTCCAAAAACTCTCTTTCCAAATTCACTTTCCAAAAACTCCTCCCTAGGATTTCCCTTCTAGAAAACCTTTGTTTCCAAAAATGCACTTTCTAAAAACTCTTTTCTTAGAGCCCCAAATCAAGCCTTAGAACCCACAATTAGGAAACCCTAATTTTCTTTCCAAAAACATGGTTTTCAAACTTTTCCCTAAACCTAGATTTCCAAAATCTCTAGTTTTCACATCCAAACTATACATATTTTCAAAACCTCTTTTCTATGTCTAAACTATAATTTTTCAAACCTAGGGTTTTTAGAGTCTCCCTTTCCAAATTCTTGCCAAATCCTATCTTCCCTTTAGGAAACCGAACCAAATCTCCCCGTTTAGAAAACTAGATCCCGTCCTTCGTTTTTGGAAACAAAATCCAACCTTTCTCTTTTAAAAACCAAATCCAATCTCTTCTTAATCCAAACCTTTCCTAATTCAATTCCTTCCTAAACCATAAGTTTCCTAAACCTAAACTCTAAATTTTTCTTCAAATTTCAAAATCCAATCTCTTCCTAATTCAAATCCTACCTAAACTTCCACTTTCCTAAATCTTAAGTTTCCAAAACTTGAACATAAAAATCTTTCCTACATTTTAAAACTCAACTTTCAAATCTTTCCTAATTCAACCCTTTCCTAATTCTACCCTCTTTTCAAATCTTAACTTCTTAAACCTAAGTTTTCAAATCTTTCCTAAACTCAAGCCTTTCCTAATTTCAAGACTTTCTAAAATTTAAACTCTAAAACTTTCTAAATCCTAAACTTTCTAAATTTCAAATCTTTCTAAAATTCTAAGCTTCCTAAATTCAAAATTTTCTTAAGTTAAATCTTTCTAAACTTTAAACTTTCCAAAACTTCAACATCTTTCCAAATCTAAAATTTTTCTAAACTCAAAACTTTCCTAATTTAAGACTTTCTTAAGTTGAAACTTTCTTAATTCAAACATTTCCTAAATCGAAAACTTTCCTTTTTCAAAACCTTTCTAAATTCAAACTTTCCCACTTTCAAAACTTCCCTTTTTCGAAACATTCCAAAATTTAAAATTTTCTTAACTTGAAACTTTCTAAATTCTAAGTCTTTCCTAAACTAAACTTTTCCTAATTCAAAACATTTCTAAATTCAATATTTTTCCATTTCTAAACTTTCCAAAAATAAAACTTTCCTAAACCTAAAACTTTCCTAAATTCAAAACTTTCCTAATTCGAAACTTTCCTAAATCGGACCTTTCCTAATTCAAACATTTCCTAAATCCAATCTTTTCTAAATTCCCAAACCTTCCAAGTCAAGTCAAATCTTTCCTAAGTTTTCTCTCTTTCCTAAGTTTAGGTTTCTTAAACCTCCTTCTTCCCAAAACCAAGTCTTTCCAAAATCAATCTTTCCAAAACAAGTCCAATCTTCTCAAATTCAATCTCCTCTTCTAATCTCAAATCAAATCCAGTTTTCAATTCAATCTCTTTCTTCCAATTCAATCTCTCTCTTCAAATCAATTTATTTTCAATCGGACTCTTGTCCGAATTACGACTGACCTGATTCCCCCAAAGGGATACGTAGGCAACCTTCATAGGTGCGGTCACAATACTTTTTAAACTTTCAATTCCATCCTCATGGGTGCGGTTTTCAAAATCTTTTCAAATCTAAAATTCCAATTTCAAATTTCTATTTTCTAATTTCTACTCTCAATTTTCAAACTTTCCAATTTCAATTCCATCTTTTCAAGTCTATTTTCAAATCAAAGCAATCTCTTTTTAAATCTATTTTTCAATTCTTTTCTATTGATTGCATATCATGCATCATGCTAAATTAGTTTTCAAACATTGTTTTTCTAAAGTGAATAGGGTTGAACATTAGTTAGTTAAAGACTCTCATAGGTGAATCTAGGGTAGATTGACATGTAGGTACCGAAAGGGCGGGGTAGGGTGATAGCTTAGTGCGTATTTCCTACACATAACCAACCTCCGAACTTAGGATCACTGATTTCAAAGACCAAAAGGAGTTACTTTTCCAAAAAGGGCTAAGTATTTTCCAAAGGTGACCAAACAACCTATTTTTCGTAAAAACCCTCTCTTGAGGTGGTATTTTTCAAAATCGTTTTTCAAAAACCCTAAGTGTAGTCTTCGGATTATGCTTAGTTTTTAGGTAACCTAACTCACCTTAATCAAGTTAGGTGGCAACTCTAAATCTTTTTCAAAAGCCCTTTATTCAAACCAATTTTTCAATTCAAACCTAGTCGCACTCATTCTTCTAGGAGGATGAGTTCTAACGAGAGAGTACAGTGTTTTTCCCGCTTGAGTGAGTATTCCTCGAGTGCGAAAAATCTGGGCGCGACAGCTGGCGACTCCACTGGGGACCCTTAGAGGGTTAGGCCGTTAATCATGTCTCTTTACCCTTTACCCATGTAGAGTCTTCAATTAACTTGGTTCAGTCCTATTCACTTTAAATTTTCAAAACTATATTTTCAAAATTGTTTTAAAAAAAAAAAAACAAAAAATACATGCATTTATTCATATTATCTTGTATCATGTTTGTCATTCACATACTGACACTTGCATCTTTGTTTTGTAGGTGCACTTTATGTTTAAACATTATTAACTGCTTTGCATGAATGTGATGTACAGGATGAATGGGAGTTGTTGGGCCCTTTCCTCCACTTTTAAAAATCACACACACACTGCATGTGCACTTGCATTCTGCATACTTGCATACCTTGATATGTCCTTTCTAGTTAGAAAGGGGGAACGGTATATTAGTTGTGGGCAAGATGCTGTGTCAGTTTTTTCGCCTACGGCCTCTTGATGGTTCCCCCGCTCAGATCACCAACCGATCATGGCACCACCTCGGGGAGTGGGCCTAGGTTTGAAGATCCGGGGACCGAGCCTTTTTAGGACGCATTAGTCAACCCTCAACCTCATACTCATATAGACACCATGCATAGCCGAACCTCTGCCGGATTTAGGACACGAGCACCATTTTCAAAATCACGGAGGAAAGGGCGACTGCTCTTACTTTCATTTATACCTGCTGTTATAATGCTTGTATTTATACTGTTATAATGCCTGTCTAACTGTTCATGCATGCATGTTTACTTCAATTGTATTTTCTCTCCTTATACTTTTTGCATATTCACGTTCATGCATTCAATATTCCATATCAAGACAAGAGTTCCAAGTAACTCAAGTCACTGCATTCTCATGCATATGATCAACCCATTGAGAGTGACACCAACATTACTCTCCCTTGCATTAAACCTACCCAAACCCTAAGGGTTCCCGCGTAACCCTAAGGACTCATTGCATGCATCTCGATTCATTCCATAAGAGGGGCCTCAATCCCTCTATGCTCACGGAGATAGGGTTGCCAAGAAGACAAGGGGCAATCAATCAACAAGGTCTCTCAGCGACCTCCTCAACATCAAATCCAAGGAAGGCGAATCCGAAGACTCAAGAGTAGTTTAGGTTTTCCCTTTTGTAAAAGTAGATAGGTGGAAGTCCAAAGGAAAATATTCCCCCTCCCCCTATTAAAATGTATTTCAATTCTTTTGTATCTTAAACCCAAAGTTCAATGTACTTCTTTATTTTTTTTTTCTCTACGAATGAATGAATGGATGATTGTATGAATGGATGAAGGTTCCCGCTCGACGGTGAGGTATCTGCATACAGGGGCAAACCCCCTATCTCCAAAAGTGAGCAAACACATCATATTTAATTTCCCTCTCAAGTAAGGGCATCCCTAGGAAATGCATTGCATAAGAATTTTCAAATCAAGGCACTAACTTCCTTTTTTTTTCTTTTGTTTCTCGTTTTCTATCCTCCCCCTCGTCATCTCCAAGTACTAAGAGAACCGAAGACAAAAGCAAGACAAGAAAGGGGGTTTTCTCAATCATTCACTTATTATCATCATATTGCTTGCATGTTCACTTCTTTTATTGCTTATGCATCCACATCCATTCCAAGACAAGAGTTCCAAGAAACTCGAGTCATTTCATTCTCATACATATAATCAACCGTAGAGAGAAAGGAGCAATCCGATCTCATGTTAATCGAACCTACCAAGCTTCCTACGGGTTCTTAAACCCTAAGGATTCATGGCATGTATAGAACCATATCTCGAGAGAGGCCCAAATCTCTCTCAGTCTATGGAGGCAGGATTGCCCACATAGGAAATCATTAACCGGCCCACGCCGAAGAGGTATTGTATTGCATAATAGGGGCAAAACCCTACCTCCAAAATGGACTTGTCATCATTCCTAGACTCCCTCAAATAAGGGACCTCCATAGGACATGCATTGCATAGAACCCCCAACTCCACATGCTAACTATATTTTGTTTTTCTTTTCTTTTTCAGGTCAAAGAGCACAATCGAACTTATGGAAACCCCTCTAGTATCATGCCCAATTCAAACTCATGCAAGGATGAGCTAGGCTATTGAAGGAGGCCGAACCTACGTGAAGGAATAATTAACCATCCATCCGCAAGACATTACCTCTATGCAACTACCCTCGTGCCATGCCAAGACAATCACTATCCATGCAGAAGAGAACCTCACCATTTGCGAAGTCTTGTCAGACCCGTGTATTACAACAACACATCCTCTAACTTCCAAATGCATGACAAATATCGTGAACTCGCCCTCCATTGATACACCTGATGAATGAAGCACCAAGAGGTTGATGTAGTCCCAAAACCCTATTAAAGATTCTCACCAAAAGGCCCACAAGAAAAGGAAGGTTTTCATAAAATTCATTTGTTTCCTTTTTGTTTGTCTATTTTCTTGCATATCTTATTTAAAATAAACACACATGCCATGCATTCATGATTTGAAATGAAAAAGATGAAGTTTCCAGTTTATCCCCTTTTGTCTCGTACTCTTGTGGAGGATTGTTGCGTTTAAGGATTCTTTCCCATTTAATGATGACTCGACTTGAAGGATGGGATAGCATAGGCCACCCATTTAAAAGGGGTTAAGACCTTTGAGAGAGACAAAGCGAGAGTGAGAGATAGGAGGAAGGCAATCTCAACAAAGAAGTGCGAATTTTATTGAAAAGGCAACACTTGCATGATATCTTAGCTAAGCGATGGGTAGCCGAGTTTTCAAAATGATGAGGACCCATTGTTCTATTTATCTCAAATAAACATTATCCTTTGCTTAGCCCATTAGAGCCGACTGTGATCTTTTTTTCAAGTATCCCCAAACCTATAACCATCCCCCACACTGGGGTAAGCACAAAGTAGTTGATTCGGCATAAACACACCATTTTTAGAAACATTGTCTAAATTTTGTATAAAAGCTTTATGGACTAAGCAATTTAATTTGAAGTGATGAAAGGCCCTCATTCCTTCTACCATACACAAAAATAATCCCTTTGCTTAACCCATTAGTGCCTCGCAGAAAGCAGAAGATTTTTCTTGTCAACCTTGATTCGAGACCATCCCCCCACACTGGGGCAGACATGTAGCAGAAGATCTGGCAGATAATATCATCGACCATTAAGCTAAGGTAACGTGAAGGCTCTATGGATCAAGCAATCTTGTTCAAAATGAAGAGAGGCCCTCATTTCACTTCCCATACAGTTAAAAGAAACCCTTGTTGAACCTATTGAGCCGGTTATCTTTCTCTTCCAAAACGCACCCCAACCTAGGGATCACCGTCCACAATCGGTTAAATGAAAATGTTAAGGAAAGGATTTGAGAGGAAGAAGTTGTAAAAATGTTCTTCTTGTCAAAGGCAACAAGAAAGGGAAGAAAAAAAAAAAAAAAAAGAAGAAAAAAAGAGAAGCATATCAGTAGAAAGACTGAAAAAGAGTCATGTTGTGCTATCTTTAAAAAGCATATAAAGCCAAAAGTCGGGAAAAAGGGACAAATGTCAGACTAAGAAGGTCAAAAGTTACAAGAAAGATTAACTCCTCTTGTAAAAGAGAAAATTCGAAGGTGATCCTAGGTAACAAAGACACCAAGTAGAAGCTATAGGTTTGAGCCTTTACCCTCTCTTGTTAAACCCCAAACCATGGCCTACATTACAACCCTACTAAAGTCCACTTTGATTGAGAAAGATTGCTTGATCTAAATGAGCCAAATATGTTTCTGAAGCTAGAGGAGGATATCAGGGGATGAAACCCCACTGGAAGACCAACCAAGGATGGTGCGGATCTAACCCTACTGGAAGCAACATCAAATTTGAGCTTACATATCCCGTTTATTCATAAACCCCTTAACCTAGCCTACGTTACGATCCGAATTAAATTCCTCTCTGATCAAAGAAAATTGCTTAGTCCAAATAAGCCTGAACAATACCAAGACAACTAGGCTGAGAAAGGAGAACTGTAAGGGAATGCAAGGGGCAATCTCATGCTCCAAGGTGTGCATAGATGGTTTTGGTCTAAACAACCCACTAAAAGAAGACCTTTGAGCCTAAATATCCCTTCGTTTCTTACAACCTCTAAACCCAGCCTACATTACGGTTCTAAAAGAAGTCTTCTCGGATTGAGGGCTTAGCTGTTTATCGCTCTGCAAAGGGCATGCGAGTTGTCGCTCAAGCCATGGTGGCATTTTGGAGGTTTGAGAGAAAAGCCTAAGTGAGCTCAGAAACACCCCAAACAGTAACCCTGTAGAAAGTAGGGATAGGTTAGCAAACCAAAAGGTCAAGATCCCTGGAGAATGGAGCAAATGCTATCACACCCCGATAAGAATGGGACAAAACTAAATGGGACAGAATCCTACAAAGGAACAGAATCCTGAGAGTATGGGCCCAAGGGGCAATCCTGGGGTTTTCTTTGTAAATAGTTTATATACATGTAGTACTGATGCATCCATGACATGTATAACCTCTAAATCCATTTAGATTCCTACGAAATTTGTATCTATTCATGCATTCAACTGCATTCCTGTACGAACTTGTTCATTTGTAAGAAAGTAGGTTATGCATTTAATTCAATTTTTACATAAATCTGTGCATTTATCACAAAAATGGGGGACATTGCATTTAATTCTATTCCTGTATGTGCATTGTCCAAAAGTATAACATGCATTCAATTCTAATTCTATGTGAACCTGTGCATTCATAAAAAATAGGACACACATTCAATTCATAAAAAAAAAAAAAAAGTATGACGCGCATTCACCCCGTACTGGGGCATTCTTAAACTGTTTTTGTACAAAACTCACTCTATGTCTTTCTCTTTCTCTCAAATCGGAAATAGGGAACAAAGCAAAACATAAAAAGGAGCTAAAGCTACACCTCAGATATCTCTAGTACCAGCTCACACATCAGAAAGCTCAAATTTCTGGGACCAACAAGAAATAGAAAATGGGGCAATGACCCACTCTCGATCTCCCCAATCAAACGACTTTGAAAGAGGGGTAGTGAATAAGTAGCCGACCACCCAAAGCTAGAATAATGAAGCACATCCCCAACAATGAGCATCGCCCCCCCTAAGGTCTGTCCCACAACCATGGGAGCATATGGGTGCCCCTCATGAATCCGGGCAAGCAGTACAAGTAATTGGCAGTCAACCACGTCATTCCCTTGAGGAGAAACATCCAGAATCTTAAGAAGAGCGAAGTTAGGGCCACCACGTGAGAGATTGACCAATCTTGAGAAGTATGCCAATCCCTTATCCGTCGCAAACTCAAAATGAGAGAAACAAGAACTTCATTGGGACATAAGGAAACTGGGGTCGTAGATCAGAAGAAAAAGCCTCAAAATGGAGCCCAAGCTGAAGAGCGACAATCGTGATGCAGCCATCAGGAAAAGTGGGTCCCATAATGTCAGTTGAACCATCCCAAAGACCTAGGAGGAAGCCATACTCATGGGGAGTAGGGGCAAGCTCACATTCCCCAAAACGAAAGAAAGACAAGTCAGGTGGGAACCACTATCAGAAAGCAAGCTACACTAACAGGAGAGAAGCCATGCAACCAAAAGACCAGCAAAAATGTCTTGCTCATCTGAAGGATGCCCATCATACCAAACCCGTAGTCAGCTCAAAATAGCATCGGCCATCCGAAAAGTGAAAAGTGGAAAACCTCAATGTCCATCTCATCCTCGAGGGTTGGCTCAACGGAGGGAAGGGGTCGACTGGAGGCCTACTCCCCCCTCCCACCCTGGCTAGAAGGTGCTCGATTGGCAGAGTGCTGATTACCCCTGGAGCGGCTGGGGCTGCCGATAAGAATCTGTTCGGGCCATCTTCCCGAAACGGTGACTCTTCTTAGAACTCTCATCGCCTGCGCCGGCCATCCTGAAAGGTAAGACAAGGTAAGAGGTATTAGAATTCGATATATGCAGTTCAAAAGATAAAGAAATAAAAGCAACAAAGAAATAATAATGATAATAACCAAAGGTGAAACAAAAATAAAAATGAAGGACACAACTTCCATATATATCCTATTCAAACCAACCTAAAAGTTTCTTAAACTTTTTATTCAAGGTTTCTTTTCAAAAACCAACTATCACAGGTTCCTTAAAAATTTCTCAAAAAGTTTCTTACCTTCTTCCCTTCAAAAGTTCTTTTTCAAAAATTAATTTCCTAACGGTTTCCTATTATTGTCCTCCAAAAGTTTTCAAAAATTCGTTTTTCTAAAAGTTCCTTTCCAAAATTAGTTTTCAAAAGGTTTTCTGATTCTCTTTTCCAAAAATTCATCTTCAAAATCACTTCTTAAAATCAAATTCTACTTTGAAAATCATGATTAAAAATCATTTTCAAAATCAAATCTCAATTTTTTCAATCAATTTCTGAGTTTTTCTGATTCAGTTTTTCAAGAAAATCCCTTTTCCAATCAAGTTTAAGATTCCCCCCAAACTTTTCTTTCAAAAAGAGTCTTAGACAAAATAAATCCTTAAAAATTATCAAGGTTTCACTCCAAAATTTCTTCCTTCCAAAATTTCTATCAAGTTCCAAAGTTTTCCATCTTACATCCTTGTCAATCTCAAAAATTTTCAAATCTGAAAGAGTTCTTAAATTCATACCTCCAAAATGTCTTCTAAAATGTTATTCTCCAAAATCTTTCCAAGTTTTCTATCCAACAAGATTTCAAAACTCAAGTCTTAGATCAAAGTGAACTCCCTACACAAATCTGGGCAGTTTGCCCTTTTTCCCGCTAAAACTCATTTTCGAAGGCCTTTTTGGCCAGTTATCCGTTTTTTACCCCCGTTATCGAAAGATTTCCAATGTCCGTCCCTCCGACTGCCTCGCGGTCAACATGGGACTCTTACTTTTATCGTTTTCTGTCTTTGACAAGCAAAGACAGAAAAAGAGGGGCAGCTGTAAGCACCCCATTTTTGACCGCTCGGCAGTCTACACTCCGTCCAGACTTGTTTTCAAGTCATTGTGGGCATATTTCAATCAAAACCAATTCTCTAGGTCCAAATTCTGTCTTTCCATCGATTTGCGGGCCTGTCAGGCCCAAATAGAGGCAAAATGACCAAAATGCCCTTAGGGGCATTGTCCTTTCTTATTTCAATTCCAGTCCCTCTCTCGAGACAGTTTATTCCTCGAGACGGTCCGAGTAGCAAAACTACTCACAAAACCGTTAGAGTAGCGGAAACACTCACAAAACCGTTAGAGTAGCGGAAACACTCACAAAACCGTTAGAGTGGCGGAAACACTCACAATCCAGGCACGTCTCTTTAGAGACAGTAAGACCCCTTTCCAATCCCACTCTCGAGACAGTTTATTCCTCGAGACGGCTCCAATCCAGGCACGTCTCTTCGGAGACGGTAAGACCCCTTCTAGTCCCACTCTCGAGACAGTTTATTCCTTGAGACGATCCGAGTAGCAAAACTACTCACAGAACCGTTAGAGTAGCGGAAATACTCACAAAACCGTTAGAGTAGCGGAAATACTCACAGGACGGTCCGAGTAGCAAAACTACTCACAGAACCGTTAGAGTAGCAGAAATACTCACAAAACCGTTAGAGTAGCAGAAACACTCACAGAACCGTTAGAGTAGCAAAACTACTCACAGAACCGTTAGAGTAGCGGAAATACTCACAAAACCGTTAGAGTAGCGGAAATACTCACAGAACCGTTAGAGTAGCAGAAATACTCACAAAACCGTTAGAGTAGCGGAAATACTCACAAACCCGTTAGAGTAGCGAAAATACTCAACCCCGTTCGAGTAGCGGAAATACTCCCAAATCATCAACCCTGTCCAAGTAGCGGAAATACTCACAAATCATCAAACCCGTCCGAGTAGCGGAAGTACTCACACCGTGAGAGTGGCAGAAACAATCAAAACCCAGGTCAACACCAGTGTCTGTTAGCTCACTTTGGTGAAAAATGACCAGACTACCCTTAGGACCTTTTCCGAGACTTTTCGGTCAAGATGACCATTTTGCCCCTAAGCATCCGAATGCCCCGGGAACCACACCGGCTCTGGGTATCAAATCGGTAACCTCCTGAGAATACTTTTCATAGTGTTCTCAACCTCCCCTTACCTTTCCGGATCATTCCGAGTCAGTTCCAGCCAACTCGGTACAAAATGACCGTTTTGCCCCTAGAGGGCCGGTCTCCTTCTTCGACCATACCGGCTTTGAGTATCAAACCAGTAATGTCCCGAGAATACTTTTTATAGTATTCTCAACCTTCCTTTTCCTTTTTGGACCATTCCGAGTCAGTTCCGGCAAACCCGGTACAAAATGACCGTTTTGCCCCTAGTCGGCCGGTCTCCTTTTTCGACCACGCCGGCTCTGGGAATCAAACCGGCAACCTCTGGGAACATTCTAAATAATGTTTCCAGATCTCAAGTCTTTTTCCGGGACAATTCGGGTTCGCCCCGACAGTTTTCCGGCCCGATTGACCGTTTTGCCCCTAAAGGCCCGATCAACCTTTCCGACCCACCTTATCCTCACTTTCCAAGTCAACTACATCCAGGACATTATTTTAAGTGTTCTTGCTCCTTTCCGGCCTTTCGGATCATTCCCGGCTCCTTCAAATCATTCCCGGACTTTCCGGAGTTACTCCTAGTGAAGCCAGGCTAAAATTTACATGGTAGTCACTAGTACAGGCGCCCAAATCTAGTCAAAGATATGTTGCTTGCCGACCTTAAACCTTTCCTAATTGGATGGCGCCACTAGTGTAAGCACCCCATTTTTGACCGCTCGGCAGTCTACACTCCGTCCAGACTTGTTTGCAAGTCATTATGGACATATTCCAATCGAAACCAATCCTCTAGTCCAAATTCCGTCTTTTCATCGCTTCGCGGGCCTGTCAGGCCCAAATAGAGGCAAAATGTCCAAAATGCCCTTAGGGGCATTGTCCTTTCTTATTCCTGTCCAATCCCTCTCTCGAGACAGTTTATTCCTCGAGACGGTCCGAGTAGCAAAACTACTCACAAAACCGTTAGAGTGGCGGAAACACTCACAAAACCGTTAGAAACACTCACAAAACCGTTAGAGTGGCGGAAACACTCACAAAACCGTTAGAGTAGCGGAAATACTCACAAAACCGTTAGAGTGGCGGAAACACTCAAAACCCAGGCACGTCTCTTCGGAGACGGTAAGACCCCTTTCCAATCCCTCTCTCGAGACAGTTTATTCCTCGACACGGTTCCAATCCAGGCACGTCTCTTCGGAGACGATAAGACCCCTTTCCAATCCCTCTCTCGAGACAGTTTATTCCTCGAGACGGTCCGAGTAGCAAAACTACTCATAAAACCGTTAGAGTAGCGGAAATACTCACAAAGCCGTTAGAGTAGCAAAACTACTCATAAAACCGTTAGAGTAGCGGAAATACTCACAGAACCGTTAGAGTAGCGGAAATACTCACAGAACCGTCCGAGTAGCGAAAATACTCACAAATCATCAATCCCGTCCGAGTAGCGGAAATACTCACAAATCATCAACCCCGTCCGAGTAGCGGAAATACTCACACCGTTTGAGTGGCGGAAACACTCAAAACCTAGGTCAACACCAGTGGCTGTTAGCCCACTTCGGTGGAAAAGGACCAAACTACCCTTAGGACCTTTTCCGAGACTTTCCGGTCAAGATGACCATTTTGCCCCTAGGCATCCGAACGCCCCGGGAACCACACCGGCTCTGGGTATCAAACCGGTAATGTCCCGAGAATACCTTTTATAGTGTTCTCAACCTTCCTTTACCTTTCCGGACCATTCCAAGTCAGTTTCGGCGAACCCAGTACAAAATGACCGTTTTGCCCCTGGAGGGCCGGTCTCCTTCTTCAACCACACCAGCTCTGGGTATCAAACCGGTAATGACCCGGGAATACTTTTTATAGTGTTCTCAACCTTCCTTTACCTTTCCGAACCATTCCAAATCAGTTCCGGCAAACCCGGTGCAAAATGACCGTTTTGCCCCTAGAGGGCCGGTCTCTTTCTTCAACCACACCGGCTCTGGGTATCAAACCAGTAATGACCCAAGAATACTTTTTATAGTGTTCTCAACCTTCCTTTACCATTCCAAACCATTCCGAGTCAGTTCCAGCAAACCCGGTGCAAAATGACCATTTTGCCCCTAGTGGGCCAGTCGCCTTTTCCAACCACATTGGCTCTGGTTATCAAGCCGGTAGCCTTTGGGAACATTCTGAATAATCTTTCTAAATGTTGAGTCCTCTTCCGAGACATTCCAAGTCTGTCCCGGCAGTTTCGCAGTCCGATTAACCGTTTTGCCCCTAAAGGCCCGGTCAACCTTTCCGACACATCTTATCCTCACTTTTCAAGTCAAATACCTCTAGGACACTATTTCAAGTGTTCCTGCTCCTTTCCGGCCTTTCGAGTCACTCCCGGCTCCTTCAAATCATTCCCGGACTTTCCGGAGTCACTCCTAGTGAAGCCAGGCTAAAATTTACATGGTAGTCACTAGTAAAGGCGCCTAAATCTAGTCAAAGATACGTTGTTTGCCGACCTTAAATCTTTCCTAATTGGCTGGCGCCACTACTAGTGGCACCAGTGTAAAGTTTGCCCTAGCGCCACTACAACAGGCGCCAGGCTTGTCCAACTTCTATAAATACAGAGCCTCGTTTAACGTGAAAAGGGTCTGCAAACTTAACCTAAAAATCACATACTTCGATATACAGAGCTCGAGCATCTCCAAAGCCCTAGTTTCCTTAGGTTTTCCAAACCCTAGCCACTACACACAAACCCTAGCCTCCTATACACTCATATACTCCCCCATACACTCATACACTAGCCTTCAACCACCCCTCGAAGACTTGAAAAGCTGTCATCCAAAACTTGAAGACAACCCTTGAAGACTGAAGGTGAAGATCAAGATGAAGACCGAAGATTAAAGACCGCACGGCGCGCAAATAACAAGATACAAGGTAGGCTCCCTATTTAAATTTCCGCACTTCCCCCCTCTCTTCTCTCTCCTAACCCACTTGGGTTTTCTCAATTTTAATCCCCCATCTCTTTCCCCCCTTTCTTTGCATGCTTGAAACAAGGGGACTCCCGGTCCATGTGTAGGATTAGACTGTTGGAGAGTCACCGTGTCGGGGGCTTTCTTCTAGTCTAACCAAAGACCACGTGGGTTCGGCCCCCTTGATTATGTGGTGAAGCCTTAACCTTGTATGTTCACGACCCCAAATTGCATTGTGCATATCATAATCTTGCATCTTCCAAAATTCATTTTTAAAAAGTTGTTTTCAAAAATCATTTTCAAACTTGTTTTCAAAATTGCATCAAGAGCTCTTTTTCAAAAACATGTTTTCAAAATCACAATCCTAGGGTGATTCTAGCCTTTCTATGGCTAGGGTTACTTTAGGAAAGTGTTACATTAAAAGTGACCTTTTGGTCTATATTTTCAAACCTTATTGTTTTCAAAACCGCTTTCCTAAAGTGGTTCTAGCCTTCCTATGGTTAGAATTGTTTTAGGAAAGTGAGATGTTTTCATACTTTCCTAAAAGCTCTCTTTTCAAAAATCCCTCTTCCTAAGAATCTCTTTTTCAACATACTTTCCTAAAACTCTCCTTTTCAAAATTGTTTTCGAAAACTCCCTTCCAAAATCTATTTTTTAAAACTCTCTTTTTCAACTCCTCTCCAAAATCCTCTCCTCAAAATCCACTTTCTAAAAACATTCCCCGCAACTCCTTCCAAAAACTCTCTTCCCAAAATTTTTCTTCTAGAAACTCTCCTCTAGGATCTTCTTTCCAAAATTTACGTTTCTAAAAACACACTTTCCGAAACTCCCTCTTTCCTAAAATCTTTTTCCAAATACTCCCTCTCTAAATTCACTTTCCAAAAACTCCTCCCTAGGATTCCCTTCTAGAAAACCTTCGTTTCCAAAAATGCACTTTCCAAAAACTCTTTCCTTAGAAGCCCAAGTCAAGCCATAGAGCCCACAATTAGGAAACCCTAATTTTCTTTCCAAAAACATGATTTTCAAACTTTGCCCCAAACCTAGGTTTCCAAAATCTTTTGTTTTCTACATCAAAACTATACATATTTTCAAAACCTCTTTTTTACGTCCAAACCGCAATTTTTTAAAACTAGGGTTTCTAGAATCAAACCTTTCCAAATCCTTGTTAAATCAAATCTTCCCTTTAAGAAACCAAATCCAATCTCCCCGTTTAGGAAACTAGATCCTATCCTCCGTTTTTGGAAATAAATCAAACCTTTGCTTTTAAAAACCAAATCCAATCCCTTCTTAAACTTTAAACCTTTCCTTAAGTTTCAAAATCCAATTTTTTCCTAAATCAAAACCTTCCTAAACTTCCACTTTCCTAAATCTTAAGTTTCCAAAACTTGAACATAAAAATCTTTCCTAAATTTTAAAGCTCAACTTTTAAATCTTTTCTAATTCAACCCTTTCCTAATTCAACCCCCTTTCCAAATCTTAACTTTCCAAATTCAAGCTTTTAAGCCTTTCCTAAATTCAAACCTTTCTTAATTTCAAGATTTTTTTTAAAACTCTAAAACTTTCTAAAATCTTAAATCTTTCTAAATTCTAAAACTTTCTAAATCCTAAACTTTCAAAATTTCAAATCTTTTCAAGTCCAAAGCTTCCTAAATTCAAAACTTTCTTAAGTTAAATCTTTCTAAACTCTAAATCTTTCCAAATCTTCAAATCTTTCCAAATCTAAGACTTTTCTAAACTCAAAGCTTTTAAGACTTTCTTAAGTCGAAACTTTCTTAATTCAAACATTTCCTAAATTGAAAACTTTCTTTTTTTCAAACCTTTCCCAAAACGAAATTTTCTTATTTTCAAAACTTCCTTATTTTCAAAACTTTCCAAATTCAAAACTTCCCTTTTTCAAACATTTCAAAATTCAAAACTTTCTTAATTCTAACCTTTCCTAATTCAAAAACTTTCCAAAAATGTCACTTTCCTAAATCGAATATTTCCTAATTCGAACCTTTCCTAAATCTAATCTTTCTTAATCTCAAGTCTTCCCTAGGTCTCCTACCTTTCCTAAGTCTAGGTTTCCTAAACTTCCATCTTTCCTAAAACCAAATCTTTCCAAAATCTATCTTTCCAAAGCGAGTCCAATCTTTTCAATTTCAATTTCAATTTCTAATCTCCCCTTCCAATTTCAAATCAACTTCAATTTCCAATTCAATCTCCTTCTTCAAATCCACTCTTCTATTTTCAATCGGACTCTTGTCCGAACTACGACTGACCTGATTCCCCCAAAGGAATACGTAGGCAACCTTCATAGGTGCGGTCACAACACTTTTCAAACTTTCAATTCCACCCTCATGGGTGTGGTTTTCAAAATCTATTTCCAAATCTCAAATTTCAATCAATTTTCAAACTTCCAATTTCAAATTTCTATTTCCAAATTTTCAAACTTTCCAATTTCAATTCTATCACTTCAAATCTTTTTCAAATCAAATCAATTTCTTTCCAAATCTATTTTTCAATTCTCTTATCTTGCACTTGCATCTCATGCATCATATTTATTTCAAACATTGTTTTTCTAAAATGGATAGGGTTGAACATATGTTAGTTAAAGACTCTCATAGGTGAATCTAGGGTAGATTGACATGTAGGTACCGAAAGGGCGGGGTAGGGTGATAGCTTAATGCGTCTTCCCTACACGTAACCAACCTCTGAACCTAGATCACTGATTTCAAAGACCAAAAGGAGTTATTTTTCAGAAAAGGGCTAAATATTTTTCAAAGGTTGCCAAACAACCTGTTTTCCTAAAAAACCCTCTCTTGAGGAGATATTTTCAAATCGTTTTCTAAAAACCCTAAGTGTAGTCTTCGGACTATACTTAGTTTTTAGGTGACCTAACTCACCTTAATCAAGTTAGGTGGCGACTCCGAATCTTTTTCAAAAACCCTTTATTCAAACATGTTTTCAATTCAAACCTAGTCACACTCATTCTTTTAGGAGGGTGAGTTCTAACGAGAGAGTACAACATTTTTTCCGCTTGAGTGAGTATTCCTCAAGTGCGAAAAATCTAGGCGCGACAACTAGTAGTGACGCCAAGCCAAAAAATGGCATGGCGCCACTCCTAGTGGCGCCAGTGTAAAGTTTGCCCTGGCGCCACTGCAACAGGCGCCAGGTTTGTCCAACTTCTATAAATACAGAGCCTCATTCAACGTGAAAAGGGTCTGCAAACTTAACCTAAAAATCCTATATTTCGATATACAGAGCTCGAGCACCTCCAAAACCCTAGCCTCCCTAGGTTTTCCCAAACCCTAGCCACTATACACAAACCCTAGTTTCTTATACACTCATACACTCCCCCATACACTCATACATTAGCCTTTAACCATCCTTTGAAGACTTGAAGAGCTTCCATCCAAAGCTTGAAGATAATCCTTGAAGGCTGAAGAGGAAGATCAAGACGAAGACCGAAGACTGAAGACTGCACGGTGCGCAAAATAAACAAGAAACAAGGTAGGCTCCCTATTTAAATTTCCGCACTTCCCCCCTCTCTCTTCTCTCTCCTAACCCACTTGGGTTTTCTCTATTTTAATCCCCCATCTCTTTCCCCCCTTTCTTTGCATGCTTGAAATAAGGGGATTCCCGGTCCATGTGTAGGATTGGGCTATTGGAGATTCACCGTGTCGGGGGCTTTCTTCTTGTCTAACCAAAAACCACGTGGGTTCGGCCCCCTTGATTATGTGGTGAAGCCTTAACCTTGTATGTTCACGACCCCAAATTGCATTGTGCATATCATAGTCTTGCATCTTCCAAAAACTGTTTTCAAAAAGTTGTTTTCAAAAATTATTTTCAAACTTGTTTTCAAAATTGCATCAAAAGCTCTTTTTCAAAAACTTGTTTTCAAAACCACAATTTTAGAGTGATTCTAGCCTTTCCATGGCTAGGGTTGCTTTAGGAAAGTGTTATATTAAAAGTGGCCTTTTGGTCTATATTTTCAAACCTTGTTTTCAAAATCACTTTTTTAAAGTGGTTCTAGTCCTCTTATGGCTAAAATTGCTTTAGGAAAGTGAGATATTTTTAATCCTTCTAAAAACTCTCTCTTCAAAAATCTTTTTCTAAAATCTCTTTTTCAACATACTTTCCTAAAACTTTCCTCTTCAAAATTATTTCCAAAAACTCTCTTTCCAAATTCACTTTCCAAAAACTCCTCCCTAGGATTTCCCTTCTAAAAAACCTTCGTTTCAAAAAATGCACTTCCTAAAAACTCTTTTCTTAGAGCCCCAAATCAAGCCTTAGAACCCACAATTAGGAAACCCTAATTTTCTTTCCAAAAACATGGTTTTCAAACTTTGCCCTAAACCTAGATTTCCAAAATCTCTAGTTTTAACATCCAAACTATACATATTTTCAAAACCTCTTTTCTACGTCTAAACTATAATTTTTCAAACCTAAGGTTTTTAGAGTCTCCCTTTCCAAATCCTTGCCAAATCCTATCTTCCCTTTAGGAAACCGAATCAAATCTCCCCGTTTAGGAAACTAGATCCCGTCCTTCGTTTTTTGAAACAAAATCCAACCTTTCTCTTTTAAAAACCAAATCCAATCTCTTCTTCATCCAAACCTTTACTAATTCAATTCCTTCCTAAACCATAAGTTTCCTAAACCTAAACTCTAAATTTTTCTTTAAATTTCAAAATCCAATCTCTTCCTAATTCAAATCCTTCCTAAACTTCCACTTTCCTAAATTTTAAGTTTCCAAAACTTGAACATAAAAATCTTTCCTAAATTTTAAAACTCAACTTTCAAATCTTTCCTAATTCAACCCTATCCTAATTCTACCCTCTTTTCAAATCTTAACTTCTTAAACCTAAGTTTTCAAATCTTTCCTAAACTCAAGCCTTTCCTAATTTCAAGACTTTGTAAAATGTAAACTCTAAAACTTTCTAAATCCTAAACTTTCTAAATTTCAAATCTTTCTAAAATTCTAAGCTTCCTAAATTCAAAATTTTCTTAAGTTAAATCTTTCTAAACTTTAAACTTTCCAAAACTTCAACATCTTTCCAAATCTAAAATTTTTCTAAACTCAAAACTTTCCTAATTTAAGACTTTCTTAAGTTGAAACTTTCTTAATTCAAACATTTCCTAAATCGAAAATTTTCCTTTTTCAAAACCTTTCTAAATTCAAACTTTCCCACTTTCAAAACTTCCCTTTTTCGAAACATTCCAAAATTTAAAATTTTCTTAACTTGAAACTTTCTAAATTCTAAGTCTTTCCTAAACTAAACTTTTCCTAATTCAAAACATTTCTAAATTCAATATTTTTCCATTTCTAAACTTTCCAAAAATAAAACTTTCCTAAACCTAAAACTTTCCTAAATTCCAAACTTTCCTAAGTCGAAACTTTCCTAAATCGGACCTTTCCTAATTCAAACATTTCCTAAATCCAATCTTTTCTAAATTCCCAAACCTTCCAAGTCAAGTCAAATCTTTTCTAAGTTTCCTCTCTTTCCTAAGTTTAGGTTTCTTAAACCTCCTTCCCAAAACCAAGTCTTTCCAAAATCAATCTTTCCAAAACAAGTCCAATCTTCTCAAATTCAATCTCCTCTTCTAATCTCAAATCAAATCCAGTTTTCAATTCAATCTCTTTCTTTCAATTCAATCTCTCTCTTCAAATCAATCTATTTTCAATCGGACTCTTGTCCGAACTACGACTGACCTGATTCCCCCAAAGGGATACGTAGGCAACCTTCATAGGTGCGGTCACAATACTTTTCAAACTTTTAATTCTATCCTCATGGGTGCGGTTTTCAAAATCTTTTCAAATCTAAAATTCCAATTTCAAATTTCTATTTTCTAATTTCTACTCTCAATTTTCAAACTTTCCAATTTCAATTCCATCTTTCCAAGTCTATTTTCAAATCAAAGCAATCTCTTTTTAAATCTATTTTTCAATTCTTTTCTATTGCTTGCATATCATGCATCATGCTAAATTAGTTTTCAAACATTGTTTTTCTAAAGTGAATAGGGTTGAACATTAGTTAGTTAAAGACTCTCATAGGTGAATCTAGGATAGATTGACATGTAGGTACCGAAAGGGCGGGGTAGGGTGATAGCTTAGTGCGTCTTCCCTACACGTAACCAACCTCCGAACTTAGGATCACTGATTTCAAAGACCAAAAGGAGTTATTTTTCCAAAAAGGGCTAAGTATTTTCCAAAGGTTGCCAAACAACCTATTTTTCGTAAAAACCCTCTCTTGAGGTGGTATTTTTCAAAATCATTTTTCAAAAACCCTAAGTGTAGTCTTCGGATTATGCTTAGTTTTTAGATGACCTAACTCACCTTAATCAAGTTAGGTGGCGACTCCAAATCTTTTTTAAAAGCCCTTTATTCAAACCAATTTTTCAATTCAAACCTAGTCGCACTCATTCTTCTAGGAGGGTGAGTTCTAACGGGAAAGTATAGTGTTTTTCCCGCTTAGGTGAGTATTCCTTGAGTGCGAAAAATCTGGGCGCGACAGCAAGAACAGGAGGTAGAAGATAGGGATTAAAATAGAAGAAAACCCAAGTGGGTTAGGAGAGAGAAGAGAAAAAGGGAATTGCATAAACTAAATTGAAAACCTACCTTGCCCTCCTTTTTCTTTGATTGCTTTGTTTGCTTCACTTTGAGACCTTTGAAGATACAACACTTGTTCTTTAATGGATATTTGGAGGCTTATATTTGAGTGTATGGAGTATATGGAAGCTAGGGTTGGAGTGTATGAAGGCTAAGGTTTAAGGGGGCTTGAGAGAATTAGGATTTTGAGGGAACTTGAGCTCTGTTTTCAATGAAGCAGAGTTTCTAGAGTGATTTTTCGGACCCAGAATACGCAGTGGGAGAGTCTGTATTTATATGCAAACAGAACATGAATTGGCGTTTATTGTAGTGGCGCCAATGTGTTTTTAACCTTGGTGCCACTACTAGTGGTGCCAGCCCCTTTGGAAAACTTTTAAGGCGGCAAAAAACATATCTTTTAACTTTTAGGATCCAAGGCAGAAGATTTGAGCTCCTGTCCTAGTGACTACCATGCAATTTTTAGCTTGACTTCACTAGAAGTGACTTCGAAAAGTCCTGGAATGATCTAGAAGGCTGGGGATGGACGGAAACCTCTAAAATAGTATCCCAGAGGTAAATGGCTTGAGAACTAGTGCCGGAATAGTTGAAAAGGGTGATCGGCCCACCAGGGGCAAAATAGTCATTTGAACTGAAAAAACACCGGGATTAACCTGGAGTGATACGGAAGAAGGCTTAAGGGTTGGAAATACTCTCGAGAATGTTTCGAGCGATTGCCGATGTGATACCCAGAGCCAGTTTGGTTTGAAAAAGGCGACCGACCTACCAAGAGCAAAACGGTCATTACCATAATAGACTCGAAATGATTCGGAGAGGCATTAGAAGGTTAGGAATACTATTAAAAACATCCTTGGAAGATAACCAATTTGATAACCAGAGCTGGTGTGGTTCCTGGAGGCAATTGGATGCCTAGGGGCAAAATGGTCATTTGGCTTCAAGTGAGCCTGACGAGCTTGAGAAGTGACGAGTGGAGTGGATTGGAGTTTGGAGGGCGGGTTGTAGTCTGAATGTGCATGTATTTTTTAACGTGAGCCAAGTCAGGCCGGAAATTACTGAACGGGCAAAAATGGGGTGCTTACACTTAGTGGTGGGACCATTTCATGGAGTAGCAAGAAGCAATCTTGCATTGCCTTGTTCAATATGGAGGTAGAGCTTATGGCTTGCTCATCTATCGTACATGAGACTATTTGGTTAAAGAGGTTCCTTGGACATTTGGATGTCGTCACATTCCTTATTGAAATTGTAACTATTTATTGTGATAGCATGACAGCGGTGGCCTATGCTAAGGATCCCAAGTACCACGGCAGGACCAAGCATATTGATATGAGATAACATTTTATTAGAGACATGGTAACACAGAGGGAAGTGATCCTGAATTACATATCTACGAGTCGTATGGTTGTAGACCCTATGACAAAACCCATTAGTAGAAAAGCTTTTGTCACTTATGTTAGGGCATTAGGACTGCGTAGGAGGTAATGATGTGTAGTTAGTTTATCAGATGATTGCTTTGTACCCTATAGATGTTTGGATATTTTATGTTATTATGTATATTTAAGTTCATTAACTATTGTATAGTTCTGTTTATTGCATAACACACATATGAAATTGAGAGTATGTTAGCCGGTTGATGGGCTCTCTCACACAAGCTATCACCTTTGACGCTTTTGAGATCAAGCAAAGTTGAGACGCTATAGGCTATTGCATCACCCTATTTTTAGATGGGATGAGATCTAATTGTCGAAAATCGATGGTGGTTATTTCCTAGTATCCACCATAACTTATTTACAGATGTGATTTTTATATTTTGTTGCCTTATAAGAGAGCGAACAAATGAGAAACACAAGTTAGGCACTTATTTAGCTACTAAACTAAGATCTATATAGTCTAATAGTCTAACACAGGTTATGTGAAGGAACTATTCTATTGTAACATGTATTCATACTACATGTGCTTAGCGACCAAAACTTAAGGGGTGACTGAGTCTCATATCTCTTCACCGTGTGAGCCCTTACTGATCATTTTTTAGTGATCAAATGTTATTGTACCCTTATTGTAACTTTTGAATATGCCATGAAGTGAAAGGGTTAATACAATTACTTTATCATGATACCTTACGGTCATGATTGATTCGGCCTTCTAGACATCATTAGCAAAGCGGTTAGTCCTGATTCGAGTGGCATGAGGGCAAAGGAGGGATTATATTGTACATCAGGCATATATTCATAGCACACAACTTACTTTCACTTTTCGATATTGCGATGTAAGTATGGGTATATTGTTGACCTTGAAGGTATGCTTCTCGAGGGGATGGAGATACCTACACTGGTATATTTAAATGGATTCGGGGTACTTGAGACACTTATTTTATTTCAAACCTGGGATGTCTTTATGCTAGCTTTTACAAAGTTTAGTGTAGAGCTTCTAAAACTTTAGTGTACTCACTCATTTGTTGTATAATGTTACATAGTTATGTTTTGCTGGTTGAGAGATTGATGATTGTTTTTGCATACCCATATGTGAGTAAGAGATGTTGGTATATGGGTCAGTTCAAGCGCCCATGGGCATGCCCAACCCAAAACCCATTGGTGGTAGCCCCACTTCCCACTAACTGAGAAGTTATAACTTTTCTGAGAAGTTGCATAAATTGTATATACGTATAACGTATAGACAGACTCCTGTGGGTGATATCAAAATATTTCTGGTTTTTCTCTTTGGAGAAAAACTCTCTCTCTCCCAAAAACATAGACAGTAAGAAAGGCTCTTGAGTCATGGATTGTTAGGGAGTTCTTAGCTTCAGGAAGGTTTAACTGTACTCCACCGCAGGTAGATCTATAAGGATACGCAAGAAATACGTGGAGTTCTTTCAGTTCAAGTTTTTATTTTTTTCAAGCTTATTTTTGGACACGCTTTAAGAGATAAGCCCGGATTTTGTTTCCGCATAGTTTGTACACTTTTCTACACAACCAAACTACAATAAATTGGTTCCAACATTGCATTTGCACATTCAAGTCGATACAGAGGGTTCGAGCAATTCTCTTTTAGAAATGAAAAAACGAAAACATTGACAAATGGATGAAGTAAACACATGAAAACCTCAATAATCACATTAGACAAACACGCAAACAAACACCCAGATGATTGATAGAGTTTCGCCTTGTTCTAATCCTCCATACGGATGATGCATCGAAGGCTTTCCCCCTTCAGCATGTACTCGAAGGCCTTGTTGATCTCTGAGAATGGAACTTCATGTGTGATGAACTTCTCAAGTTCAAGTTCCTGCAAACGTTAAGCTTAATTGATTAAGTGCTTCACATTCTTACCATCATCTTCCTCGAGTGAAATGGGATTTTAGAGACTTACCTTGTTCATGTATTTTTCTACGACAGAGGGAATATCTGTCCTGGGTTTATAGTTTCCGAAGAAGGTGCCCTTCAGAGTCTTCTCATTTAGGAAATTCATGGGGTGTGTTTTGAATACTGAATCTTTGTGCGGGACACCCACAAGAACCGCGACTCCCCATCCCTGCAACGATAGATTGTAGTTTATTTGTATTTAAAATGATATGCTTACTTATATACATATATTAATATATATATATCGACATTAGATCCACATATAGACTAGAGCTCCATTTGGTCCCCAATGAAAAAGAGGAACAGAGCCACTAAGGAAAAGGATTTGGAGTGTGTGAAACATACATCATGGACGCATTCGAACGCTGAGATCATGGCATCAATATTTCCGGTACATTCGATGCTTCTGTCAACTCCTCCATCAGTCATCTCAGCAATCACCTGGAAGACCAACTCGAGAAGAAACTTCATCAAATGCTGAGAGATGCAAGGGAAGGGTTGTAGCTGCATATAAGAAATGTAGAAAAATACCTCTTGAACTGGTTTGTTATAGTCTTTGGGGTTCACAAACTCTGTCACACCAAACTTCTTTGCTGTTTAACAAAAGAAAAGGGAGAAATCTCATCAACATAACTAAAGGTCCATCATGTATAACTTGTGTATAAATCACAATGATTGTATCTATATACTTTTATCAAGAAATGAAAATACAATTCCAGTCCCTTTAGTGGTTCTCTTACCTTGATCAAATCGGTTAGGATTCACATCCACACCAATAATCCTCGAAGCACCGGAAACTCTGGCTCCTTCCGCAGCCTAACCAAGCAGAATTACCATTATATATATGATACTGATCTGATAGACTAGGCCATTCTGGACACTAATAAAGATTTATTCGACAGTTAGAGAAACTCACAGCGAGGCCAACAGCTCCCAACCCGAAGATAGCCACCGTTGAGCCCTTTGTTGGTTTGGCAACATTCACAGTGGCACCAAAGCCTATTAAAACAAACACCCAGAAACTTACATATCACCAAAATGAAATAGAATTAGCCAAAAAACATAAGGATTTGATGCAGTGTCATTGTTTAGTACCTGTGGAGAATCCACAACTAAGAACACAAACTTTGTCGAGAGGAGCAAGAGGGTTAATCTTGGCAACGCAACCAACATGAACTACTGTGTACTCGCTGAAGGTGGATGTTCCAACAAAATGGTAAATTGGTTTGCCATTAATCGAGAATCTAGATTTTTCATCGTGAATCATCACTCCCCGGTCTGTGTTAATCCTTAGAAGATCACACATGTTGCTTTCTTCCGATTTGCAGTGAGCACATTCCTTGCATTCACCAGTGAAGACCGGAAGGACATGATCTCCTGGTGCAAGATCTGTCACTCCCTCTCCAACACTCTCCACAATGCTACACAAACCCACCAAAATATACAAAATTAATCATATATGTAACTAACTGCACAAAATTCCATTATTAAGAGCAAAAACACATTTCATTTTAGACATCAAGAATGAACATTAATAAGACATCTTATTAATATTGAGAGTTTTTGGAAGGCAATTGAATTACCCTCCTGCCTCGTGCCCAAGGATTCGAGGAAACACGGGGTTCTGGCCCTGCAAGATTGAAAATAACCAATTTTGGGTGTCACCATGGTTGCATGATTGATTGAAATTAATGTGGAAAGAAACGAATGCTATGTGAAATTTGTTAGTTACCTTGGCTTCCCAGAAGTAAACATCGGTGTGGCATAGAGAGGTATAGAGGATCTTCATACGAACCTCCATCTTCTGTGGTGGCGCCACCTCCACTTCTTCAATCACCAGTGGCTTCCCAGCTTCCCATGCCACTGCAGCTGCAACCAAAAATGCAGAAGATAACATGATTTAGCCAATGATTTTCACATATCCCACACGAAGAAGAAGCAGAAAGAGTCAATCAGGATGGGCAAATGTCTCATGAAAGGATTGAAAGATCAAGGAGATGATAGATATATGAAATCACACACACACACACACACACACATATATATATAGATATATATGTATATGAACCTTTGCAACGTATGACTTGACCAGCGGTGCTCGACATCTCTTATATTCCTTGTTTACTGACAGCTGAAATCAAACTGAGACAATTTGATGTTTAGAACTCTATGCAGTTGTTGATGTGAGATGGTATGTATGACACTGCTCTGTGGGGTATTTATAATATGACATGAACATAGAAATTGAATAAGTGCTTTCCCAGTATAGTTGCTCTTTATTATATTATTTTAGTGGAAACCTTGTGAAAACAGTTGGAACTTTAATAGTGAAGTAAATACAGTAGGCGATACCAAAACCGTTCCCAGGTTTTGGTTCCTAGTTTTTTGGGACTCTGGTTTTATTTTCAAACTTAGAACGATAGAGATGGATACAGGTGTATGCATATTTTATATGTTATATATATGTATTATGTAGAGGCATATGTGAATGAATCTAATGAAAAGTCAAGGTTCTGTTAACATTGTTGGTTTCAAAAACTTTGCCTGTTTGACTTCCGATTAAAATTGGATCCAACTTGATCTTGTAAATAACGCATGTGGCATGAGCTTTGCTGGAAAATAACCAGCAGCCCTAATCCAGGTGGCCCCGCCTTGTCAAAAACTTTACCCCTAAACCAAACCAGGTAACCTAATCCTGGTTTGTAGGGTGGTTTCATTAGAACAAAACTGCCCACCAGATTCTCCAATGGTTTCGTTGCAAGTCGTAACTGTATTCTTGTGTTCTTAATGGAATTCTATTAAATATAATGAGAATAGGAGAGGTATTACTACCACCCTGACACGGGAGGTGGGATGATGAGATTGCCAGGTGAATTTTTTATCCCATTTTGCTCTCAAATGTTATTAGTAGCCAAGCAACAGTTTACTCGTTTTATTCGTGAGTTAAATATATATCAATAGTTTATATTTTATTTGTTATTTTATTTTTATTTTGTTTTAATTAATTTAATTTTAAAAAAAATAAAAATAATAAGAGTCACATCAATAAATGAAATTGTCAGGGGATGTGAGATCAGAGATTTTCTGCTCGAATAAAATTTTCTGTTCGAATATGTCTCTCTCTATACACCTAAATTTACAACTAATCAGGCAAGCATTTGTTATTTTGTTTTTATTTTGTTTTGATTAATTTTAATTTTTTTTTTTTAAAATAGAGGTCACATCAGTGAGTAGGATTGTTAGGGGATATGAGATCAGAGATTTTTTATTCGAATATAATTTTCTATTCGGATATGCCTCCCTCTATACACCTGAATTTACACTGATTAAGCAAGAATTTGTTATTTTTTTATTTGTCATTTTATTTTTATTTTGTTTTGATTAATTTGGATTTTTTTTAAAAAAAATTGAAAAAGAACAAAAAAAATAGGGGTCACGTCAGTGAATGGGAGTAAAAGAAATTATAAAATTTGATCATAAAAATTTTATTTATATAAAAATTAAGGAGGTGAGAGTAAAAAGAAATTAAAAATTTTGATTAAATTTTTTTTAATAAAAAATTGGGAAGTGAGAATAAAATAAATTATAAAATTTGAACATAAATATTTTATTTATATAAAAATTCAGAAGGTGAGAGTAAAAAGAAATTAAAAAATTTTGATCAAAATTTGTTTTAATTAAAAATTGGGAGGTGGGAGTAAAAGAAAAAAATTATCAAAAAAATTAAAGTAGATGACAATATTAAAATAAGAGGGTAAAACTATATATATATAACAAATCCTATGGGTCAGCCTAGCGGTGCTATTAACTCTTTAGGACTATTTTCAGAGTGTTTGATTTGATAATTACTTAATTTGTATATAACGGAGAGACTATACAGATATCAAAATTAGCCTTTATACATACAAACTGACCGGACATCCGATTAGAAAAAATAAAAAAATGATAAATAACAATGCTATGATATAATGCAAAATATTAATAGCCGGAGAAATGTTATTGTCTTAATTAAGAAGCAAAGTTCAATTTGAAGAATAGTGCGCTCAAGTCCCCCTGTTCCATCAATCAAAAAAAAAAAAAAAAAGTCGTCCCCCCCGTTATATGGAGAAATAGAAAAAGTAAAAGAAGAGAAAAGAAAAAAGGGATTTTGAACAAGTTTAGCTGTGCTCCACTAAACATGCTTCATTAGTGCCGCAGTTTGTGTTTAATACTTCGGGCCGTTTAATACTAATTTTTTGGTTAATTTTTTTTTAAGTTTATATGAAAAAAATTAAGAAATTTTGACTTTTGACTTTTTTATTTTTGCTTATCTTTAGATAAAGTAAAACCAAAAAAGTAAAAAGGCTAAAAAAACTTAACTTTTTTACTTGTAAGCTTAAAAAATGCTTGACAAAAAAACTGTATCATCATAAATGAAGCAGAAGGAACAATATTATATGATAGTCAATACTTAAAAAATTAAAATAAAAACAGTTCACAATACACCAAAATCCTTTGAACCATGAATATTTATCTTATCTTGTACAAAAATTCAGTAGCAATACAAAGATGCACCTACAATTAATCATAACAGTATAAGTGTAGAAATAAAAAAATGAACTACAATTATTTGTGTCAAACTGGTTTTATACCCTAGTTTCAACTTTGTTTCACCTAGAATTTTGCAAGTTGGAAGAAGCAAGAACAACATCGATCCAATGGATCTTTGCCCACATTTTGTCATAGTCCTAGTTTTTTAAGTACAGAGCCTAGTTGATTGTGTTGCACTATGGTTGCATTATTTTTCCATAACAAAATGAATAATACAGAAATAAATCAGTTGGTTCTGATCTTCCAATTAAGGAATTGTTTTGGACCATCTAAGCCAATAGCCTATGACCTAACCATTTTGATTGCAGGGCAAATCAGACAATATTGTAGTATATACACGTCCGATGTGGAACTCAACACACGCCCCGTGACATAATGGTAGGTGGTTACTTTTACTTGCATTTATTATCAGTACATAAAGAGAATTAAAAAGAAAATTAGTTACATCAACCAACCTGCATTACATTATTGAAGGGGTTAAATCTCTTCATCCTTCCTTAATGTTGATTTAAAGCTTTGCCCTCAGGTTGATTGAGAGATGTTCTTCTATAGGGTGTCTTTGTGGGGTTGTAGGATTTTGTAACGTCTATCTGGCTTGTAATTTCTTGCAGGGTTGACCCCTCTTAATAAATTCTCTTTTGTTGTTCAAAAAAAAAAAAAAACTGCATTACACTATTCCAACTTTGCATTTGTACATGCTGTTGGAATAAAATTATTCTTCTATTAAATTTCAAAACGTTATATGCATTATTTAATTATTCGCTTACAAGGTTTTATTACAAAACTTATTACATCATTTGTGTCATGGGATTTATTAGGGTGTTACAATATTTAGTAGCATTTCATTGGATTTTTAATAGCCATAACGACTAGTTTGTAAAGCCTATATAAGGCTGTTATTTGGTGCTGTTAGAGATATGAAAAAAGGTGATACATATAGAAGACAAACTTAAGATATGCCAACTCTTCATTCTCTTATTCTCTACAATCTTTAGATTCTGTATTGTGTTTTATGGGCAATCGTGGCTGGGACGGTTCATTGTTCTCCCGGTAGGCGTGACTCCCGAGAAGATAGGCTGTGAGCAATTGGGTTGAATTTTGGAGCAGCTGATGTCCGATTGTACCTTCACGTAGGGAGGCACAGTTGCTTTAGGACAGTGTTATCACACCTCTTAATTCTCACAGGTCACCTTTTCTGTTTTCCTTTAACTATATTTTATTGTTCATTAAAATAATTGTATTGCATTGTTCTTGTATTGTTCTTTGATTTATTCTTAAATTATAATTTATTTGTGTTAATGAGAATTACAATATGTATTTTGTGAAATTCTTCCAACAATCTAAAGCAACTGAGTAATTGAAAATTCAAACATGGAGTTTTAAAGTTGTTAACGTAAAAACTGTCTAAGATTGCCATGTCTTGAGATAGGACTTGAACATGCTTTTTTCTATTCTTCGTACTCTGAATGACCATGGAGACTAGTCGATAACCTTCACATTATATAAACTTCAGTATTTAAACTTTTTATTGTTCAATTTATATCGTAAAACTTTTTATCTTTTTCTGTAAGTCAGAAAATTGGATTTGAATAGTTGGATAGTCGCATTAGTTTTCTAATTCAATAGTATTATAATGATAATACTCTTTCAGGTGCTTTATGACATTTGTAGCTTTGGATCTTGGTATTAGAACTTGCTAGGCTAAATGGTACCACGAAAAAGGATTATGTTTTAAAATAAAAAATAAAAAACTGTTATTTGAAACCTATAAGTTGAATTGTGGCTGATCAATATAGATAGTGTTTTATGTTTTCAATTATTGAATTCTATTTGTCAAGGCTATACTTACATGTGGAAGATAATGGCTAGTTAAGAATTAGATGTAATATCATTCATGTGTTTGCATATTATTATTGAGTTTTAATTGACTATTGAAATTTCATAATTCTCATTGATTGTCCGTTGGTCTCCATGTGGTTTGCCGTTTGCCTCTTATGTTTGTGTCCAAAACATAATAATTTATTTATGAGCATTGGATTTCCTTATAAAATAAATTGTATTAGCCGGTACGCCTCGAATGGGTTTTCTTAAACTCCAGATATTGGTTCATTAAGCTATATATAAAATTTATATTGTAGTATGTTGTCGCTTGGCTGATGGTTGAAATCTCTTCAATGACTCATTAATATTTTGAATGACTTTACGAGATTGTATCAGTGAGGGTATATTGTTATTGGATTGACTATTTGTGGGTTCAATTATGTTCCATTATTCTGTGCTTATTTTATTAGTTTGAGAATTAATTTATTTATTATTCCTTGTTTTGGACAAAGGGAAAGACAGCAAGGGAAATCACATCATGAAAGAGAGGATTTTATATGTTGTTAATAGTTTCTCATGCAGGAGTACTTGATGTATCTAACCAGTATAATTCGGAGCAGCAATACTGTTGGCTATTGCATCAGCTTCATATTGTTTCTTCTCTGGCTATAAATTATATCTTACGTGATAACTGACTTCTACCAGTAATCAGATGTTCTAATTGCTATTGCAAGTTCTTCTGGATTTTCTTAGCTTATGGAGAAATGTCACAAGGGTTATTATCTCGTTTTCTATGGTTCCTCTCACAATTTTCTACTGGATTTCAAGTTCTATTATCTTGGTATCGATGCTCCGGTTTAGTTGTTGCACTGATCGGACTCCTTAATGGAATTCATTAGACTATTGAATTGATACACCTCTTCTGCTTTATATTCTCAGCCATGGTATGTTGGCTGGCTGAATTTCATAACTGACTGCTGATAATCTTGGCAGTATAAGTGCGTTTACCATATTAAATGAAAATGTTTGCTTCTAATATTCTACTCTATATCACACGTGAAAAAGTTATGATAGTCATCTATGCGGTAAGCAAAGCTTCATATGGCCTTATGTTTTGCCAGCTCTTTATCATTTCAACCCGTTGGTAACCACATAAATGATTTGGGTTCGTGGTTCTCTCCATCAAGATAACTGAATGCATTGTATTACGATCATTATATTGGTTAAATGTGGTGGTTTAAATGACACACCAATTGATTCTTTATCATGTCATTAAAGACTACTAATCTTTTGTTTGTTGGAGATTTTTTATTAAAAATTTGCAGGGACATGAGATGTTTTATTTATGGCATTGCAAAGAGATATATTGATTGGGAGTTCTAATCAATAGAACTTACCTGGGGATTCAATTCTATCTATATCTTTTAATGGCATTACAGAATAATCTCTTGGTTTGCTTATGGTTTTCTCCTTGGTATTCTCTATTCTTATTATTCTAGAAGACAAGGATTCTATTATTTTGGTATTCTATACTCTCATTGTTGAAGAAGACACGGATTACTATTTTGGGATACTGAACTTCTTAATGCTCAAAAGATAGAGGATTTATAATTCTGGTATTCTATATCTCTTAATGCTTGAGGAAGCAATATATCTCTATCAGCTTCTTCTATGGTGGTATTCAAATTGTTTTATTGACGTATAAGTATATGAGAGCAGATACTTCTATGGTTACTTTAGATTATGTCTATTGGCAAGTCAACATCATTATGAAGCATATTCTCGGCGTGGATATTCTCTATGAACTAGCGTTGGAGGCTAAAGTCTTTATATTGAGGCAAGCTTGAGAAGCCAAAATATTATATAAAATTAATTGCCTCTGGACTAGCGCTTGAGGCTAGCTCCTTTAAATGTCCGAGGGGGATGAGCCTAAGCCCACAGGGAGTCACCTAGGAAAGTAACCCGTCTTCTGTGATTGGGGACCCCATAAAGGAAGTTCAACGAGTAAAAACAATCCATACTGCGTGACTCAAACCCAGCACCATTATATTAAGAGGCACGAAAGATGTTCTCTTGCTCATCCCTAAGGAATTTGTGCTGTGGAAATGTGAACGTTAAGGAAGGGTATTAACTCTGAATGAGTCCAAGGAGGGCAAACCCCGCAGGGTATTCTCGTCACATGTACCTTTGGAGGATTCACCTAAGTGAGAGCTGTCGTAAGGCCGCGACTATGAGAATTGGGCTGTTCTCTAGTAACTCTCATGAGAATCAAGATCGGTGCGTGGCCATAATCGCACCAACCCGCGAACATGTCTAATAGTCAGTACTGTGTGTGTGACATGTTGAACTCTAGCTCAAATAATCTAGTTCAAGGTGTAGTCTCACTATGATCCTTCAGATGGAAACTGTTAACACTAAGTGAGGTTCAAGTCCAAAAGACACCTACACCTATTACACAGTATTAAGATTGCCCAAACCTATTATATTTATTTTTGTTTATTTTAAAGTTTTGAAATTTGTGGGGCATTTTTAGAATAAAATTATTCTTCTATTGAATTTCAAAACTTTATATACATTATTTAATTATTCGGTTACAAGGTTTTATTACAAAATTTATTACATCATTTGTGTCATGGGATTTATTAGGGTGTTACAATATTTAGTAGCATTTCATTGGATTTTTAATAGCCATAATGGCTAGTTTATAAAGCCTATATAAGGCTCTTATTTGGTGCTGTTAGAGATATGAAAAAAGGTGATATACAAAGGTGATACATATAGAAGACAAACTTAAGATATACCAACTCTTCATTCTCTTATTTTCTACAATCTTTAGATTCTGTATTGTGTTTTATAGGCAATTGTAGCTGGGACGGTTCATTGTTCTCCCGGTAGGCGTGACTCCTGAGGAGATAGGTTGTGAGCGATTGGGTTGAATCTTAGAGTAACTGATGTCCGATTATACCTTCACGTAGGGAGATACAGTTGCTTTAGGACAGTGTTATCACACCTCTTAATTCTCATAGGCCAGTTTTTCTGTTTTCCTTTAACTATATTTTATTGTTCATTAAAATAATTGTATTGCATTGTTCTTGTATTGTTCTTTGATTTATTCTTAAGTTATGATTTATTTGTATTAATGAGAATTACAAGATGTGTTTTGTGAAATTCTTCCAACACATGCAACAAAGATTCAATGGGCTAGTACTTTCTTAAGTGCTTATCATGTTAAATTTTCATGGTTCACAAATATTTATAAAGTTGACATTAATAACAAAAGACAATCATGCATTCTCTTTTTTATACACAACAAAGAAAATGTAGTACATGCACACAAACGCATGATATGCAGATTTGCAAATTACAAATACCCACAAAACACAAACACTCAGATGATAACCTCTATTCCCCTTTCACAAAAGATTTCCTTCAAGTGAAAGTGAAGTGGGATTTACAAACTTACCTTGTTCATGTATTTTTCTATAAAAAAAAGTCTAGTATCAGTCGCAATTAATGCTCAATCACTAGTTGATGCTTGGCGTGCCCAACGGCGGGCTCAAAGGGGGCTACGACTCCCCAAAGTTTTTAAATTTTTCTTTATCTCCTATAAAAATTTTGGATATTTAAAATACAATATAGTGTATTGTCGCGCCCAGATTTTTTGCACTCGAGGAATACTCACCCAAGTAAAAAAAATGTTGTACTCTCTCGTTAGAACTCATCCTCCTAGAAGAATGAGTGCGACTAGGTTTGAATTGAAAACAGGTTTGAATAAAGGGCTTTTAAAAAATATTCGGAGTCGCTACCTAACTTGATTAAGGTGAGTTAGGTCACTTAAAAACTAAGCATAGTCCGAAAACTACACTTAGGGTTTTTGAAAAATAATTTTGAAAATATCTCCTCAAGAGAGGGTTTTTTTAGGAAAACGGGTTATTTGGCAACCTTTGGAAAGCATTTAGCCCTTTTTAGAAAAATAACTCTGTTTCGAAGGTTGGTTACGTGTAGGGAAGACGCACTAAGCTATCACCCTACCCCGCCCTTTCGGTACCTACATGTCAATCTACCCTAGATTCACCTATGAGAGTCTTTAACTAACTCGTGTTCAATCCTATTTCACTTTAGAAAAACAATGTTTGAAAAATATGATGCATGATATGCAAGTGCAATAGAAAAGAATTAAAAAAATAAATTTAAAAAGAGATTGATTTGATTTGAAAATAGATTTGAAGAGATGGAATTGAAATTGGAAAGTTTGAAAATTTGGAAATAGAAATTTGAAATTGGAAGTTTGAAAGTAGATTGGAATTTGAGATTTGAAAAGATTTTGAAAACCACACCCATGAGGGTGGAATTGAAAGTTTGAAAAATATTGTGACCGCACCTATGAAGGTTGCCTACGTATCCCTTTGGGGGAATCAGGTCAGTCGTAGTTCAGACAAGAGTCCGATTGAAAAGAGATTGATTTGAAGAGAGAAATTGGATTAGAAGAAAGAGGTTGAATTGAAAACTAGATTTGATTTGGGATTAGAAGAGGAGATTGAATTTGAGAAGATTGGACTTGCTTTGGAAAGATTGATTTTGGAAAGACTTGGTTTTAGGAAACCTAGACTTAGGAAAGATAGGAGACCTAGGAAAGACTTGAGATTAAAAAAGATCAGATTGGAATGTTGGATTTGGAAAGATCTTGAAAGATTTGGAAACTTGGAATTTAGGAAAAATTTAGATTAGGAAAGTTTCAAATTAGGAAAGTGTCATTTTTGAAAAGTTTGAAATTAGGAAAGTTTTAGGTTTAGGAAAGTTTCTAAATTAGGAAAGTTTCACTTTTGGAAAGTTTTGGAATTAGGAAAGGTTAGAATTAGGAAAGTTTTTAAATTAAGAAAGTTTTGAAATTTTGAAATGTTTGAAAAAGGGAAGTTTTGAATTTGGAAAGTTTCGTTTTTGGAAAGGTTTGAAAAAAGGGAAGTTTTCAACTTAGGAAATGTTTGAATTAAGAAAGGAAAAGTTTTGAATTAAGAAAGCTTTGAGTTTAGAAAGTTTTGAATTAAGAAAACTCCATTTTAAGAAAGGTTTTTAAAAAGGAAAGGTTTTGAAAATAAGGAAGTTTTGAAAATAGGAAAGTTTTGGATTTGGAAAGATGTTGAAATTTTGGAAAGATTTAGAATTTAGAAACCTTGGCAGTTTAGAAAGATTTAACTTAAGAAAGTTTTGAATTTAGGAAACTTTGGATTTGAATAGATTTGAAATTTGAAAAGTTTAGGATTTAGAAAGTTTTAGAGTTTAGAAAGATTTAAGATTTTAGAAAGTTTTAGAGTTTTAGAAAATCTTGAAATTAACAAAGGTTTGAATTTAGGAAAGGTTTAAAAGTTTAAATTTAAAAAGTTAAGATTTGGAAAGGGGGTTGAATTAGGAAAGGGTTGAATTAGAAAAGATTTTTATGTTCAAGTTTTTGGAAACTTAGGGTTTAGGAAAGTGGAAGTTTAGGAAAGATTTGAATTAAGAAAAAAAAAAAGTCGGATTAGGAAAGGATTGGATTTTGTTTCTAAAAGGGAAGGTTTGATTTCGTTTCCAAAAACGGAGGATAGGATCTAGTTTTCTAAACGGGGAGATTGGATTTGGTTTCCTAAAGCAAAGGTTTGATTTTGTTTCCTAAAGGAGATATTTGATTTGGCAAGGATTTGGAAAAGGAGGTTTTAGAAACCCTAGATTTGAAAAACCATAGTTTTGACGTAGAAAATAGGTTTTGGAAACATGTATATTTTTTATGTGAAAACATGAGGTTTTGGAAACCTAGGTTTGGGGCAAAGTTTGAAAATCATGTTTTTGAAAAGAAAATTAGGGTTTCCTAATTGTGAGCTCTAAGGCTTGATTTGGGCTCTAAGGAAAAGGGATTTTTAGAAAGTGCGTTCTTGGAAACGAAGATTTTCTAGAATGGAATAATAGGGAGGAACTTTTGGAAAGTAAATTTGAAGAGAGAGTTTTTGAAAAAAGATTTTAAAGAGAAGGAGTTTTGGAAAGTGCATTTTTAGAAACGCAGATTTTGGAAAGAAGATCCTAGAGGAAAGTTTCTAGAAGAAAAATTTTGGGAAGAGAGTTTTTGGAAAGAGTTGTGGGGAACGTTTTTATAAAGTAGATTTTGAATAAAAGATTTTGGAGATGAGTTGAAAAAGAGAGTTTTGAAAAACAGATTTTGGAAAGGAGTTTTTGAAAACAATTTTGAAGAGGAGAGTTTTAGGAAAGTATGTTGAAAAAGAAATTTTTAGGAAGAGATCTTTGAAGAGAGAGTTTTTTGGAAAGTATGAAAATGTCTCACTTTCCTAAAGCAATTCTAACCATAAGGGGCTAGAACCACTTTAGGAAAGCAGTTTTGAAAATCAACAAGATTTTGAAAATATGAACCATATTGGTCACTTTAAATGTAACACTTTTCTAAAGCAACCCTAGCCATGGAAAGGCTCGAATCACCCTAGGATTGTGATTTTGAAAACAAGTTTTTGAAAAAAAGATTTTGATGCAATTTTGAAAACAAGTTTGAAAACGATTTTGAAAACGATTTTGAAAACGAATTTTGGAAGATGCAAGATTATGATATACACAATGCAATTTGGGGTCGTGAACATACAAGGTTAAGGCTTCACCACATAATCAAGGGGGCCGGACCCACGTGGTCTTTGGTTAGACTAGAAGAAAGCCCCCGACACGGTGACTCTCCAATAGCCCAATCCTACACATGAACCGGGAATCCCCTGGTTTCAAGCATGCAAAGAAAGGGCGGGAAAAAGATGGGGGATTAAAATAGAGAAAACCCAAGTGGGTTAGGAGAGAGAAGAGAGAGGGGGGAAGTGCAAAAATTTAAATAGGGAGCCTACCGTATGTCTTGTTTATTTTACGCGTCGTGCAGTCTTCAATCTTCGGTCTTCGTCTTGATCTTCTTCTTCGACCCTCAAGGATTGTCTTCAAGCTTTAGATGGCAGCTCTTCAAGTCTTCAAAGGATGGTTGAAGGCTAATGTATGAGTGTATGGGGGAGTGTATAAGTGTATAGGGGGCTAGGGTTTGTGTAGAGTGGCTAAGGTTTGGAAAACCTAAGGAGGCTAGGGTTTAGGAGGTGCTCGAGCTCTGTATATCGAAATATAGGATTTTTAGGTTCAGTTTGCAAACCCCTTTCACGTTGAATGAGGCTCTGTATTTATAGAGGGAGGACAAACCTGGCGCCTGTTGTAGTGGCGCCAGAGTAAAATTGCTCTTGGCGCCACTGGGAGTGGCGCCAGGCCAATTCTTGGCTTGGCACCACTGCTAGTGGCGCCAACCACTTAGGAAATTTTATAAGTCGGCAAGCAACGTATCTTTGACTAGATTTGGGCGCCTGTACTAGTGACTACCATGCAATTTTTAGCCTGGCTTCACTAGGAGTGACTCCGGAAAGTCCGGGAATAATTTGAAGGAGCTGGGAATGACCCGAAAGGCCGGAAAGGAGCAAGAACACTTAAAATAATGTCCTGGAGGTATTTGACTTGAAAAGTGAGGATAAGATGTGTCGAAAAGGTTAACCGGGCCCTTAGGGGCAAAACGGTCAATCGGACTAGGAAGCTGCCGGGGCGAACTCGAATTGTCCCAGGAAAAGACTTGGGATCTGGAAACATTATTTAGAATGTTCCCAAAGGTTTCCAGTTTGATTCCCAGAGCCAGCGTGGTCAGAAAAGGAGACCGGCCCACTAGGGGCAAAACGGTCATTTTGTACCGGGTTTGCTGGAACTGACTCGGAATGGTTCGGAAAGGTAAGGGGAGGTTGAGAACACTATAAAAAGTATTCTCGGGTCATTACCGGTTTGATACCCAGAGCCGGTGTGGTTGAAGAAGGAGACCGGCCTTCTAGGGGCAAAATGGTCATTTTGTACCGGGTTGGCCGGAACTAACTCGGAATGATCCAGAAACATAAAAGAAGATTGAGAATACTATAAAAAGTAATCTCAGGAGGTTACCAGTTTGATACCCAGAGCCGGTGTGGTTCCCGGGGCATTCGGATGCTTAGGGGCAAAATAGTCATCTTGACCGGAAAGTCTCGGAAAAGGTCCTAAGGGCAGTCTGGTCATTTTTCACCGAAGTGAACTAACAAACACAGGTGTTGACCTGGGTTTTGAGTGTTTCCGCCAATCTAACGGCAGTCACCGTGACACAGGGATTTGTTGCCAATTCCCTATATCGACCTATTTACGAGTATTTCCGCTACTCTAACGGTTTTGTGAGTATTTCCGCTACTCTAAAGGTTTTGTGAGTAGTTTTGCTACTCGGACCGTCTCGAGGAATAAACTGTCTCAAGAGTGGGACTGGAAGGGGTCTTGCCGTCTCCGAAGAGACGTGCCTGTATTGGAACCGTCTCGAGGAATAAACTGTTTCGAGAGTGGGTTTGGAAAGGGGTCTTACCGTCTCCAAAGAGACGTGCCTGGATTGGAACCGTCTCGAGGAATAAACTGTCTCGAGAGTGGGTTTGGAAAGGGGTCTTTCCGTCTCCAAAGAGACGTGCCTGGATTGGAACCGTCTCGAGGAATAAACTGTCTCGAGAGTGGGTTTGGAAAGGGGTCTTTCCGTCTCCAAAGAGACGTGCCTGGATTGGAACCGTTTCGAGAAATAAACTGTCTCGAGAGTGGGTTTGGAAAGGGGTCTTACCGTCTCCAAAGAGATGTGCCTGGATTGTGAGTGTTTCCGCCACTCTAACGGTTTTGTGAGTAGTTTTGCTACTCGGACCGTCTCGAGGAATAAACTGTCTCGAGAGTGGGATTGAATTTGGAATAAGAAAGAACAATGCCCCTAAGGGCATTTTGGTGATTTTGCCTCTATTTGGGCCTGACAGGCCAGCGAAGCGATGGAAAGACGGAATTTGGACCTAGAGAATTGGTTTCGGTAGGAATATGCCCAAAATGACTTGAAAACAAGTCTAGACGGAGTGTAGACTGCCGAGCGGTCAAAAATGGAGTGCTTACATGTATTTGCCCGCCCAAACTTTTCAAAATTTTCTTTATCCTTACAGATTTTTTAATATTTAAAATACTGTATAGTGTATTGGCCCCCCAAAATTTTTAAATTTCCTTTTACCCCTATAAATTTTTGGAATACAATTATTGTATGAGTCCCCAAAACTCAAAATATTTTGCCTTGGCCTCCCTTAGCAGAAATTCTGAGTCCGCCACTAAATGTGCCCCTTTATAGCCCTTTCACTTAGGAAATTCATGGGGTGTTCCTTAAACTAACCTCACCCTCCCAGTTGTTATGGTTGTTCATTACAATTGCTTGCAGCATATATTCTGAGTTTTTAATCATCATTTGCAAACAATGGGTTGTTGGACAAGATTTGGGCCTGTGGTGAACTAAATAAAATGAATTTTTAATCATCAGTTGCAAACAGTGGGTTGTTGGACAAGATTTAGGTCAATTTGAAAGTATTGTCAGTTTTTGTTTTTGGTTGTGTTATAGATGTGTGTTTTTATTTTTTTATTTTTTATGGATTGATTATGGCATTTATAAATTACCGTTCTACTAACAGTACCAAACTAATGTTTTAGAATCAGAAAACACACCTATTTTAGTATTTTTTATGTTTTTTATTTTTGAAAAAACAAAAGACAAACAAAAAACAGAAACTAAACGAACCGAAGGCCTCGTTTGGTAACGTTTACTGTTTTTGTTTTTTGTTTTTTTTTTAGAAAAAACAAAAAACGACATTTGTTTAAATTTTTTTTTTTTTAATTTTTTACAAAATTCGAAAAAAAAAACTAAAAACATTAAAATGGGTGTATTTTCTCTTACAAAAATATTGGTCTAGTATTATTGGCACAACGATAACCTATAAACGCTCATCATCAAACCACAAAAAACACACAGCAAAAACAAAAAACAAAAACACACAGCAAAAAATAAAAATTGACAGCGTTACCAAACGGACCCTAACTCTTCTTGTTTGTTGCTTGCTTGGTTTTCTGTTGTTTTTGTGTTTGCTGTTTTTCTATCTTCTTCCCTTGTATTTCCATTCGGCCTAGGAAGAAGAAGAAGAAGAAATTTGTTATCCCCAAGTCCATTTATTTCACCCCCAAAAATGAGAAATTCAACCAAGAAAAGGTTACTATCTATTCATCCTCATGGCCGAGATTGGATCATAACTCATTAAGAGTTGTTTTCTAACTTCTTCAAATTAAAGGGAGAGATGGGAAATCATAAAAGAAGAAATGGTGCAATATTATTGGGCTTAATATATAAGATTACGTTGTCACAACACAACCCATTAATAAGATCTGAATTCATGTATTTGTTCTACCCTTTTTTTTTTCCTTCCCTTAGTGACAGAAGGCAATCCTTGTAACTTGGATAACAGTAGGGTTCAACCCAAGCGCAGATTCAGAATATTTGTGCAATGAGACAAAACTTATAGAGTAATTAAATCTTAAAGCTAAAAGCATAACTTCTAACAAAACCTCTAAACTTTATAAGAGACATGATAGCACAGAGGGAGGTGATCTTGAATCACATCTCTACGAGTCGTATGGTTGCAGACCCTATGACAAAGCCTATTGGTAGAGAGGCTTTTGTCACTCATGTTAGGGCATTAGGACTACGTAGGTGGTGATGATATGTAGTTAGTTTATCAGATGATCACTTTGTACCCCATGGATGTTTGGATATTTTATGTTATGATGTATATTTCAGTTCAGTAACTATTGTATAGTTCTATTTGTTGCATAACACACATGTGAAATTAAGAGTATGTTAGTAGATTAATAGGCTCTCTCACATAAGCTGTCACCTTTGGCGTTTTTTAGAGTGAGCAGAGTTGAGACATTATGGGCTATTGTGTCGCCCTATTTTTATATGGGATAAGATTTGATTGTCGAAGATCGATGGTGGTTATTTCCCAGTATCTACCATAACCTATTTACAGCCAGATGTGATTTTTACGTTTTGTCACCTTATAAGAGAGCAAACAAATGAGAAACACAAGTTAGGCACTTATTTGGCTACTAGACTAAGATCTATACAGTGTGATAGTCTAACATAGGTTCCGCGAAGGAACTATTCCGTTGTAACATATATTCATACTACATGTGCTTAGCAACCAAAACTTAAGGGGTTGAATGAGTCCCCAATCTCTTCACCGTGTGAGCCCTTACTGATCATTTTTTAGTGATCAAATGTTATTGTACCTTTATTATAATTTTTGACTATGCCATGAGGTGAAAGGATTAATAAAACTACTTTAGCATGATACCTTACAGTCATGGTTGATTCGGCCTTCCAAACATCACTAGTAAAGCGGTTAATCCTAATTCGAGTGGCATGAGGGCAAAGGAATGATTATCTTATACATCAGGCATATATTCATAGCGCACAACTTACTTTTGCTTTTTGGTATTGCAATGTAAGTATGGGTATATTATTGACCTCGAGGGGTTAGGTATGCTTCTTGAGGAGATGGAGATACCTACATTGGTGTATTTAAATGGATTCGGGGTACTTGAGACACTTGTTTTATTTCAAGCATGGGATGTCTTTATGCTAGCTTTTATAAAGTTAGTGTAGATATTCCAAAACTTTAGTACACTCAGCAGTCGCACGACTCATTTGTTGTATGATCTTATATAGTTATGTTTTGTTGGTTGAGAAATTGATGATTGTTTTTTGCATATCCATGTGCGAGTAAGAGATGTTGGTATATGGGCCAGTTTAGGGGCCCGTGGGCATATCCAACCCAGGACCCATGAGTGGTAGCCCCACTTCCTACTAACTGAGAAGTTGTAACTTCTCTAGGAAGTTACAACTTCTCTATAGATTGTATATAAGCATAATGTATAGACAAACTCTTGTGGGTGATATCATAGTGTCTCTAGTTTTTCTCTCTAGAGAAAAACTCTCTCCCAGAAACATAAACGGTAAGAAATGCTCTTGAGTTGTGGATTATTAGGTTGATCTTAACTTCAGGGAGGTTTAACTGCATTCCACTATAGGAAGATTTATAAGGATACGCAGGAATCATATAGAGTTCTTTCAGTTCAAGTTTTGATTTTTTTTCGGGTTTATTTTTGGACACGTTTCAAAAGATTAGCCCGGATTTTTGCTTCCGCATAGTTTGTACACTTTTCTACACAACCAAACTACAATAAATTGGTTCCAACATTGCGTTTGCACATTCAAGTAGATACAAAGGGTTCGTGCAATTCTCTTTTAGAAATGAAAAAACGAAAACATTGACAAATGGATGGAGTAAACACATGAAAACCTCAATAATCACATTAGACATGTACGCAAACAAACACCCAGATGATTACTAGAGCTTCGCTTCGTTCTAATCCTCCATACGGATGATGCATCGAAGGCTTTCCCCTTTCAGCATGTACTCGAAGGCCTTGTTGATCTCTGAGAATGGAACTTCATGTGTGATGAACTTCTCAAGTTCAAGTTCCTGCAAACGTTAAGGATTAAGGATTGATTAAGTGCTTCACATTCTTACCATCATCTTCCTCGAGTGAAATGGGATTTTAGAGACTTACCTTGTTCATGTATTTTTCTACAACAGAGGGAATATCTTTCCTGGGTTTATAGTTTCCGAAGAAGGTGCCCTTCAAAGTCTTCTCATTTAGGAAATTCATAGGGTGTGTTTTGAATACTGAATCTTTGTGCGGGACACCCACAAGAACCGCGACTCCCCAGCCCTGCAACGATAGATTGTAGTTTATTTGTATTCAAAAGGATATACTTACCTATATACATATATATATATATATATATATCGACATTAGATCCACATATAGACTAGAGCTCCATTTGGTCTCCAATGTGAAAGAGGAACAGAGCCACTAAGGAAAAGGATTTGGATTGTGTGAAACATACATCATGGACGCATTCGAACGCTGAGATCATGGCATCAATATTTCCAGTACATTCGATGCTTCTGTCAACTCCTCCATCAGTCATCTCAGCAATCACCTGGAAGACCAACTCGAGAAGAAACTTCATCAAATGCTAAGAGATGCAAGGGAAGGGTTGTAGCTGCATATAAGAAATGTAGAAAAATACCTCTTGAACTGGTTTGTTATAGTCTTTGGGGTTCACAAACTCTGTCACACCAAACTTCTTTGCTGTTTACCAAAAGAAAAGGGAGAAATCTCATCAACATAACTAAAGGTCCATCATGTATAACTTGTGTATAAATCACAATGATTGTATCTATATACTTTTATCAAGAAATGCAAATACAATTCTAGTCCCTTTTGGTGGCTCTCTTACCTTGATCAAATCGGTTAGGATTCACATCCACACCAATAATCCTCGAAGCACCGGAAACTCTGGCTCCTTCCGCAGCCTAACCAAGCAGAATTACCATCATATATACGATACTGATCTGATAGACTAGGCCATTCTGGACACTAATAAAGATTTATTCGACAGTTAGAGAAACTCACAGCGAGGCCAACAGCTCCCAACCCGAAGATAGCCACCGTTGAGCCCTTTGTTGGTTTGGCAACATTCACAGTGGCACCAAAGCCTATTAAAACAAACACCCAGAAACTTACACATCACCAAAATGAAATAGAATTAGCCAAAAAAACATAAGGATTTGATGCATTGTCATTGTTTAGTACCTGTGGAGAATCCACAACTAAGAACACAAACTTTGTCGAGAGGAGCAAGAGGGTTAATCTTGGCAACGCAACCAACATGAACTACTGTGTACTCGCTGAAGGTGGATGTTCCAACAAAATGGTAAATTGGTTTGCCATTAATCGAGAATCTAGATTTTTCATCGTGAATCATCACTCCCCGGTCTGTGTTAATCCTTAGAAGATCACACATGTTGCTTTCTTCCGATTTGCAGTGAGCACATTCCTTGCATTCACCAGTGAAGACCGGAAGGGCATGATCTCCTGGTGCAAGATCTGTCACTCCCTCTCCAACACTCTCCACAATGCTACAAAAACCCACCAAAATATACAAAATTAATCATATATGTAACTAACTGCACAAAATTCCATTATTAAGAGCAAAAACACATTTCATTTTCGACATCAAGAATTAACATTAATAAGACATCTTATTAATATTGAGAGTTTTTGGAAGGAAATTGAATTACCCTCCTGCCTCGTGCCCAAGGATTCGAGGAAACACGGGGTTCTGGCCCTGCAAGATTGAAAATAACCAATTTTGGGTGTCACCATGGTTGCATGATTGATTGCAATTAATGTGGAAAGAAACGAATGCTACGTGAAATTTATTAGTTACCTTGGCTTCCCAGAAGTAAACATCGGTGTGGCATAGAGAGGTATAGAGGATCTTCATACGAACCTCCATCTTCTGTGGTGGCGCCACCTCCACTTCTTCAATCACCAGTGGCTTCCCAGCTTCCCATGCCACTGCAGCTGCAACCAAAAATGCAGAAGATAACATGATTTAGCCAATGATTTTCACATATCCCACACGAAGAAGAAGCAAAAAGAGTCAATCAGGATGGGCAAATGTCTCATGAAAGGATTGAAAGATCAAGGAGATGATAGATATATGAAATCACACACACACACACACACACACACACATATATATATATATATAGATATATATGGATATGAACCTTTGCAACGTATGACTTGACCAGCGGTGCTCGACATCTCTTATATTCCTTGTTTACTGACAGCTGAAATCAAACTGAGACAATTTGATGTTTAGAACTCTATGCAGTTGTTGATGTGAGATGGTATGTATGACACTGCTCCGTGGGGTATTTATAATATGACATGAACATAGAAATTGAATAAGTGCTTTCCCAGTATAGTTGCTCTTTATAATATTATTTTAGTGGAAACCTTGTGAAAACAGTTGGAACTTTAATAGTGAAGTAAATACAGTAGGCGATACCAAAACCGTTCCCAGGTTTTGGTTCCTAGTTTTTTGGGACTCTGGTTTTATTTTCAAACTTAGAACGATAGATGGATACAGGTGTATGCATATTTTATATGTTATATATATGTATTATGTAGAGGCATATGTGAATGAATCTAATGAAAAGTCAAGGTTCTGTTAACATTGTTGGTTTCAAAAACTTTGCCTGTTTGACTTCCGATTAAAATTGGATCCAACTTGATCTTGTAAATAACGCATGTGGCATGAGCTTTGCTGGAAAATAACCAGCAGCCCTAATCCAGGTGGCCCCGCCTTGTCAAAAACTTTACCCCTAAACCAAACCAGGTAACCTAATCCTGGTTTGTAGGGTGGTTTCATTAGAACAAAACTGCCCACCAGATTCTCCAATGGTTTTGTTGCAAGTCGTAACCGTATTCTTGTGTTCTTAATGGAATTCTATTAAATATAATGAGATTAGGAGAGGTATTACTACCACCCTGACATGGGAGGTGTGGGATGATGGGATTGCGAGGTGAATTTTTTATCCCATTTTGCCCTCAAATGTTATTAGTAGCCAACCAACAGTTCACTTGTTTTATTTGTGAGTTAATTATATATCAATAGTTTATATTTTATTTGTTGTTTTATTTTTATTTTGTTTTAATTAATTTAATTTAAAAAAATAAAAAAATAAAAAAATAACAGTCACATCAATAAATGAAATTGTTAAGGAATGTGAGATCAGAAATTTTCTGCTCGAATAAAATTTTTTGTTCGAATATGCCTCCCTCTATACACTTAAATTTACCACTGATCAGGCAAGCATTTGTTATTTTTTATTTGTTATTTTATTTTTATTTTATTTTGATTAATTTTAAGTTTTTTTTAAAAAAATAGAGGTCACATCAGTGAGTGAGATTGTTGGGGGATATGAGATCAGAGATTTTCTGTTCGAATATGATTTTCTATTCGGATATGTCTCCCTCTATACACCTAAATTTATTACTGATTAAGCAAGAATTTATTATTTTTTTATTTTTTGTTTTATTTTTATTTTGTTTTGATTAATTTAATTTTTTTAAAAATAAAAAAAGAACAAAAAAAAATAGAGGTCATATAAGTGAGTGGGAGTAAAAAAAATTATAAAATTTGATCATAAAAATTTTATTTATGTAAAAATTCAGGAGGTGAGAGTAAAAAGAAATTAAATTTTTTGATTAAAATTTTTTTAATAAAAAAATGAGAGGTGAGAGTAAAAGAAATTATAAAATTTGATCATAAAAATTTTATTTATATAAAAATTCAGGAGGTGAGAGTAAAAAAAAATAAAAAATTTTGATCAAAATTTTTTTTTAATTAAAAATTGGGAGGTGGGAGTAAAAGAAAAAAAAATTATCAAAAAAATTAAAGTAGATGACAATATTAAAATAAAAAGGTAAGGCTATGAGTAAAATAAAAAAATTAAAAATTTTTAAAGGTCATGAAGAAGGTGGGCGGTAGAGATTTATGAGATTTATTCACTTTCAATGAAGTCCAATCATGCACGTTGCACGCGCAACGAATCTTGTTAATTGTTATTGGCCCACTAAAATGAAAGAGAAAAACTAAAACAAAAACAAACAGGTGGGTTCGCATATTATGTAAATACTATATATATATATAAAAAACAAATCCTATGGGTTGGCCTAGCAGGGCTATTAACTCTTTAGGGTTATTTTTAGGGTATTTAATTTAATAATTACTTAATTTGTATGTAATGAAAGGATTATACAGATATCGAAATTAGTCTTTGTACATGCAAATTGACCGGACATCCGATTATAAAAAATAAAAAAATGATAAATAACAATGCTATGATATAATGCAAAATATTAATAGCGGGAGAAATGTTATTACCTTAATTAAGAAGCAAAGTTCAATTTGAGGAATAGTGTGCTCAAGTCCCCCTGTTCCTTCAATCAAAAAAAAAAAAAAAAAAAAGTCCCCCCCCGTTATATGGAGAAATAGAAAAAGTAAAAGGAAAGAAAAGAAAAAAGGGATTTTGAACAAGAAGTTTAGCTATGCTCCCCTAAACAAGCTTCATTAGTGCCGCAGTTTGTGTTTAATACTTCGGCCGTTTGGTACTAGTTTTTTAACTGATTTTTTTTAAGCTTATAAGCAAAAATTAGAAAATTTTAACATTTTTTGCTTTTTTGTTTTTGCTTATCTTTAGCTAAAGTAAAACTAAAAAAGTAAAAAAATTAGAAAAACTTGACTTTTTTACTTACAAACTTAAAAAAAGCTTGACAAAAAAACTGTATCAAACGGCCCTTCATCATAAATGAAGAAGAAGGAACAATATTATATGATTGTCAATACTTAAAAAATTAAAATAAAAACAGCCCACAATACACCAAAATCCTTTGAACCATGAATATTTATCTTGTCTTGTAATTCTTCCGCCAAGTTCGTCACAAAAATTCAGTAGCAATACAAAGATGCACCTACAATTAATCATAACAGTATAAGCGTAGAAATAAAAAATTAACTACAAGTATTTGTGTCAAACTGGTTTTATACCCTAGTTTCAACTTCGTTTCACCTAGAATTTTGCAAGTTGGAAGAAGCAAGAACAACATCGATCCAATGGATCTTTGCCCACATTTTGTCATAGTCCTAGTTTTTTAAGTGCAGAGCCTAGTTGATTGTGTTGCACTATGGCTGCATTATTTTTCCATAACAAAATGAATAATACAGAAATAAATCAGTTGGTTCTGATCTTCCAATTAAGGAATTGTTTTGGACCATCCAAGCCAATAGCCTATGACCTAACTTGCAGGGCAAATTAGACAATATTGTAGTATATACACATCCGATGTGAGACTCAACACACACCCACGCTACCGTGACACAATGGTAAGTGGTTACTTTTACTTGCATTTATTATCAATACATAAAGAGAATTAAAAAAAAATTAGTTACATCAACCAACCTGCATTACATTATTGAAGGGGTTAAATCTCTTCATCCTTCCTTAATGTTGATTTAAAGCTTTGCCCTCAGGTTGATTGAGAAATGTTCTTCTATAGGGTGTCTTTGAGGGGTTTTAGGATTTTGTAACGTCTATCTGGCTTGTAATTTCCTGTAGGGTTGACCCCTCTTAATAAATTCTCTTTTGTTGTTCAAAAAAAATAAAAAAACTGCATTACCCTATTCCAACTTTGCATTTGTACATGCAACAAAGATTCAATGGGCTAATACTTTCTTAAGTGCTTATCATGTTAAATTTTCATGGTTCACAAATATTTATAAAGTTGACATTAATAACAAAAGACAGTCATGCATTCTCTTTTTTATACACAACAACAAAAATGTAGTACATGCACACAAACGCATGATATGCAGATTTGCAAATTACAAATACCCACAAAACACAAACACTCAGATGACAACCTCTATTCTCCTTTCACAAAAGATTTCCTTCAAGTGAATTTGAAGTGGGATTTACAAACTTATCTTGTTCATGTATTTTTCTACAAAAAAAGTCTAGCATCAGTCGCAATTAATGCTCAATTACTAGCTGATGTTTGGCGTGCCCAACAGCGGGCTCAAAGGGGGCTACGACTTCCCAAAGCTTTTAAATTTTTCTTTATCTCCTATAAAATTTTTGGATATTTAAAATACAATATAGTGTATTTGCCCTCCCAAACTTTTCAAAATTTTCTTTATCCCTACAGATTTTTTAATATTTAGAATACTGTATAGTGTATTGGCCCCCCAAAATTTTTAAATTTCCTTTTATCCCTATAAATTTTTAGAATACAATTATCATATGAGTCCCCAAAACTCAAAATATTTTGCCTTGGCCTCCCTTAGTAGAAATTCTGAGTCCGCCACTAAATGTGCCCCTTTATAGTCCTTTCACTTAGGAAATTCATGGGGTGTTTATTGAACTAACCTCACCCTCCCAGTTGTTATGGTTGTTCACTACAATTGTTTGCAGCATATATTCTGAGTTTTTAATCATCATTTGCAAACAATGGGTTGTTGGACAAGATTTGGGCGTGAACTAAATAAAATGAATTTTTAATCATCATTTGCAAACAGTGGGTTGTTGGACAAGATTTGAGTCAGTTTGAAAATGCTGTCAGTTTTTATTTTTAGTTGTATGTTATAGGTGTATGTTTTTGTTTTTTTATTTTTTATAGTTTGATGATGACATTTATATATTACTGTTCTACTAACAGACTAATGCTTTATAATCAGAAAACACATTTATTTTAGTATTTTTTATTTTTTTATTTTTAAAAAAACAGAAGACAAAAACAAAAAACAGAAACCAAACGAACCTAATTAACTCTTCTTGTTTGTTGCTTGCTTGGTTTTCGGTTGTTTTTGTGTTTGCTGTTTTTCTATCTTCACCCCTTGTATTTCCATTCGGCCTAGGAAGGGGAAGAAGAAGAAGAAGAAGAAGAAATAATTTGTTATCCTCAAGTCCATTTATTTCACCCCCAAAAACGAGAAATTCAACCAAGAAAAGGTTACTATCTATTTATCCTCATGGCCGAGATTGGGTCATAACTCATTAAGAGTTGTTTTCTAACTTCTTCAAATTAAAGGGAGAGATGGGAAATCATAAAAAAAAAAAAAAAAAAAAAAACAAGAAATGGTGCACTATTATTGGGCTTAATATATAGGATTACTTTGTCACAACACAACCCATTAATAAGATCTAGACTCATGTATTTGTTCTACCTTTTTTTTTTTCCTTCCCTTGGTGACAGAAGGCAATCCTTCCAACTTGGATAACAGTAGGGTTCAACCCAAGCGCAGTTTCAGAATTTTTGTGCGGGAAGACAAAACTTATAGAGTAATTAAATCTTAAAAGCTAAAAGCATAACTTCTAACCAAACCTCTAAACTTTTAATAAACTAAAGTCTAAATTCAAATGTACTGTAACAAAATTATAACTGTAGTGTCGAAACACTTTAACGTAAACAAATTGTAGCAAATTAGAGACTCCATAATTGAACACTGTTTGTAGCCACCTAATATGTTAAAAATATATAACTTAAAACCAATTCAACACAAATCAACAAGCCATCAAATAAGTAGAAATAAAAAAAATAATGGATTCAATCCAAATGTTAAATAGTTACAAGAGATAGACAATATAATATTATACAAGTGTAAAAGTATTTTAATTTAACATATATTGTTTTAATTTAGAATAGAGATCTGGAATTTGAGATCTGGAATAGAGAACTGAAAAGCATGTTGTTCACTTGACCGAATGGTTGATGAGATTTAAGGGGGTAATACAGTGCCTTTGCAATCTATAGTCAAATAAATACAAATAAGTAGAATTATAAAAATAGTGCATTTGACAACTTGCCCCCACTGGTCCAACTTCCATCCTCCACTTATTCCTACCCAGGACTTTAAGTGATTTCCCATATTATTTAGAATTAGGATATGACTAAATCTTTCAAAATAAAACTATTGAGAGGGCTTGAAGGGGAAGAGACTTCACAATTTTGGATAGTTAGGGCATGTTTGGTACAATTATTTTTTAACTTTTTAGATTTTGAGTAAAAAAATTAGAATTTTTTTTTTTTTTTTTTGCTTTTATAAGCTAAAGATAAGCTAAAAAAACAAAAAACAAAAAACAAAAAGCAAAACAGTAAAAAAAAATTAATTTTTTTACTTATAAATTAAATAAAAAGTTAGGCCAAAAAGTCTTACCAAATGGGCCCTTAATCTCATATCATAGAGAAATCATTCAATACTTGTGGAGTGCCACGTCACTTTAATTCCTTTTTTCATAACGTAGTGAACTATTCTCTATTAAGTGGGTCCTGAGATAGGTTCAATGGCTATGTTCAAAACTCACCTTATAAGAGAAATGTATTGCAATGTGAGAGGAGCAAGGTTATGAAAATGAGAAAAAAATAAAGAGAGATTTGTAAAAAAATCTATTATTTCGTTTGGTTACCCTTAAAAAAAAATATTTATAATAATTTTACTTGTATTTTATTTTATTTCCTCTTCACAGATCTAAAATCCAAATATAGTGCAAAGGAGATGATAAGTAGTAAATTAGGAACTACAATAATTTAGACAAAAGGAAGTCTTGTAATTTGTTTACTTCTAACATGGTAGTTGCAACATCATTTCATCGCAAATTATGACACTAACAATCCAAAAATAGTTAAGAGACCGAAAGATATTTAATGTTATAAAATCCATGCATGAAAATAAGTTCCATATATGTAATAATTTATTTGTGGCTTTTTAAGGAAAAAACATAAAGTTAGGGTGCTCCACCCACATCTTTTTAAAAAATCAAAATATTTAAAAAGCAAATAAAAAATAGAAAAAAAGGATAGAGATTAGAATTTTTACTGAACTAAAACTGGGAATCAAGTTGGACTTAGCTTCAATAAATGGATGAATAAAATTTTGATCCCAACGTTAGCAAAAGCTAATAGCTATTGACAGAGTAAAAAAGTTTTTTGCCAAAGAGAACCATTACTTTGGACCAGGTGCACAATACAATTTTAAGAAAATTATTAAAGTCATTCTCTCTGATATTAATTAAACTCTATTATACAAGCGCGGGGGTTAGAAGAGTATATAATAGGAATCGGATTAACAGTTTCCTTAATTAACATAATAATTTCTTTTTTGTTTTAACAATTATCATAATCTTATCAAAATTGATTAGTTAATTTTCTTTTCTTGTCTTTTCTTTTTCCAATGGAACTTGAAATTACTTGATGAAATTTTTTTCTTTTTAGCTGACATCAAGCGAAAGAGAAGTAAGTATAATTTCACAGAAGAGAAGTCAAAGAGAGGGAAGAAAAGGAAAGGGGGGACAAGACAGAGATTGATGGGCCGGTGCAGGCCAAGGGCATGCGTGCCACCGTTTCAGGTGTTGGGCTTGGGCCCACTTGCACGCCTCCTCATGTCCTTTCACTATCACACAAAATATAGGACAAAACACTGCTGGAGATTTACCAGACATTGCTGCACGCACACAGTCCCATCATAACCTCCCAATTCTTTATTTATTTTTTTTTTACGAGTCTTTGCTTTTATTTTCTATTTTCTTTTATTCTATTTTTCATTCTCATCAACAAGGAAAGAAAAAAGAATTTCATAATTGTTTTTGTTAATTGTTGCCTCGACATTCTTTTTTCCATATAAGAAATAATTTAGGCCATAAAGGTCAATCACATAGTTTTAACTAGCTTAAATGCTAATTGATTAAATCTATAATGGGTTTAAAAAATAAGGGATTTTTGCATTTTAAAGGCTAATAATCTTCTTTTTTTTCACCAATTATAATTCTCTGTCCCACATTTTTTAACCCATTGTTTGAGTATCTTTGAAGAGTTGTGTGGAAATCAAACCTTTATTGCTTATTGGGTTGTCACAAAAAACAATAAGAAAAAGAAAACATAATAAAAAAGTGAAAATTTTTATTTCTATGAACTATTTATCTTCCTTGTGTCAAGATCTATTATAAGTACATACAAAAAAATTAATCTGACACTTTTCAAAAAGAGTAAGCAAAAAATAAAATAAAAAATAATTTTCTTTCGTACTTTCCTTTCTTCCCCTTTTCCTTACAAATTTCGAGTTTCAAACAAAAACTTTGTAGACAGGACTCGGGAGGAGAGGCAAATCCACCTGCCCAATGGGTGCGCCCCAATACCCTAGAGCCTAGGCCTTTTTCCTGTATGCCACTGTCATTCAACTCATTGAATCCACTTTGTCTTTGGAATTTTTCTCCACGACTTGGAATATGAGAAAGCTTCCCTGGATTTATGATGTGACAAACACATTGGTGTTTTATGTCAATTACATTCTTGACCAAATAGTGGTCTCCTGATAGAATAGGTTATGAACATCAATTTATACTATCAAAGAACAGTGTTTCACTTAGCATACATTTCATAGAAGTCTAAATTTCCAAACTACAATGAAAAATGATTCATCATTAAATAAGATATGATGGAGTTCTGATTATAATGACTAAAGCAAGTCTTTACCGAGAGTATTTATAACCTTAAAAACAATGTTATAGGAAATGAAAAACGCTAGGTGATATAAAATTAAATAAAATTTTTGTAAAGAAAAATTAAGAACCTTAAAAATAGAAATATAAAGTATTAGATTGTTTTTATGATCAATTAAAATATTCTACATAATATCTATAGAAAATTAAAAGAATAATATAAACTATTGTTAGTTCTATAAGATGTCAGAACATAAAAAAAAATATATTGAAAACAATGAGAAGCACGAATGGGAGTATTCACCGTAATTTTTTTAAGAGATTTTTACAAATTTTTTTGAATTATGTTAGAGTTTCTAAACTGTCTCATAAATATTTCTTAGATGCTTTTCTTTAAATTTCATAAAAGCCTTAATTATCTATATTCTTAAAGCGAGTTTTTCCTGTTAAGGAGAGTTTTCTAATAAGTACGGTTAAAATCACAGTTACTGCGACTATCTTTTCTGATTGTTTAGCATGTGCCCTAGGTCTTCCTTGGGTAATGAGTAAAAAGACTCCATAAATTATATATTGTTTTCACCCATTACATAATTTTGAAAGTAAGAACACTTCACCAGAACTTTAGCTAGCTTTATGATCATTGATAAAGTTGAGTCTTTTTTTTTTTTTTTTACCCCTTTCTTGCAGTGAAACCCCTGGTAGGATCCAAGATAACTTTTATCAGACTTCCAAACAAGAATCCAGACTCCAGAACTGCACAAACACAAACAGGGTCTGGAGTCTGGACCATTGAGTGATCATTAACATTAGATGTTAAGATATATATATATATACATCCCCTTTTAGATTTTGGATGATCTCTCCTACCATTAACAAAAGAAGTGGAAATGATCACGCTCTTCCACTGCAAAGAGCAAGAAAGTTTTCTTTCACAGGTGGGACCCAATGCACAAGGGAGGAAGTACCGTCCAAGGCGAGGAGCGGGGTTGGCCAACTGTACTGGCGCCCGGCATGCTTTCAGTCTTGGGTTCAACTCATCCAGTTATTATCAGAATCGTAATCCTTTGATGTACGAAGAAGAAATATGATAATCGAGTTAGTTTTAACAGTTGAGTTTAAATTTTGTTTTCCTCTCAATAATCGCTTGTTTGAATTCTCTTGTAGTATAATTGTCTGAACCAAATATTATTGAGAATTAATTAGTTAAATATTTGTACTTTGATAGAGCTATGATGATAGCTCCTAAGTTAGTAATTATGACTCAAATTGAAAATTAAATAACAGATTAAAACCCTTATAGTCAATTGCAGATTTATGAAGGGACCAATAGAGACCACTACCCCCACTAACTTGGATATTTTCACTATTTTTTAAAAAGTAATTATGTGTATGTATTTAATCTTTGGTTGTAAATGTATGTTTTGCCCCTACTAAAAATGCTAATACCTATATTTTCCTTCTCTGAATTTACTACTATTTACATTTGCCCCAACTGAATATCATTAAATCTATAACAAAATATAATTATAATATATATCATTAACCCTTCATTATTTTGCCAAAGTAAACAACACAATCTTAATTCCTAACCTTCCATTCTAATATTAAATTAAAATGTCTTTATCCTTTTAATATTCCCTTTACCTAACTATTACTACTACTATTTTAAATGGTAAAAAAAATCCAAATTTCAAAACCTTTTGTATCTATCCATCCTTTTAATTATATTCATAGACGCTTGGCCACCCAACTCCCAACCAAATCTCAAAATCCTTTTTCAAAATATTGAATCTTAACCAGTCAAATCTAATTTAAATTTTTTATAGGATATAATTTTTTGTATATAACTTTTGTATAGAGAGAGTGTCCCTTTTTTCAACGTCTTTACTATAATTATTTGTTTATTTACTAAAAAAATATTATTAATTAAAAAATCATTTTATATAAGTTTCGTCCCATCAAACCAAAATTCTAGATTAGCTCCTGCGTGTAGCAGGGGAGTTACTACCCCTTTCCGCTTTTTGGCTCGGCAAACAAAAAACAAAAAAAATTAAGAAAAACAAGTACGGTCCAAGCCATCAAATTTGCGAGAGGCCAACCATCCTTCTTGAGCCAGTTGGGCCCATTCCAATTATAATGGACTATCATGTGTGTCTTTCGCCCCCAAACTCCATTGATCCATGTAGGTAGACTACCATCTATTTTTTTTTTTTTTTTTTTTTGTATAACTAGTAAGATAGAGTTTACTAATTAAATTACCAGCCAGTTGGTAGGGACTCTAATTATCCATTAATTCATGATCATAGGTTCAAGTTCCGACCTGTCCATTTTCCCTTATTCCCAAGGCTTAACTCGGATTTTCCAGCCCTCTTTCTCTTAGCTAGTTGTAGATTTATATTGTTCCTGATATTTCTTTAAAAAAAAAAAAAGGTTCTAAAATAAAAAAGGCCTGACATGAGTTGTGCTTTGACCACGCTTGAGGGTCCATGATGACGACCAGCCAATCGTGTGTTCCAGATCATTGCATTAGCCAACTTCTGATGAAAGGAAGATCATGTGGACACCGTACAACAAAAGTCTATAGAATCCAATCACATGATCATGGCTGACTCTCCTAAAAACAAGTAAATAAAGAACTTTATGTGGGGCAATCTTGTCCATAAATTTCTATATAAACACCTCCACCCCCCGTCTTTACCCTTCACACTCTCACCCTCGTTAAAGGTGAGCTAAGAACCAAATATATATATATAGAGAGAGAGAGAGAGAGAGAGAGATCTTGAGAGAAAAGATGATAAGTGCAAATGATTTCTACAAGGTCATGTGTGCAATGGTTCCTCTCTATTTTGCAATGCTGATCGCCTATGCATCGGTGAAATGGTGGAAGATATTTACCCCCGAACAGTGCTCAGGCATAAACCGGTTCGTCGCCGTCTTCGCCGTTCCGGTGCTATCCTTCCACTTCATATCTCAGAACAACCCATACCAAATGGACACCAAGTTCATATTGGCTGACACTCTCTCTAAGGTCCTGGTGCTTGTTCTGCTCTCAGTTTGGGCCATCTTCAAAGGAGGGTTGGACTGGTTGATCACTCTCTTCTCAGTTGCCACTCTTCCTAACACACTAGTCATGGGCATTCCTTTGCTTAGGGCCATGTATGGAGACTTCACTCAGAGCCTCATGGTTCAACTGGTTGTTCTTCAATGCATTATCTGGTATTACACACTGTTTTTTGTTTTCCCATTTCTTCATTTAGTGTTGCCCTTCTTTTTGTCTCACTCAGCATGTTGGGTCTTTTTCTTGCTCTCTCTCTCTCTCTCTCTCTCTCTCTCTCTCTCATGATCAGCTTTATTCGATGTTTACTCAGCTTACCTTTAGTACAAAGCAAGCTGAAAAGTTTGAAAAGAGAATATAAGCATCAAAGATACATCATAAAAGTAGATTGAAATCTAGCTAGTTGAACAGCTATCAAAACATAAAATAAGAACAAAACAAACACTAACAACATTCATGAAATTAAATGTTGGGGAATAAACATAATAGCTTTTCTTACTATTGTGTGATAAGAGTTTTTATATTTTTTAGTTACGGTGGCATGTATATGTATGTGTATACAATATACATACATATATTCTTCTCTTACATGCAGGTATACTTTGATGCTATTCCTCTTTGAATATAGAGCTGCTACCATACTAATCCAAAACCAGTTCCCTGGATGCACCGCTGCCTCCATATCCAAATTCGAGATCGACGGCGACGTGATATCGCTCGACGGCCGGGACCCACTACGTACCGAGTCCGAAATCGACGGCAACGGACGTATCCGTGTGCGTATCAGACGGTCCACGTCGTCCGCCCCAGACTCGGCATTATCATCATCCATTGGAATCACTCCCCGGGCATCAAATCTCTCCGGAGCCGAAGTTTACTCCGTCAACACTCCAGCACCGCCTCATGAATTCCACCATGCAAACGCTGATATCACCTTCGGCGAGTTGGCCTTCGGGTACAGGTCGGCGAGTCCCAGGCTATCCGGGTACGCATCGTCGGACGCCTACTCGCTCCAACCGACTCCACGCGCCTCGAATTTCAATGAATTGGACACGACTACAGCGACGACTGCGAATACGCCGATGTGGGTCAGGTCTCCGGTGGGCGGGAAGGTTTTCCGACAGTCGTCTCCGGCGTTTTCCGGGATGAAGATGGTGTGGGAGTCGCCGGGGAAGTGTCAAGGTGGTGGAGTAGAGAGACAAGGGTGCAAAGATGCTGTTGGAGGAGGTACGTAATGTCACCTTTTGCTTCACTGACACATTCTACGTTTTGTGTTCTTACATATATGATACAACTTCCCATGACCCAAGAACGATATAAACGTCGTCGCTTTCATGTTCAGTGTTAGATTCACCAAAACATCATGGTTCAGGGACACACATGACTTACGTTAGCTTTTTCAGGTTTTTGCATGTCCGTTTTTTCCATGGAGTCCAATCCATAAATGTTGGGTCTCCTTCCGACAATACTCAACCTGATCAAAAACCTGATCTGATCTAAGCTGTTCAACTGAATTAACTGATAACAATGAAAGGGAAACGGTTCAGAGAGAGGTGATTAATGTTTGGAGAAAGGGAAATATCACTGGAAACCCGCATTATGGGGAGACCAAACATATATCAAATTTCTTATGTTATGAGCTTACTAACAATTTTTTTTTTTTAGGTCAAAATGTATTATCAAAAAGACAATTATGTCTTTTTGTGTGAAAAGAAAAGATTGAACTTTTTAGAAACATTTTTATAATTTCACCTAATTTGGTATTGTCCTATCTATTTTGCAATGAACTCATAACCATATGAGTTATGTATTGACTTTTGAACCATAAGTGGGTTATATAGTTTTTGCTGCAACTAAAAGGGATAAAGTGCACTTATCCTTTATTTTTTTTTGACGACCCTCTAAACAACATTGAAGCAAAAAGCCCAAAGGTTTTCATACCTTATGGATGATTGCTTTTTCTGAAAATTTTAAACAAAAAATGTATAAAAAATAAAAAAAAAAGCAAACCAAACGGGCCCTTAGTAAAGACCGTAACTTACCTACTAAATCAAGACAATTTCCCTTGACTAAAATAAGACTTCACAGAGCTTGTTTAATTGCTTGGTTAATGTATAAACATTTCAATATTTTCACTACAAAATACTTGCATTTTATTTTTTGGACTTTGTTGACCTAATATGTACACTTCTAAGACCAATGTTATACAACAGATTTTTTGTATATATTTTTATACAAAATTATATGACTGTTTGTAGTTATTTGATTTTGATAAAAAAAAAATATCCAGTATTTTAGCTTATAATATCGCTGGCAAATTATTTTTTTTTTTGGAGATTTTTGTACAAAAATTTTATAAGATTAGATTTTTCCCACTTCAAATTTGTAGAAACTGATCAATAGTGTTTTCCACAAAGCATGATTCTCCCTCTTGGATACTCTATCCAACATAATAATTTTAGGCCTTTAGAAAGGGCTGGTCAGAGCCTTAATTGATAGGTAACCATCATTGCTTCATGGCACGTGTGTGTTGGCTGGAGTCCTGGAATTAATTATTTGATAGCCCATTTGGTATCATAGTAAAGACAATCTGGTAGTATCATTATTCCATTGTTGGCCACTAAATCCCATGTTATTATCCCCTACTCCCTTTAAAGTGAAATGAAATAAAAGGAAAAATGGGGAAAGATTGCATGAATGTGGCCCCAGATGTTGATGGAATTGAAATGATCGATCCTCCACTGTTGCTGGTGGACTGCTCATCATAGGACCATTGCTACCCAATCAAAAAAGCACTTTAATTACTTTCATAATGAATTTAAACAGTATGTTAATGAATGGATAAAAAATACAATATATGTCTTTTAGAATTTAAGTGAAATATAAAGAAGTAATTTTTATGCATACATATCGTATTTTAGTGCCGGCTTGCAGAATAAAAAAAAATCTGCATTTACAACATATTAAATTAAACTCAAAGTGAAAATAAATTAATAAGCAAAATAATTAACGTTAGTAGCCAGTTGTACATTACCCAGATCAAAATTACTATTCCCTTGACAATAAAAATGGCCTAGATGGCTATACTGTTGCTAATGGACTTTGTGATTCAATGATCCCCAGAAAAAGATCTCAGCTTCAGAGACAGCTCGAAATTTACTGTGCCTGAAGAAGTGGATTCGAAGGGCGTGGGAGCCAATCAAGAGATGCCAAACGCCTTTGTCATGATAAGACTTATACTGATCGTGGTTGGACGGAAGCTTTCTCGCAATCCAAACACGTACTCAAGCGTCTTAGGTCTTCTCTGGTCTCTAATCTCATTTAAGTAAGTTGCTTACAAAACTTTCATCCAATTTCTTTTCACTTTGTAACCTTTTTAATTTGTTTATTCTTTTCTCAATATGACTATGAATTGAGCAGATGGAACGTGGGGGTTCCTAGTTTGGTGAAGTATTCCATAAAGATAATTTCAGATGCTGGTCTTGGGATGGCCATGTTCAGTCTAGGTATACATCCACTGCCTTACATGCTTATATTAACATATATATATATAGATAGATAGATAGATACATGCATATATAGTGCATGAATTTTTCTACTAATATGGCTTCACATATGACATGTATTAGTCACAAGATAAATGTAGAATAATTCAAATATCCAATTAGATTTTTGATTAATGACAAATCACACGAATTTTAGGGTTGTTCATGGCTCTTCAGCCACGGATAATTGCTTGTGGCACAAAAATGGCTGCAATAGGGATGGTGATCCGGTTTGTTGGTGGACCGGTGCTTATGTCAGCCGCATCTATTGTTGTTGGACTAAGAGGAGCTCGACTGCACACAGCCATAGTACAGGTACACACTAATGTGCTTATTATATATTTATATATGTGGTGCACCTACTTACGAGTGTGTCATTGTATATACACAAATATGTATGTATATATATAATTTGCATGTGTATCATCTAAACAAATTTTATATAACGATTCTTTTGTGAAACACTGCTCCAAAATTTGAATTTCAGGCAGCTCTTCCCCAAGGGATTGTACCTTTTGTCTTTGCAAGGGAATATGGGTTGCATCCCGACATCCTAAGTACTGGGTACGTAAGTCAAATTTCATCACTTGCTTTTGGAGTATTCACATTGAAAAATAATATTCTTACAAAAAGATTCATATAAATTTATATACAAAATAATGTAGCAGTGACTGTTTTGTAATTAAAAACTATTATAGTGGATATTTATTTTGAAGTTAAAGGCTTTCATTAAAACACATTATTTTGTATAAAAATTGTAAATAAATTTTTGTTTGTATAACATTACTCTTGAGATGATATAATTGGAGTTATCCACATTGTTTACGGCTATCATAAATATTATTGGAACCATATTTTCAAAAAGTGGTTTGAAATTGTTTCAGGGTTGTTCTCCAAAACAAAAACAAGTATTTTATTACATTTTTCTTGGCCATCCCAAAGTAGTCATGGAAGACAAAGCTTAATTCCAAATACCATGGATGGCTTGAACTAACATAACGCCAAAGTGGTTTGTTATGAGAAAATTGCAAACTAATGAAATACATCTGCATGAACATGTTGCGATGAAATGTCATATTAGAGGCAATGCGGATAAATAATTTCAACTAGCTTCTTAATTTTAGATGATCAAAATAAAAACCCTATTTTAGTGTAATTTTATTGACTTGTGATACTATATCAGTATGATGACATGATATCACCATCGTAATAAATATTTACTCATTTGATACACTATCAATGTAAAGTTTTTATTATATAAGCATGATACCAAAATGCTACACTTCTTTTTACAGTTTAAACACAACATAAAAAAGAGAAGAATAAAAAATACTCATGAACACGTGTCGCCTTTTAGTGCCAACTTACGCTGCTAGATTAAATTAATGTGTTTATCTGTTTCATTCCTAAATTTATTGATCACCTTAGATTATACATAAATTGAACTCTTCCCTCTCTTGTTGCAGGGTTATCTTTGGCATGTTGGTTTCATTGCCAGTGACCCTCCTCTATTACGTATTGTTAGGCCTTTGAAGAATATTGGGGGCATCAATAAAGCATGAATGTGGAGCATCCAAATTATTATGTCCCCTTAGTACCATCCATGCTCACCATTCTTGGCCCCATCATGTAGGATCGAGCCAACAATCGACATGTTAATTAGCGAGATCAATGGTGTCTAGCCATTCCAGTCATGCAAAATGATCAGAAGAAAATTGACTTAATTAGGGTTGATTTTCGAAAGCCGGGAAATTAGGGTTTATATATGGACTGTGACAGAACCATGTTAAGGTCTCTTCAAGTTCCTAGTACATAGATTAGTGCTGGCCGAAAGGAAATGGGACTATCATGACTTATGATTGAGGTAGGAGACTCGTTTTTCTCTTGTGGGGTTGTGAAATTAGAAAGTCGTTGAAACCAAGTGTGTTTGACCGAGAGAAAAAGAGAAAGAAAAGGTAAAATCATTTGATTCCTACTTTAGCATTTTGTGTCACTTTAATTTTGGAAACAATCATATTCGCACAATGGTCTTGCTTTCTTCTTTTCTCAAGATGTTTGATGTATGAAACAAAGATCATATTGCCTTAGAATTTAAGTTTCGTGGACAGGAGAATGCCATCTTGATTACGAGTGCAATCATATGGTTGAGGCTAACAAAGCCAAAACGTTCCTACCCAGAGTAATTTTCTTATCCGAAGATTGAAAATAAACCATTAATGATGGGGAAAGAAAAATAAAATGGCAGTTATTGATGGGTTGATAAAAGATATGAAACATAATAATTTGGATATTTGACTAGTGCATGTACACGCGTGCACACACACAATCATGCAAATTTTCACTCCAATTGAAATTTATACTAAAAGAAGTTGATTAGTCAGGGATATGCTCTAGTAGAGAGAGGAAATTTTGATTCTTACATAATTTTTATTCAGAATTCTCTACTAAAATAATGGGACAGTGATATTTTTTTAATTAAAAGTCATTTTAGTTGGTACTTTATTTTAAAATGACTTTGTTTTAAAATAACAAATCTCAATTCAATTACATTATTTTGTACACTTTTTCTGTTCGCATAGCATTAGTCAAATATATGCAGATAAGATGCCAAGGAACACTCTAATGCTATGTTTGATACAATGGAATAGAATGGAATGAAATGAAATGGTCATTCCTATTTTCATTTTCATTCCCTTGTTTGGTACCACTATTTAAATGTAGAATGACCATTCTCGTGGAATGATCATTTTCACATTTTATTAGAATGACCATTTCCTATTTCAAGAGTGGGAATAGTCATTCCATTCCCACATGAAACAATATAAAACAAAACTTAGTAAGATTTTTGTTATCAAATTTCTTTCAAAAAATATAAAACTGTTTGGTAATTATTTTTTTGATTTTGAAATTTTTGGAAAATAAAAAAAAATTAAATTTAAAAAGTTGAAAATTCCTAAAAATATTTAATCATTAAACCGCCGCCGCCGCCACCACCATTACAAATGCTTAATAATATTTAATGGTTAAATAATATATATTACTAATATTTTTTATAGACATAATATTAAATTTTTATATCATACACAAATTTTATTCCATTCTATTCTAGTATTGTTCATTAGTTTTACCAAACAAGGGAATGCGAATAACTATGTCATTCTATTTCATTCTCATTCTCATTCCATTCCTTTCCATTCTCTTGTACCAACCATAGCCTAATGTCTTATATTTTGTATTACTAGAAGTGTAGCACGCACTACTATGTGCATACGCTACACTGCACTCAATTATTTCTCTGTTAGTGGTTATCTGGTTGTAACTATATAAAGGATGGAAACGTGATACACCTAATTATATTTTTGAATTATCTGGTTTTTAATCATATAGAAGGTGAAAACGTAAGTGTTACGTAGTAATTTTTTAAATATTTTAGAATAATTTGTGAATATAAAATAACGTGACAGAGCTTGACCAAAACTCTAGTATTGTCTTTTTGTAATAGTATAGATATGGAGACATTCTTTTGAAGTAACAAAAATAGACAGCTATTTAATCCAGTATTTAATAATTCAATTTGATCTACCCAAGTTGACTGAGTTGAGTTAACAAAATAAAATGAATAATTCGATAAGAAACTAAATCTACCCAGAGTTTTCATGTGACTTCCCGAGTTTGAACCAGTCAAATTAAATTATCAATTGGGTCCAATAAGCACAACTGTGCATAAACATCGCCTAATTATTCAGTGCTCACGTTGGGACCGCAAAATCATAACAAAAAAAGAAAATATAACTTGTACAAAAAGTAAGTCACTTAAGTTTCAATATAATTTGCCCATCAAAAATTTTCAATTGACATTATTATACTATTTTGAGTAAATTACACTGACTACTGACCATAATAGAGAGTTTTTTTTTCTGATTTTTGAAATGACACTACACTCTTTTATTTTATCTAATAATATACAATAACTTTTCCTCTATTAGCTAGCCGTTAAATATATTGATGAAAAATGTTGGTGTCATCAGTCTAAAAATTTTAAATGACAATATTACCCTTTGTCCAATTAAATAATTTAAAATAATTTACATAAATTTTATTTAAAATAATATTAAATATGCCATCAATTTACATCTTCCAATTATGTTTTGCCACATCATTCTTTCACTAAGGAAGCTTAAGCCCACAACACTACTAGACTGCCCCACCAAAGAACCTAACACCAGAGCTGTACTGCGTCTCCTTCTTTTACTCCGATGATTCCACAACCGCTACCCAAAAACAAAGCCAGCCCATTTTTTCTCCAAGAACAATTTTCTCCATTTTCTTTTTAAAAGCTACTCTCCACCACTGCAACCAACCAAAACTCCTCATCCAACGTTGCCTTCAACCGGCCAGTACCAATGAACAAACCCCTTCCGAAATCTTATAATCCAAGCATCGATTTTCATTTCAATCAAAGCCACAACAAGAATTTTGTAGTCATTGTGTTCATATGTGTTGACTATATACATATATACCTATATATGCAAAAACCATAGATGTATAAATATATATACATATCTCTCTGTTTGAGAAAGTAGTGAAGGGGTTGTGGTTGGCATTAATGGCGGTGGATTGTTACAGGTTATGGCGTGGGTTCTGGAAGTGGGTTTTCAAATAGTAGTGGTTGGGTTGGAGGGGGCCATGGTGAGTAGATGGGAAAGGGTTTGTAGCTGAGTGGGGTTGGAGAGAGAGAGAGAGAGAGAGAGTCAGAGATCGGTCTCTGTTGGTGGTCGGAGATGGAGAGGAGATGGTGGTCGGCGATGGGTCACTATTGGTGGCCGCCATAACCTTCGCCCACCATCCCGAGCTTTGCATGCGGTGGTGCACAACCAGCAGCACCACACACACCAACACCTTCCTCATACACACATACAAATCGATCCAATCCAATCTGTACGACGGAGGAAAAGCCTTAACCACTTATAGTGATTGAATTATAAACACTTAAGCTGTAAAATATAATAAAAAATAACTCTTTTATTCAAATCTAAAAATTTTATAAAAAAATTTCTCTTCTCTATTTTTCTCTCTAACTCACTTCTTTTCCTTTCTAAATTGATACAGTAACACAGAGGGTTATCCTTATTTATAGATAAAATTCAAAGTGTGAATACATAATGTGAATGAAAAATATGAAGGTAATTGCTTTTCATCAACAAAGGCAGCTTCAACAATGGTTGGCTTCTAGCTTCTTCTCTTCAACAATGATAGCTGCTTCTAGATGGTTAGCTTCTAAAATGGTTGGTTCCTTCATTTTGTCAAGTTTACACTTTCAATATCCCTCCTTACCCTTGACCATACCAAGTATGAACTTCATCTTGATGAATGCTACATTCTTCAAAGGATTTGTAAAAATATCCGTAGCTTGATCCATGTAAAAGCTGTATCTTCAATAAAAAAATATAAAGCTTGTTGTACTTTTTCTTTTATCTATATCTCTTCCCCAATCACTATCTGAGTAGCCAACAAGTTTAAAATCATCAGTAGAAGTGTAAAATAATGTTTCATTGATCGTACCCTTCAAATAGAGAAGTATCCTTTTTGCTGCATTAAGATGGGATTGGTCTGGCGTCTCCATGTATCTGCTGATCAATCTTACGCCATAGAGTATGTGTGGTCTGATGTATGTTAAGTACCGTAGACTTCCAACTAAGCTCTTGAAATATGTAGAATCAACATCACCATTGTTATTCTTTCGAAGTTCCAGTCCACTTTCGATTGGAGTAGAAACCAGATTGCATATATCCATACCAAATCTTTTGAGGATATTCATCATATAAGTACTCTGAGAAATAAAGATCACATATTCTCTCTACACTACTAGAAAACCGCCTTTTTGCGACGGGGCATTGCCGTCGCTAATGATTGACAAGCAGTCGCAAAAGACTATTGGCGACGGCATAGCGACGGCATGTGGGGCGTAGTTAAAAGTAGGGTCGCAAAAGGTATTAGCGACGGCAAAATAGTAATAGCGACAGTAAGGTAATTTTTTAGCGACAGAGTAGGCCGTCGCAAAAACATACTAGACACCAGCGCAGCTTTAGCTACGGTTTGTTGCTGTCGCTATTGATTCTTAAAAGTGACGGATGTTGATACTCTTTAGCGACGATCCACTTTTTGCCACAGCCTCATACATGGCTAATAGTTGTAGCTTTTTACATAAAACATGCTGTTGCAACGCTTCGAATCAACTGTCACTAATAACCAACTATTTTGTCATTAAAGTATGACAAATAGCCTATTTTTTTTCAATAATTTACCTGTAAATTTTTTTCCATAATAAAAACAATATCCATTCATATTCATCCATGCCTAAAATATAAATATTCCAAATTATATTAAGAACAAACATAAAATCTCCATACAAAATTAAAGTAGATACCTATAGACCTCCAAACACAAAATCAAAGTAAATAAAATCCCCATACAAGGATTTGTGAAATATAATTTCCCAAAACTGAAGTAGATACCCATCATAATGTCAACTAAACAAAATCACTTCACAAATTAAGGTAGATACACCCCTCATAACGTTGCCTAATACAAAATCACTTCAATATATTTAGCATGCATGCCCATCACCTGCGGCTGGTCTGTCCATCGTCACTCTTTTGGTATGATCTGAAAAAAATTCAAATACTAATGATACAGAAGATAATAAATCAGAGAATATATATATATGCATTCAATTACATCAACCAATAAAAGTTCATTAAAAGCTCTACTTTCAGAACACCAACACAAAGCAAGTATACTTTCATAATGTCCTACAAGCACAAATATATAATTATAATTTCATTAAAAGTTCACTATTCGAGTGGGAAAGAAAGGTTTAAAAGTTTAACATCCTGTTTGTAACTTGGCGAACAAAAGGAGGGGGGGATCTGCCTATTGAATGGGTCTGCCTATTGCCTATTTAACAGCCTGTTTCTTGTGGAAAAAAAAAGGCTTAGTTTAACAGCCTATTGCATGGAACTACTTTACATGGATTGTCATTTATATGCTTCTCTTTTGAATACATGGGTTGGCATTAATTTGCTATTTGCCTCCATCGTTTTGTTTACTTTTTGTTTTGTTGAGGTCTGATTTATCTATTGCATGGATCCCATGTTTGCAAATGCAAAATTGCAAGTTTTAAGCAGTCATGTGGACATATTGCAGCAAAATACGAAAATGAACATATTGCAGCACTTTCAGTTTCAATAATTAAGAAATTGTAAGGGTATTTATCTGCCTAAGATGAGTACAATTAAGATGATTCTCTTCCTCTCTTTAGTCCTTTTCATGCTCTCTCGCTTCTTTTCTTAATTTATTTCCCCGCACTTCAAGTTTGATCTGTTTGAATAAAAGAATGTCTGGTCATTATTTTGTGCAAGAGTTTAGGAAACTTTTGTTATTGGGTTAGCCATGCACTTCACATGTTTGTAGCTATTTATTTTCTCTTTCCTTTCCCTCCCCCAAGTTCCAAATAGGCTCTAAGCAGTCAGATAGGGCACATGCACAAGTGAATTAATCATGTCCTTAATGGGGGATTTATTTCAAGGAATCATAAAATATATATGCATTCAATTACAGCAACCAATAAAAAACCTAAAAAAAATTATTGGTGCAAGAATTATCTCATGCTATCAATTACAGCAATCAATTCAAGGCAGCCAGAGTAGATATTTTTTTTCTTTACATATATCTCATGCCATCAAACCTAAAAACCTTGGTGCAAGAATTATCATTTGCTGGGCTTGAATATATTAGTTTAACATGCCTTAAGAGTGCCTATAACACTCAAAAAAATTATTATATAGTGCATTTCCTAATTCAATACCATCCTATCCCTCCAAATTAACTCCATTAAATACCAGATTACTAAGGTTGAGACTCATTTTTTTAACAAACAGATTACTAAGTCTATATTTCTCTCTTTGCACATACTCATTCCAAAGATCATCTTTGCAAATTCTCCACCAGCAACAAAATACCATACAAATACAATATATTCGGGTTTTCAGTAGGCTCACCCTCAACCTCCTAACACCACTAAGGGTTTTCAGTAGGCTCACCCTTAACCTCAACCAGGTGTGTGATTGTGTACATGTATGTCAATGAGAAGTACTTAATACCTGATTAGCAAGTAGTAGAGAAGGTGATGCTGGTGTAAAATTGGGGCGAAATGGTGCAGTGTCCTCACCAACAAACTCTCGAAATGCATGGTGGCCACTAGATTCATCCGGAACCTACAAAATAAAAAATTAGAATTAAACCCGAACATAGAAGCAATTTCTACAGGCTATTGCTTGGCATTTGTAGCTAGAAAACAGGTTATTGCTTCTATAGAAATCACATAACCACTTCTTTGCTACTTAGAAGCAATTTCTGTAGGTCTCTACTTGGCATTTGTAGCTACAGAAATTACTTCTATACAGGGCATAGACCTGCATAAATTGCTTCTATAGAGGGCATACAAAATAGGTTAGTGCTTCTATAGAAATCACATTTCTGGAAAAAATACATAATCCAAACATAATAAACAGGTTATTGCTTCTAAAAGGCTTGAACCACTTACTCTTTGTCTTATTCTTGTTGTCCTTCCATATCTTCTTACATGAATTGATGAAAACATCTCTATATCGGTCTGGACAATGGACCAAATTATCCTAAAAAGAAAATTTGAAATGAAATGTTAAAAAATTACCAGAAAACATCTCTATTGTAAATGAAATGTTAATTTTACCGTGACCTTCTCCCAAATAGAACTATCACATCTAAGGGTACCATATTCTAATCAAGATATGTTAGGGGAACCTGATGTATGTGTGTGTGTGTGTGTGTGTGTGTGTTTAGGAATTGCATGTGGCACGCATCTTTTCTAGGGTGTAAGACCTCTATTTTAAAAAGTTAGTTTACGCTTTACAATATTCAAAATTGTCCTGCATTTGCTTCTTTGACGTTCTAGTGGGTTCAAATTATAAAAAAATAAAAAAATTCAATTGAATTTTCTAATTTTGTAAATTCTAGTGGGGGTCAGTTGAACCCACTTGGTTCTACTCGGCTCTGCACAATGGTATGTGCTAGAGATGGCGGTTTTGTTGAGTTTTGGAAACCATGGCATGCTTGCTGCTGGAAGTGGTGCCATGGTGGTCTCGGCTTTTGGCAGCCTCTTTGATATTGAAGGATGGTTCACGTCTGATAAATTCTTGATCACATGTGTCTTAACAAAAATTGGTGGTTGCAAAGTTTTAATGGTGAATTAGTGTTAAAAGCTGGGAGTGCAACCATTCTAGGTTACCCTCTTTGTGGGAGGCACCCCTTCTCCAAAATTACAGAAATATTTATTAAAATTAGTAATGAAAGACACTGAGAAGTTATATGGTTGTTCTTATCTAGGCTATCAGTCTATTTTCTCTTCAATTTCTCATGAAAACTTTGACCCAAAAAAGAAGCCACAAAAAAGACATAACCAAGACAACCACAGAAACACTTTAAACCCTAAACCTTAGCATTTGGCATGGAAAAAATTTATAACAGAAAAGAAAAGAAAATAACACAATAAAAATGCTTTTAAGCCACGGCAAAATCAGATTAATCTTCCCATTTTTTCCCCTACGTAAGAACTTTTGCGACATGAGAGAGAGTGATTACCTCTAATCTGTTGGGTGGTTTGAGAACTACTGCCAAATAGTGGGTGATAGTGGCTGGCGGTGGTTTGGCTATTCGGGTTCCTACACTCCAATTAATGGGAAAAGAGAATGAGTGAAAGGGGACAGAAAGGGAACGAGACAGAGACGACTCACTGTGATAGCAGTAGCAGCAAGGCCGACTGCAATGGTGGTGGTAGATGGCACCAGAAAGTGGAGGTCGATGGTTCCTACAATCTAATCAATTAAGGGAGAGCAAGAGAGAGAGGTCAGAGAGCGAAAAGGGGGGGTCCAGAAAGAGACACAGAAAGAGGGAGATCGGCTGAAATGTGAAACAAAATTTAGGGCAAACGGGGGGAAGGGGAATGCAATTCGCTCCCAACCAAAACAGAGAGAGAGAGAGAGAGAGAGAGAGAGAGGACTCACTGTGATAGCAGCAGCAAGGCCGATTGCGACGGCCGATGATTGTAGATGGCACCAGAATTTGGGGTCGATGATGGTAGATGGTTCCTGCAATCGAATCAATGGAGAGAGAGAGAGGTCAGAGAGCGAGAATGGGGAGGTCGAGAGAGAGAATCAGAAAGAGGGAGATAGCGGCTATGAAACAAATTTAGGGCAATCGGGGGAAAAGGGAAATGGATTTTGCGCCCAACCAACATGACGTCGTTTTGGTTAATTAAATAGCCTTTAATACCTGAAAAATAGGTAAGTTGCATATGGGTATTAGCCACGGGGGTATGCCGTTGCAAACGCACCCCTTAAGCCGTAGTGAATACTTTTTTGCGACTAACAATTGCCACGGCTCCCTATCGCGTCACAAATACATTGTATTTGAGTCAACTTATTTGCGATGGGACTTTGCCGATGCAAAAAATCAGCTTTTGTGACGGCAATGTGTGCCGTCGCTAATAACGTGAGGCAAAAGGACTGTTTTCTAATAGTGCTAGTTGACTTTAATACCAAGGAAGTGTGCCATCAAGCCTATGTCGGTCATCTCAAATTTCTTCATCATAATCTTCTTGAAGACTTCAAACATGGATGAATTGCTGCATGTAAAGATTAAATCATCCACGTATAAATATACGAACAACATACCTCCTGAGTCTTTCTTCACGCATAACGAATGCTCATATGGACATTATTTGAATCCATTCTGTTGAAAGTAGTTATCGATGCAGTGTTCCACGCTTAGGGGGCTTGTTTAAGCCCATAGAGAGTTTTCTTCAATTTGTACACTTCATCTTCATGCCCTTCTCGTATATATCCAGGTGGCTGCTCGACATATATTTCTTCTCCAAGATAGCCATTGAAGAATGTTGTCTTGACATCAAGTTAATAGATTTTCTATTTATGTTGTGCAGTTAGTGATATCACAAGTCTAATAATTTCCAGACGGGCAACAGGAGCAAATACTTCACCATAGTCAATTTCAGCTCTTTGCTTGTTTACAACTAGTTTTTTTTTGTACCTCTGCACTTCTTGTGAAACCCTAATCTCATATTTTTATAATTAGTTGAATTGCATCGTAAACGTAGTTAAATTAGTTTATTTAATTTAATTTACATTTATTGCATAGTTAATTATAAATTGTGTGTGCCACTTGTATCATTTTATTAGTGGTAAGTTAAATGGTTAAATGGTGAAACATTGGTGAGTGGGTATAATAAGTAAATGTATAAAATACCTAAAATATTAGAAGTGGGTGTATAAAATACCTAAGGGGGGTGAGTTATATATTATTATGTTTCTAATGAAGTTAATTGAGAGGAGGGGAGGGTGTCGGTGAAGAGAAAGGGAGAAAGATGACAAGAGGAGATAAGAAGGCAAATGAAGAAAGAAAAGGAAGAAAAAGAAAGAAAAAAACAAGAATGGTGGGGGGTGAGTGGTTAGCATGATGGGAGGGAGAAGAGAGGAAAGATAGCTGCCATTATAGAGAGAGAGAGGAGAGAGAGAGAGAGAGAGAGAGAGAGAGATATAGAGTTATAGAGAGAGAGAGAAGCTTGAAGACAGAAGGAGCAATCAGTGGAAAAGAGGAAGAAGAAGAAAAGAGGGGAAAAATCTAAGGAACCTTTCTTGCACTTTGTTTTCCTCATCTAAGGTGAGTATCATGCTTGTTTCATCCTATTTCTCTAATTATTACATGTTGTATGAGTCATGCCATGGAAGGAAGAGGATGGAGGTGAGATCTTCCATGGTAAAAACTTAAAATCACCCATGGCAGCCCTAACAGAGTATTCTCTATGAAAATGCTACTGTTTAGAGACATTTCGACCTAGCTAAAAATTTTATTTGTGGCTGAATTTTTGAACACTGAAATTTAGAGTTATGAGGATCATTTGGGCTTTGGATTCACTTAAAAATGTTGTAATTTCGAATTATGGCGAATTTTTGAAATGGGACTGTCCCTGCAGATTTTTGATGGCCAGATCTGTAACCTCTGGTTTGACAGAGCATTCGACCAAGTTAGAGTAACCCAAAAATTATGAAATTTTTACTGTATCTAGAATAAAAGTTAATGATAATCTGTACCAAATTTCAGATCATTTAGATGTCGTTTACCTATGTTATTAATTTATCAAAGATAGACTATTTACTGCTGAATTCGAGTTTCTGCAGCACTGCCCTGTATTTGAAAATACCAAATAAATACTTAGGCATGTTCAAAAAATGTACAATTTGGTCTGGATACTCTTTGATATGTCTAGTTGGTATTTCTAAAGTTTTAAAATTTTTGGGCATAAGCCCACGAAGTTATGTCTAGATTATGAAGCCTGTGTCAGTTTTGGCAGATTAGAGGACTTGGTGTATTTTAGTATTTTTCAGCTCTAACTTTACATTGGGAGTGTGATTGAGATTAGCATATCGTAGTACTAATATATAATTTCAGTGTTATAACTTATTTGTATAGACATTATAGCTATGATTATTGGAGTATACATTGAGTTTCCTAAACTAATACGGTTGTGGTGATAGGAGCTAACGGAGAGCAAGATCCTTCAACGTCAACCCTAAAGTGATCTTTGACATAGTGTGTGTGCGGTGACAGGTGGCATCATAGGATAATCTTATTCATATAGAAGTAAATATATCTTGCTTGTGTTATTATCTATGTTGGTGTTAATTGTGGGATTGTGAGATAACTTTATTCATGTTAAATGCATTGTGTATTTTCTTTATGTATAATGGTGGTGAATGCATATGAGGTGTTGAAGGTGTTTATATATGAGGTGAAATTGGTATTATATGAAAAGTTATGTGGAGACATTTATGATTTTATATATATGGTGGCATTACATACCATTCATATTGTATACCTTGCATTGCACTGGAGAGAGTTAACCATGGTGGGTTAACCAAGGCTTAGTCACGGTGGACTAGCTTAGGGGTGCCACGGTGGGCATTCCTTGATAACGCGTCATCTATATATTGGGCCAACGTTATCTAAAATTGCGCGCACATGTGGGTGATATATGCATTGCATTGAGACATCCATGATATAGATATATATTAATCATTTCTACCTGTATGCATTTGAGTGTTTATTATCATTCTTTATGAGTTTAATTATCTACCGTGAGCATGTTGACAATTAGCTCACACCCACACAGACTGTCTTGACAAGTAACTTGGAGATGATGGTTTGGTTCACTACAGTCTTGATTCTTGCCGTGGTGGCAATCATGTCGATGTCAGGATGTCGAGTCACGGGGCTTTGGACAGCTCCATTGTCTTACTTTCAGTTTCATGGTTGTATTTTATATAGACGTTGGGTTTTGGTGTTATGTTTTAACTTTGTATAATGGTAAAGAATTTTGTGAAAGGATGTTGATTATTTTACAGTGGTAATGTATTCCTTTGGAGAGTTTATTATATTTTCCTCATTGTATTCTTTATTCCGCTGCGTTCTTTTATTTTTGAGTATGGGTTAAGGTGTCGTTCGCAGGTACGGTGATTTGTGCGATCACGCCTCACCTAATGTGACATAATTAATGTTTAATTGGGTTGGGGGTGTGACACTTCTCCTTGTACATTCTTCTTGATCTTATACACCCACTTGACACCAATTGGTTTTTGTCCTTTGGGTAGACTAATGAGCTTCCATGTGTTATTCTTCTCAATGGAATGGATTTCATCATCCATCGTTTTCTTCCATTTGCAGTTGTGGATGCTTCTTCAAAAAGAGAGGTTCACTATCAACAAAAAGATAAAATAGTTGTAAATTATCACCTTATACTTCAGTAGCCTCATATATCTCTCTAAGGCTTCTTGTCTTCCTTGGTCTTTCACTTGAACTTGCTTCTGAAGGTGATAATGACGATGTTAATGCAAACGATCCAAGTGGCGGAGTTCGTGGTCCCTTTCTTCTTTTCTTGGCTGTTTACTCTGCTATTGAGTTTCTTCTTCTTCAAGGATTAGTTCCATATCCTTGATTGCTTTAGCAATTCCCTAATTCCAAGCTTGATCTTCTTCAAAGATTACATCCCTGTTTATTATTTTTTTCTTGGTTATAGGATTGTACAACTTGTATCCCATCGTTCTGTCTCCATGTCCAACAAAGATATATTTTTGTCCTTTGTCATCTAGCTTGGTTCTTTTTGCTTATGGGATTCCTTTATATGTAATGCAACTAAATACTCTCAAATGATTAGCATTAGGCTTGTATGAGCTCTACACCTCTTCTAGTGTCACATTTTGTAGACTCCTGGTTGGATAACAATTCAACAGTTAAATTGATGTTGCCACAACTTCAACCCAAAATTCCTTAGGCAATTTCTTGTCTTTGAGCATGCTCCTTGCCATATTCAAGATTATGTGGTTTCTTCCTTCAGCCACATTATTTAGCTGAGGTGTATAAACTGGTGTAAACTAATATATAATGTCATTCTTCTTGCAAAAATCTTCAAAAACATTAAAAGTGTATTCCCCTCCTTGGTCTTACTGCAACATCTGTATATAATAGCCGCTTTGTTTTTCAACAAGCGTCTTGAACTCCTTAAATACGTTGAACACCTTGGATTTTCTCTTCAGGAAGTATACCCATGCCTTCCTACTATAATCATCAATAAATATGAGAAAATACCTATTTTGTCCATTTGTCATTAGCTTTAATGAGCCACACACGTCTGTGTGTATAAGCTTCAACGACTGCCTCGCTCTCTAACTTGACTGTCTTACAGATTTTGTTCTTGCATGCTTACCAAGAATACAACTTTCACATACTTCATTTGGATTATGAATATATGGCAATCCTCTCACCATCCTCTTGCTTGACAATAGTCTCAACCCTTCGAAGTTAAGATGTCCAAACCTCAAACACCATAGCCAGTCTTTATCATTCACAATAGCATTCAGACATTTTACCGAGTCATGCCAAATGTATAAAGCAAACATCTTATTTTTGGACATTTTCACTCGAGCGATCAGATTTTCTTTGGCATCTTCAATGGTCAATTATGAATCCTTCATTCAAATATCATAACCCCTTTCTAGGAGTTGTCCTAGACTCAACAGATTCTTCTTCATATATAGAACATAATAAACATCAGATATATAGCTATGACTACCATCTTTGAGCTTGATTAAGATGTTACCTCTTCCTTTCACAGAAACTTTAAAGAGGTTGTCGAAAGAAACTTCTCATTGGATTGTTTCTTTAAGCTCAACAAACTTGTGTTTCTTCCCACACATATGATTGTTAGCTCATTTGTCTAAGAACCATACATCCTCATCTTCTGTCATTGTACTATGAGCCATTAACACCATGGGGTTTGGCTCATTTGTCTCTGCGAGATTAACTTGTTCGCCAACCTCATTCCTCGAATTCTTTGCATAGCACTCTAAGCTATAATGCCCATAACCGTGATAGTTGTAGCACTGCACATTTCTCTTGTCATAGGTCTGATGGTTATTGTAACCACCTCTTATTCCTCGTCCTCTTCCTGTAGGGACAATGTGTTGTTGGTTTCTTCCTCTTTCTCTTCCTCCATTATAGCCTTGTCCACCATAGTTGTGAGTTCTTCCACCTCTTCCTCTATAATCAGAACTTCATCCTCTATAGCCTCGACCTTTGCTTAAATATGCTAGTGACGTATCTCTTTTCTCCTCTTGGCTTTCTTGAATTGTCAACTTTGATTGAAAAACTTGCTCCAATGATTTTATTGAGGCCTTTGTGTTGATTCTTTGCTCATGAATATCCAGAGTAGCCATTAGCTCATCAATAGTCATCACAGTGAGGTCTTTTGATTCCTTAATTGCTACAACTCAAACTTTGAATTCAACGATCGAAGAATTTTCTCGAGTACCTAGACGTCGTTGATCTTTTCACCATATCGTCTAATGTTGTTGACAATGGTCAAAATTCTAGTAAAATAATCAGAAATTGACTTATTCTCTTGCATCTCCAATACTTCAAATTCACATCTCAACATTTGAAGGCGAATTCTTATTATCTTATCAATACCTAGAAATGAGTTTCGAAATATATCTCTGGCTTCTTTTGAACTAGTGACAGAAGAGATCTTTTCAAAATTGGCTTCATCAAGGGCTTGGTATATCAGGTACAATGCTTTTTTATCCTTCTTTCTTGCTTCTCTGAATGTTGCTTTCGTCGTCTCACTCAAAATATCTTCTACAGCTCTAGAGGCTAGTTCTAAATAGCCTCATTCAACAATATCCCATAAATCCTGTAAACCAATGAGTACTTTCATTTGAATACTCCAGTTCTTATAATTTTCTTTGCCTAATCGAGGAAGTTGAGGCTGAAAGAAATTACTTAAACTTGCCATATTTCACTTAATAGGGACTCAAGTGAATATTTTTAAATTTTCAGGGATTAATCTAAAATATTAAAATTTTAGGGGCCAATATGAATTAGACCAAACTTGGGGGCCAATCTGCAATTAGGCAAAATTTTAGGGGCCAACTTGTAATTAACCAAACTTAGGGGTCGACCTGCAATTATAGAAATTGTGTCAACAGGTTCACTATAGCAGTCCTATAGCAGTACTATAGCAATGACGTCACTTCGTCTTCCCAGGCGAGTACTTCACTGGTGGGAACTCGCTCAAAAACTGTACAAGCTCTGTTTTTTATGCCGTTTAGGGCGTTAAACTAGTGTTAACAAGGCAAAGACTCTGGTGTGCTCGAAACACAGTTTAAAGCAACTGTAATTTTTGACCCAAGAGCAAAATTGCTTAACCTAGGCTCTAATGCCACTGTAGGATGGAGGAGAAGTTTTAACCACTTATGGTAATTGAATTACAAACACTCAATGTGTAAAACACAACTAGAAACAACTCTTTTATTCAAATCTGAAAATATTACAGAAAAATTATCTTCTCTGTTTTTCTTTCTAACTCACTTCTCCTCCTTTCTAAATTGATACAATAACACAAAAGGGCTCTCCCTATTTATAGATAAAATTTAAAGTGTGAATATAGAGTGTAAATGAAGAATATGAAGATGGTTGCTTTTCTTCTTCAATGGCAGCTTCAACAATGGTTGGCTCCTTCATTTTGTCAAGTTTACACTTTCAATACAATTTATAAAAATCGCACCCACGCATTTTCTCTCTATAAAAACATAGAGACTTAACAGAAAAATAGACGAATTACAGTGATTTTCTTATAAATTTTGGAGGTGTTGAATAGGGCTAGGAACATAGTGGTTATGATTGGGTTACAGTAATGTGGAGTCTAGTTCGATAATGGAGAACGGATGGACAGATGGAGTGTTTGCTTACAAAAATATGATAAGATGGGAATACAATTATTCACAAGGGTAATAAAGTAAAAATATATATATTTTTTTTTTTGTTAGCAGATATTACACAACAATTCTAACAGGGGAAGTCAGAGTCATTTCAAAAACTAAAGGGGAGCTCTCTATTATTGTCAATAACCTCACGGTAGGTTAATGTAATTTACCCTACTATTTTTAAAATATAAAAGCTCCACATTAATAAGTTAATAATAAATGAAAATTTATCTTTCTCATTGATTTATACATTTTTAAACTATTCTCGAAGAAAAAGAAATCTTCCCTACGAAGTTTTTTTTTTTTTTTTTTTTTGGTACATTGGAAGGGATTACAAAGGGGAGGGCATAAGCTAGGGAGGGAATGTGGAGACTAAAAATCAAACCATTAACCTTTTTAAGAAATGTCAGGATGCTGGCCAACTAGCCTAGTCCTGGTTAATTTCACTATAGAGTTTTGCCTTCTTGAAACAACGAAAACTTGGTTGGGTCTTTGAGTTGATTTTATAGTGCTCCCAATTATGGATCCAAATTGGTCAGAATAAGTAAAGAACTTTAATAATACAAAGATAGAATCATTAACAATTATGTACTGATGTATATATATGTTACAGTGAACACTGAACACAAACATATGGTAAATTTAATTTGGTTTTGTTGTACCGTCAAGACTCTAATAGAGTCCAAATGAAAAACAATTTATTTACTAAATGAAAATGCAATTCATTCAAAAAAATTAGTATAGAAAATTATTTTTAAATGGTGTGGTGATGATATTTTTATAAGCGTAATATTGTATTAATAAAAAATTCATACATAATTTATCACCAAAATGATATGACTAACTTGAGCCTATCATTTTAAATTAAAAACCACTAATATATCAATTAATTACAAAATTATTATCGCCACATCATTATGGTGTAGAATTTAGTACAAAAATTCTTGAAGAAAAGTAATTTTTTCTATTATCAAAAGTTATGGATATTTTATTTAAAGTGAAAGGCTTTTATATTTTTTTTTAAGTACTCTCATTTAATTACATCATTCTAGATACATAGTATTATACTTTACTAACAGTAGGCCGGGCAAATTTAACTATCAATTTCACCCTTTTAAAACTTATGCAAACCCTCTCAAATTTATTGATGAACTTAATTGGGTTACATCATGCAAGCCCAATTATAAACGTGTACCCATTGGATAACCTAAAAGATTGTTAAAAAAACACAAATTACCGGCTGTCGTTGCCTTATCCACGGTGCAGTACTACTTATTTCAAAGCTTGCCAAAGACCATTATGGCCGTTCATTGGCTGAATCTCTGATTTTTACTAGCATGTATACGGTGGTGGGTGTGCATGCCGTATATATATATTGTGCAGTATATAATTCTTCTCTTATTCTGTGATTTGAAAGATGCAGATTGAAGAGCTACAGTATACAGAATGTGAATGTCTTATTTAGAATGAAATTCAAATATCAACTATATAAATATGATGGACATATATATATATATATATAGGCAATTGCTCCACCCATGAGTTATCCTTCACCACCGCCCTCAACTCAAACCCACGCAGCGACGAAAAAAGCAAATGCCTTCGCCTTTTTTACTACGCTGATTCTCATCTCCTTTTTTTGTCTGTATATTTAGTAGCGTGATCCAGCTTTGCAAATGAATGGTCCTACTTCTCTCTCTCGATTTCTACTATTTAGTAATTTGGCTATGGTTATTCAACCAAAAAAATTGTCTGTATATTTAGTAGCGTGATCCAGCTTTGCAAATGAATGGTCCTACTTCTCTCTCTTGATTTCTACTATTTAGTAATTTGGCTATGGTTATTCAACGAAAAAAATAGAAACGGTTGGTTGTAGCAATAGCAGCATTCAGTAATTTGGGAAGGAAAACAAATATATGCATATTATATATATATATATATAGACTCTCTACCATCCAAAATGCAGAGAGTGAGGTTTGTAGGATCATAGCATTGAATCGAGAATTATAAGATCTAACAAAAAAAAAATACATGATAATTTCTATATGAAGAATATTTCTGTATAAGCCTCAATTGTGCAAAGAAATAAACAAAAATATAAAATTATAATAAATTACATAAATTTAGACAAAGATAGGTCAAATTTGAGTTCATAGATTTAAATTAAGACATTAGTGACCCTCTAATATTCAACCCACGTGTTAATTGGACGAGATTGAGTTTAAACTATTTAAGCTTAAACCCATTTAAGTCCGTCCAAACCTATCCATTTGTCACCCCTAACTAAAAGTAATTTCTTAACAAATACCAATTAATGGGCTTAGCTATTTGCAATACATCCCCTAATCCTGGGCTTGCTGTAGAATATCATGTTATAGATTAGGCTGAGATTGCAGATCTAAACTCAGTTTTCTAGTACGAGGCCCAGCCCATGTTTGTTGCAATGTATACAAAAACTCTTTCTCTTCAAACACCTATTTAGGTAGTTGACATTCGGAATGTTTGCCATTCTAAGAGGGAGTTGAAAAAGCAATCTTTTTTGTGATTTTGCTATGTTTGGCAGAATAGGGTTATTCAAAAATACGTTCGATCTGCCAACTTAATCAATCTAGCTCAACGCACTGACATCTGGTCAATTTCACTTATTAATTTGGATAGGTAACGGTTGAGGTTTGTAAATTTTAAATTTTTTTCAATTTAGGTGTCGGGCCTTTATTACTTTCACCGGTTTAAACTGACTTGACCCGACCCAACATTTAAGAGATAAACCTTGTTATATTACACATGAGATTATACCTTTATCTTTTTAGAAGCTTTATCTATTCCTCTGGGACTCAATTATTAAGTATTATTGTTGTACCTAATATCTATTAGACTACCAATATATGAATTTAAGTCAGCACTTTTTATTTTTGTTCATTTGATTCACCAACCCAACTCAAATCGAACCAACCAAACCAACCGGATCAGAAACCGAGACCAAATAGATTTCAATGTTTCCTATCGCAGAATTTGCAAAGCAAAAACGCATCCGTAAACATGTTTTTAAGGTTCTGTAACCAATTTGCAAAGCGAAAACGCATCCGTAAACATGTTTTCAGAATAAAAATGTCTATAGAGCGAATGTATATATATACATTTCTACGTTAATATATTTGAATATAAATTTATATTTATATTTATTTACTTAAATAATAAAAATTATGCATGAATTTATTAAAATAAATCTAAATTTATAGTATTTAAATTAAATTAAAGAAAACACAATAGTCACATAATTTATTTTCTTAATTACCAAAAAATGTAAAATCTTAATAAAATATGTTTTATTTTGTATTATAGCACCATAAAATTACAAGTGACTACTAACTATTGCTTCAAACTATATGCGAAGATTAGACTATTGCAGATTGACAATTTAAACATTTGAGTGTGAGAATTTGCTTTCAATTTGTTAATTTGATGATTAGAGCGCATTTTGTTCATCGATTGAAAGAATTGGGTTACTTTGCACTTCTCTTTCCATTTCAAACTAAATTTTGAAAATTTAATCATTTGAGATTTAGAATTTGACCATTTACAGTGCGAGATTTGACAGGTATTTCTTTGAATTTGCCAGTTCAAGATTGTGTTTCTAGTTTTTAGATTAAAAATTAGTGAATAAAAATCATAAACTTAAATTAAAAGCCAGAAAAAAACAAAACACATTCAAACAAAGGAAAAAAGAAAGAAGACAAAAAAAGGTTATTTTTGGGTCAGTTTTTGTTTTTGTACATCAAACCAAGGCCACCTCCCTATTGAAAATCCAGCTGAAGCTCACTCCGTGCTGCTCCATCTTCCGCGCCCGCTCATCGGCTCGCTCCTGCAGCTTCCTGATCTTCGGCGCTAACCGACACACGAACTCCTGTGCGCTCCTTCCCTCAGCCGTCAACCCCTCCACCTTCTCCAACCTCCACCGTCTGATCAAAAACTCCAGAATGTCCGCATAATCATGAGCCGTGTAAACCCCGATCCTCTGCGCCACAGCTGAGAAGTGCTCGAAGAGCCGCCGGTCTCTCCCATCGTACATCAGGTGTGCTGGCATGGTGATCTTCTTCCTCATCATGTCCGCTATGGCTAGCATGGCCCCACTGGGGTCCACCTCCAAGAGCTTCTCGACGATCCGGGCGTAGGCGTTCTCGTGGCGCTTCTCGTCCGATGCGATGGTCCCGCATATGCGCGCCAGCACCGGATCCCCGCCCTCCTTGGCTAGGCGCGCCGTGTTGCCGTGAGAGATGAACGTGGCGCGCTCTTGGAATGATGTGTACACGAAGCCCAAGTAGGGGTTATTCTCTGTCCCCGGGTCCTGTGAAGCCACAGACAAATGCATGGATTTTGGGATCGATCGTACGGCTCAAAAGTCAGGAATTCAACAAAAAATAAAAAATACTACTAAAAAATATTTCTTGTACTACGGGTAGTAATAGTAGTATCTATACATTTTCTTCCGTACGAAAATTTTACTAATTACTTCATGGTTAGTTCAAGAGGTTTTTATGATATCACTGGCAAAAGCCAAGCAATTAAAAAAAAGTAAATAAATCTATTACAATTTATAATGTGTTGTATTTCTTCTAATATCTTTATTGAAAAATTGTCTTTTAAAAACTTTATTCCAAAAACTCACCAGAATAATGTAACACTCCTATTTTTGTAATTAAAAATCATTATGATGAGTATGTTATTTTAAAATTAAATATTCTCATTTAATCACATTATTCTGTAAAAAAATTATCTAAGAATTTTTAAATCGTATAATATTTACCATTTTATTCAAAACATTTTTAAGCCATTCTTGATGGTACAGATAAATAAACTTTATGTAGTCAAAACTCAATAAAATTTTTAAGGTTTCAAGGAGCCACAATTAAGAACTCACCATGCCAGCTCCAATTAAGTATTGCACGGTCCTCTCAATCATCAACATGTCAACCCGACCCGACAGATACAGATACGTTCTGAGCAAATCACCATGCCGGTTCTCCTCCGCAGTCCAGGACCGGTTCCAGACGGCCCACGGGCATGGGCTCGCCCCGGTCTCATCTCGGACTCCATCAAGCGTGTTGATCATGGTCTGGTACGTGGGCAGTGCATCTTCCGTGATCATATCACCCACCAGCACGACAAAGTACTCGTCGGGCAGGCCACAAGTCCGGTCACGGAGGACCCGGACCTCTTCAGCAAAGGAGTCGGACGGAAATCTCGGGTCGGGTAAGAAATCCTGGGGTTGCCAGCACTCTTCGACGGGCTTGAGGAGGGGTAGGACGCACTGGGTGGCCCAGCTCTCCAGTGACTTGAAGACCTCCGCCTTTTCCGGAGGCAATGAGTGGGTCACCCGGGGACGCAATGCTGGTGGTGGTGCCACGGCGGAGATGGGCGGTGGCCGCCGAGAAGATAGAGTAGGGTGGTTTGGTGGTGTGGGGCGGTGGTGGGTCAAGCCGTGGCCAGCTGGGATCCATGCAAGAGGGTGCGTGAAGCGTGAGAGTACTGAGGACTGCATGGCCTTCTCTCGCTGTGGTTTTGGGCCTTGCAAAGTGGAGAGTAACAGTGAGGAGGTGCCTAAATTTATAAGAGTTCATGTTACATATTTGACCTTTCAAGTCCTTTTATTACAGCTATGCCATAAGTATATATTTCAATTTTCAAAGTCTTCACGTTCATATTTGAATTACCAAGTAGTCCCTATTCTTCTTTTTATCAATTTCTTATCATCCTCTTATTCGAAGTATGAGAAAATGAAAGCTCAATCCATAGCCCTCTATGCTTTTAGTACGTTCTTTAATTTAACAAAAAAAAAAATTCAAAACCAAATGAACAAAAAAGTAAAATGAATAACGACCCTGATCTCACTCAAGAAATATTTTTAAGTATAGTGTGGCACTAGTGGTATAAAAAATAAAAAAAAACAGGTTATATTTTGTTAACAAAAGAACTTAAAAGTAAACGAATTAAATAAGAAACAAATATTATTAAAGGGTTTTTCTTGCAATCTGGTGTCTTGAACATATAATCAATTTGCGAGGGCATTTTTTGGTATTAGGGAAACTAGGGGTGCAGTGGTTTTGAGAGAGAGAGAGAGAGAGAATTGAGCGCAAAACTGTGGATTTTTACTAAAGGAAAGGGCAGTTGAAAATCAGGTAGGTGGGAAGATTTGATTATACACCGGCGGATGTGGTTGAAATGCTTTTGTGACACACGGCAGCTTCGAATCACACTGCATCAAGCTAATAAATATTTTAATTAAAAAAATGCTATTTTTAAATATATATATATATATATAAAGAAAATCCCATCAGAATAATGTAAGAGGAAAAATTTTGTAACTAAAACTCATCGATATTTTGTTTTAAAATAAACGAGAGTTTAAAACCTGAAAGTATTGCTAGAATACGAAAATGCTACAACTTTCATTTAACCATTTCATTTTGATGATAAATTCTGTATGAAATTTATAGTTATATAGCATTACTCTTTTAATTACACCGAGGAAAAATGATATTCTTCTATAAAATTTGTACAGAAAATTTTACAAAAATAATGTGGATGTGAAATTATTATAATTAAAAGCCATGTATTTTGTTTTAAAATGAATAGGCTTTATCCAATCATATCATTTATTTATAAATTCTGTATGTATTTTATGTTTGCACTCAACACTGTCACAAATTTAAGACCTCCGAAACCCCTCTCTCTCTCTCTCTCTCTCTCTCTCTCTCTCTCTCTCTCTCTCTCAATTTTCTGTTACATTAGTCTTCGATTAGCTGCAACAACAGCAATGGCAATTTGTGCACTCAAACTAACAGAATTTCTTAACTTATTCCAAGTGTTCTTAACCTAATTTAGACATTCTGTTATTTATAAATTGGAACCTTGAGGCGCTTTTGTTTCACCATGAAAGGGGACTAGTAATAAATTAATAATCCAGTGACCGGCATTATTCTAGTAGGTTCAGTTGCTCAAAACAAAAAATGTTATGTGTATACCTGATAGTCCCAGTCTTCACGTGTATACCTTGAAAATAATAACTACATAATCAAAAAATGTTGAAATGGCAGTTTCCTCTTTTACTTTGCCTAAAACTTTGTAATTTTCCATCTAATCCTTAATAAAATTATTCTAATTTGAATTTGGGTTTCCAGTTCAAGAAAATAAAAAGCGGAAATTTGTTTGAACATTTAGCACTACAGTAGGTGAGCCAAGCCAAACCCCCCCTAGATTTGGCAAGATTCGAAATTATTAGAGTCTAAGAGTTGGTGAACGTTATTACAAATAATTCACAAGAATAAACATTTTTATATGGGCCGATGCTAAATAAGATTGTTATGAACCTAACAAAGGAATGCATATACATAGCATGAAACAAGAGTTCGATCGGAGTAAAGTGTCTGAGAAATATGCCAAAGATTGAAAACAAAGATTGAAGTTCATAAGCAGGTAGAAAATCACAGCAGCCTAAAGCAAACGAATGCACTCCCACAGCATTTATACAATTGAAAGGCACAATGGTAGCAAGTTTATAATGACAAATCCGAAAACAGAGATACAGCCATGTCATTACACAATAAATTGTGTTTATTTTGCCATGTCATTCCGAATTACCATAAGATCAGGTTGAAACTTTTAACCATTTAAGAAATTAATCTGTAATCAGGGCTTGTGCTCCAGATGATGGTGATGATTTGAACTGGAAGTGAATGCTCCTTCCTCAAGGACACGGGGAATGTTGCCTGCAGATTTGTTATCATGCATAACTCGATCATCAAACTTCTCGTTCTTCTGGATCTCTTCTTCAACATGCACATCATCCTCGATAGATAGCACCACAGCTTGCGCTCCGTGTGGACCTGGCACGACTGCCTCCTTCACCTTTAAGTGTTCATCAACATGAACGATATCAGTTTCTTGTACCATCTTCTTCTCCTTCTTCTTCTTGATGAAACAACAGAGAGCAATCACAAGGAATGCAAGGAAAAAAAGACCACCAAACGAGACAAAAACAATAACTATGACAGTGGAATCATTGTCCGGTGATAATGGAGGTGGTGGCGGAATGATATGAGGAGGTGATGGTGGTGGCATTGAGTGACTCGGGGGTTTTGCTGCAGGAGGTGGTGGGGGGAGGAAAATGTGGGAAATCAAAGTTATTTAGAGGAGAGATCCTTGAATGTTGGGTAAAAGCTCTGACATTTATGGATTAGCTTGATGTGGAGAAGGCAGTATTACTTGTGGGTGCTTATTTGTAGTGAGGCCCTGATGATGTTTGTCTATTAGACATTTACCATGCTTTCAAGTTTCCCAAGACTTGACACTCATGCTAAGATATGAATTGATGTTTTCCTTGATTGCACTGGAAGACACTCCTCAAAGCTTCCCTTGTTTGATTTATGGAAAACACTTTCAAAGCTTCCCTTGTTTAATTTGCGAGGCTTTTCTGCCTAAACCACACTATATGGATATTTGATGGATGAATGATGCATGTGTGTGAATGTGTGCTTCGTAGGATGGTCAGCTATAAACCAGCTACTTAACCTTTATCGCGAATTGAAAACAGTACAGAAAATTAGAAACTAATAGAATCTATTGGCACATGTTGAATACATAATTTCAAAGCAAAAAAAAAATTTGGCAGAGATACGAGAAAATAATTTACTTAGATGCTCTAATCTTCATTGAAGGGAAACCCTCTCCTGTGAAAGCAGATACGAGAAAAGAATTTCATTCCACATATCAGGTACACCAGGCAAGCACCAATGGCTACAATCAGGGACCGATGGATTGTCACTCCAGGCACCCACATGTGCATCACTTCGGAATGCACCCATTGGAGTAACATGCAGTGCCGTTACTGGAACTGATAAATTCTTCACCATATTCTGTATGATGTCTGAAAATGGGCTTCGCTCCCTGCCTTTGGTTTTTGACAAAGGCAGGCGAGTCACTTTGCACATCTGTCGGGTTCGACCACTGGTTCAGATAGAAGCATCAATGTCAGTCAACTATCTTATAGGGTTATTTGTATGTAATGTGGTAAATACATAAATATTAACAAGGAAGTATAACAAGGTTTTAAAATCAAAGATTCAATCAAAGGAAAAGTAAATGGCTACTAGCTCTATGGGAGGTTTTTGCACAAGTAATATGCTATGGAAGTGTCATAGGATAACAAGTAAACAGGATAGCACTAATTCTGGTGCACATACAAATGATATTGACTACAGCAGCACAGCTCTAAGATGAGAGAACATCCAATTCAGGGCAAAAGATGAAAGATAGATTCATAGTTGGGGCAAGCAATCCACAAAAGCAACCAAAAACATAGTTTCATTATATATGGCATTTCACTGAAATAGATTCTGTTGGATTAAATATGATTAAAAAGTATGACATCAATTTGCCTTCAGCTTAGGACAACTTCATGCAGTTACCAATATGGTTTGGCAGCCAGCAACTGAACTCACCTCCAATGAGAGGACTCAAAAGTCCGAAAGAATACTCGTGTCTTATTTGTGTTGACCATATTCTCGATCCAAGATGCCCAAGTGGCTAATGCAGTTTTGAAGGCAGCAGTTATTGACATCCCAAGCTTCATCCTTCCACCAGCCTGGAAATAGCAGCCCCTGTCTGAGCAAACTTATTAGAAGCATTCTGCAGAATCACTAGTAGAAAGCACAGTCTAGTTTGTAAAAGCAAATCCAACCGTTTTTGCAGTTTTGAAACCTGAAGAATGCACAATGGAGATCCCATAATACATTGCAAAAGGCAATGCTGCTCCTTAAATTTTCAACGGTCCAGGATTATGTTTAGGTTGCAATGGTAGTCATAATCGGATCAACATGGTGAAGATAAGTCAGAGAGAGAAAGATAGAGATAAATGCATGACATCACCACTACATGAACAAGGCTTCAGTTTTACAGGCTACATGAAATTTTAAAAGATAACACATTTTCTAATTAATACAGGAAGAAACACGTGCCTCTCTCTTCATGTACATTCCTTATAGTACAAGAACAACGACAGTGGCTTATGTTACACTAATTTCCTTTGACACTACCCATTTTCTTTCTGCTGTTAGATATCTGTAAAACTGAAAGTTCCTAGTGTTATATAACAAAGATAGTAATATTTCAATTCATTAGAGGACTATATTGCTGAATCGCAAATCTGTTTATCTAACAAGGATGAAGATGATTACAAAGTTAAGATGCATTGGAAACTTTATTTTTATTATTCTGTCAACAGTTATCAAATAAAGCACGGAATGCAAAATGTGCACGTGAAATGAGTGTGAAAATAAAGATCTTATAAATAGGACAGAAATTAAGCAATGTAATTCAGGATCCGCATCAACTTGAACATGCAAACACAAAGTGAAAATTGGAGGCATAACAATTGTTTAGAACTGATATGCAACTGTTAATGCACAAGAATAGTTTTGAGAAAAATCCCAAACATCTACTGCGGTAGGCAATGCACAAAAACTAGACAACTTACATTTCAAAAAGCTTCCCTGGTGTCCACCAATGCCCTGAATTAAAGATCAGAATATCAGAATCAATCCATTCTTTGCTGATATCATCCAACATATCAAGTTTAAGGGTTGATTTAGCCCTCTTTGGTGCACGTTTTGGCACGGAGCCAGGCTGCACCAAGAAAACTGAACGGTAAAACTCAACAGTAAAATTGAACGAGCTAAACCGAACACCTAAATACCTAATCTGTTTGCTGATCTTATTCCCATTGACTTCATATACACTCTTCTTATCTTCCACACCAGTCATGAGCAAACATATCATAGACTCCCATTGAGTTCTACTCAATGAATCACCAACAAATACAACCCGTTTCCCACGAAGCTTTTCCAAAGCTGCATATACATTGAACCCTGGGATATCACAATTCTTGGGCTTCCACCTCCATTTAAGATACCCTTTATCTTTCCGGCCATTAGCTAAACAATCGAAACCTCTTTCAGCAAATGGACACTCTGATGCATTGTACAGAGGATAACTCTCATCAGGTATCCATCTTCCAACAAAAAAATCACATTCGCCATTCGAATCAGCGGACTCAGGAATCCCATGATTTTGGATAACTGGGCGAGAACCCGGGAACACATACATATACCCACAAGCCATAGCTAAAAGGAGGCATAAAAAGGGACCAATTACAATGAGTACATTGAATGACTGAAAAACCCGGCTCTTGCAACGGCTCCCAGAAATTGGGTTCCCAAAACTCAAAATCCTTCTAGTGTAAGGCCTCAAGTAGCCAAATAAACTCAAATTTAATCTACTCGCCATTTCATATATTTCAACTAACAACTATGTCTACGCTTACAAAGAACAAATTCAATTGTCAACAACCATGAATCATGAAAATGAAGTTAACCCAGTAACATACCTCCCAAAGAAATTCAAACGCCATCAAACCAATATAATGTCCAACTACTGAATCATTATCAGACACATATCTATTTGGATTCAAGATTAGACACTGAGCGGTGGAAGCAACTCAAGAACCAGACAACGTTAAGTAACACAAAATGAGATTTGAGTGAAGCAAAAATATGGAAGATCTTACAGTTCTATCAACTGGGTATTGGATGAAACCCTAGATCCTGGGGTGGCAGTTGCTGTTAGGAAGTTGGAGCAGCAGTGGAAAATACAGGGGAAGGGGGAGGACACTTTGGTCATTTCGGTTGGTCTGAGAGTGATATCTGAACCACATTGGGTGAGGTTAGTTAGAAAACCAAATTACTCTTGTCGGTGGTTTTTTAGAATCGTATTAGAAAGATGGAGTAATAATCAGATGGTGCCCGTTGTAATGATATTGAAATGTATCCGGGTCTAAGTGGTCAATCAGGAAAAAGTGACTATTTTGGGTTGGGCATGCTAATGCGCGCTGCGCGAAGGCTAGATACCTGATGTTGCCACCTCATCTGGGACGCAGCGGCAGACAATAACTTTTTGTATGCTAGCTTTTTCCTAGTCCGACCAATGTCCACACGTCTAAAGCTTCCTCACGTTTAAGTAGCTAATTGTTGATCAAGTCAAGTGTCACCATTTCTTTATTTCCTAAGTAGTATAGATATATATTATTTTTTGTAAATCCTCGACAACAAAAAAAAAAAAAAAAAAAAAAACCAAATTAACTTGGATTAGTAAAAAATTTTGCAACCCGGTGAGAAACTCATTTGAATTTAGAATTTTCATAGTAACTCGGCTGACTCACTACGAGTCTTGAAACTTCATAAATTTTCATCCAAATTTTAAAAATTTACAAATGAGAAAACAAAATCAATCCTAGGTTTTTTTTTTCATTCCAAATCAAGATTAAATGTTGTTGCATTCAACTGTTGGGTTGCGTGAAATCAAGTATTGACAAAGTAAAATCCTCAAACGTATGTATATCAATACAAGTATATTATAAACATTTGCCCGTTATAATAGGAAGACAAGATTGTAAGGGAATCACTAGTTCCATGCGTTCTAATTCAAAAACACGAATCCGTGTATATTTATTTTAACAAGAGTATTTTTTTTTTTAGCATGTTTTATTTAATTGTACAAAGTATTAAAATTTGTATTCATTAGCAGTGCTAACACGTACTTACAAGGGCACATGTTTTGTGTAATTGTACAAAGCATTCAAAAATTTTAACATGTGTGCCCTTAGGGATAAGGATGGATGGACACTTCCCAATAAAATATAAGTCATCCCAATAAATATGCAGTGGGTGTAAACGAACATTCATTTTCTAGTGGATTCCATTTGAGAGTTTTGGTCTCAATATCATAGTATCCTTGTGTATTAAAACAAAAAATGTTTTTATGTGTAAACTACACTTAACAAATCTAAGAGCCCGGCCACACGGGGAAAAAAGAAGAAAGAGAAAAATGAAACTAAGTCGACTAGAATAACACATGGTTCACATCACAACGAACTCCTTAAAACTAGAAAAGAAATGGAAACAAATTATTGTCAATAGGTAATTTCCAAAAAAAATGAACCACCTTATATTTCTTAATATGATAAATAATGCACGTATGTAATTTCAACAATACTTAGCTGAAGTTAATATCAGCAAGCTTTCAACATCATTGTTGACCTTAAACTTAATAGAATCAATCCTTGAAATATGATCATTAATTCTCATCTACAACAACCCATATTTTTTTAATGGCATTAAAAAAAATTCATCTTTATACCCAATATCATCTTTATTACAGCCTATATTGTTGAGAAGGTGAAAAATATCTTCCACATTCTACACAGCAAGATGGATACTAATTGTAACAACGCTGCTGCAATAATAACATCCGGACAAATAACGACTTCCGAAAATGTGATCCTCAAACAGATCCCTGAGGAAGAGCCGGTAGGATTCCAATTCTTAAAGAATAAATTATTTCCCGAAGTGGTTTTCCCTCCTCACGCGCCCCTTTGTGACCGGTCATAATTTATATAAATGTAAGTGTAAAAGTTTACACGGTTCGTGGACTGCACGAGGAGCATGAACACCCTTCCCCAGTAAGGTCTCTGCTTAAATAACTTGACAGGAGAAGAGCCACCCTCTTAGTCTACAATGTGGAGAAAACATTCAATTTTAGCAACATAACCCTCATCTTTCATCAGTTCTGCCAAATCCTTCAAAACTGCATGTATTTCACCAGCACTGGGATGAAACTTATCCCCTGCAACAAATAGATTTGTCTTCTGTCCCACTACAATCCAGCTACATCCTGGGAACTTCCTCACACCTTTTTCTTTCATCGTCCTCCTCACAGAATTAACCCCCTCCCAGTTGCCCGATGCAGCATGTATGTTAGAAAGCAGCACATAAGGAGAAGAATTTTGGGGTTCTAATTCGATGAGTTTCTCAGCTGCACGCTGCCCTCTTATGTCATCCCCATGTATTCTGCAAGCGCCAAGGAATGTGGCCCAAATCATAGCATCAGGTTCAAATTCTAGTTCGTTAATGAACTCCTCTGCTTCTTCAAGAAAGCCCCATCGGCCAAGAAGATCAATCATGGATGCACAGTGATCTACTCTAGGCTGAATTTGATAGTGATCAATCATGGTATGAAAGATTTGACGGCCTTCAGATACCCTTCCTGCATGACTACATGCAGTGAGAACGCCAAGGAAAGTCACGTCATCAGGCTTCACACGGGTCTGTTTCATCTCATCAAAGGTCCGCAGCGCATCTTCAGCATACCCATTTTTTGCAAATCCAACAATCATTGAGTTCCAAGAAATAACATCATTTTTACTACCCATTTCCAAAAAAACTTGTACTGAACTTTTCACATCCCCACATTTAGAATACATGTCTATCAATGCACTACCCGTTAACTCATCTAAGTCAAAACCAGTATGGAAAATGAGAGAATGGATCTCTCTACCATCTCTCAAAGAAGGTAAGGTTGCACATGCTCTAAGGATACTGGCAAATGTTGCTTGGTCTGGCATGGCATCATACCTTCGCATTTCTCGGTACAACTGCAAAGCCTCCTCACTGCAATCATTTTGAGCATGTCCTGAAATGATAGCAGTCCATAAGACTGCACTCTTTGGATTTGGTAGCTCTGAGAAAAGAATATTTGCATCTGTTTTGCCTTGGGAGTTCATATACATGCCTAAAAGAGAAACACCCAAGAAATCATCATCATATAAAATCCCTGCTTTTAGTATAAAGCAATGGATCTGCCTTCCAAGATTCAGGGTAGAAGGTCCACTACATGCATCCAGAAGGCATGCAAAGGTAACTTCAGATGGTTTCAAACCTTCAGCAAGCATAAAATAAAACAGGCTTACAGCTTTCTCTAAATTGTTTTGAGCATATCCAGCAATCAGAGCATTTGTTGAGACCACACTCCGCGCAGGCATGTAAATGAAAATTTCATATGCACCACCAATGGCCCCACACTTGGCATACATGTCAATAAGAGAGCTTCCACTATAAAGGCTAGTTTCTAAACCATACTTGAATGATAAACAATGTACTTGTTTTCCTTGATCAAGAGCTCGAAGATTTGCACAAGCACTGAGTATACTGGCCAAGGACACTTCATCGGGGGCAACACCATCTGAGTTCATTCTCTGAAACAGTTTGAAGGCCTCTTCCTCATTTTCTTCCTGCACATATCCAACAATAATTGCATTCCAAGAAACATTATCACGGTTCCTCAGTAGCTCAAATTGTTGCCTTGCTGAATCTAGAGCCCCAGATTTAGCATACATATCTACTAAGGCATTTCCAACAAATAAGTTTACTTCAAGTTTGCTCTTGATTATATAAGAATGTAGTTGGCAACCCATTCTTAAGTTTTCCAAGAAACCACATGCACTCAGAATGCTAGTATAGGTATATTCATCAGGATGGAAACCTGAAACCATCATGCTAAAGAATAACTCCATGACTTGAGAGGCGTGCCCATTCTGTGCATAACCTCCAAGCATTGCATTCCAGAGCACAACATTCTTCTCATCCAGAGGATCAAACACTTTCTTTGCAGCTTCCATTTTCTGACACTTGGCATACATATTAATTAAAGAACTTCCCACATAAACATTAGAATCTAACCCTTGTTTCGTTGCCTGAGCATGAACCTGCAAGCCATAGTCAAGATTAACCAAACTTGCAATGGCACTCAAAACACTACCTAATGTGGATCTTGTGGATTTAACACCAGCTTTCCTCATATTTTGGAAATATTTGACAGCTTCCCACTCATCACCTCCCTTGGCATGCCCTGAAATCATCACGTTCCATGCCACAGCATTCGGGTTAGGCATCTGGGAAAACAAGTGGCAAGCGTCATCAAGCCTCGCTAGCCCCATGCAGGCACTTATGACAGTCACAAATGCTACCTGGTCTGGGAAGCGGCCCTGTTTCTGCATATCTTCAAATAATTTCAGTGCCTCCTCAGGAAAACCAATTTGAACATACCCTGCAATAATTGCAGTCCAAGAAACTGTATCGGGGTCCTCAGCACCATCAAATATCCGACGAGCATCAATCACACTATCAAGTTTAGCATACATGTCAATAAGAGAACCTTCACAAAAGGAATTAAACTCAAACCCCGTCTTAATAACATTACAATGAACTTGTTTCCCAAACTCAGCATCCATCAATCTAGCACAAGAAGATAAAAGAACCGCAAAAGTGAACTGATTTGGCGACACCCCACAATCCCGCATAGACCCAAAATGCCGGACGACCTGTTCCAACAATCCCTGCCTAGAGTACATCGACAAAACCGAATTCCAAGCAATTACATCTCTACTCTCAAGTTGATTGAACGCCGCCTCCGCGAACTCCACACTGCCACACTTGGCATACAAATCCACAATTGAATTTCCTAGCTTCCCTCTCGATCCAAGCCCAATTTTCAAGCTCTGTGCATGGACAATTCCATTGGCTTTTGAAGCATAAGCAATTCTTTCGGGCATTTCGTCGAACAATCTGCGGGATTGAATCTGCTTGCATTGTTGCATACATATGTTGAGGAGATGGGTATGTAAACGATGCTCTGAAGTTGAATCAGTTTCAGAGTATAAATTTGGGAGCCTTGCTTCTTGTGGGATTGTAGTGGAATTGGGTTGGTGATGAAAGGAGCGCGAGTTTGGTTTGTTTAATACTCTGAAATTAGCTCGGAGACGCATTGACTCGTTGACAAATCGGACATGACTCAGTCTGGTGGTGGCCGAGTTACTGACTTTGAAGCTTTGTTTTGGTCGTTGCCCTTCCTTTGGCTGGCCTTTCTAAACTTTTTAGCGCCAAGTCACTTCTTAACTGTTGATTTGAGGTTAAAAGTTTATATATATACAAGGATTACCCTTTAAACTGAAAATTATTCAATTTTCTTGGAGCGTCTAATCACTTTTATTCTTTCTATCACAAATACAATATTTTTCCTGTTAGTTAGATCTCGAACATGGTAGCAGGAGAGGCACCAACGAGAATCACTCAGTAAAAAGAGGCTCACCACATTTGTAAGATTAGCAAAAGTGACTTGACACTCTAAGAGCATCAAATAATTTCTCTACTTAAGTCACAGGTTAATATTTAGCTTAAGAAAAATGTTAGCTTTAGTCGCAATGTTTAACATTCATCGGCTAAATTTAGCCACTTTAATTGAGACTCACTAGCCGACTGATACTAACATCAATCACGAGTGTCCAACATTGAAAAGATTTTAAATGCATATGAAGATGTAATGTTTAAATTTTTTTTTTTTAAGATAGGGCTTCTATTTAAACTTTAAATTGTTTTTTATTTTGGGTGAGTTTAAAGAAAATTTAAAGAGATTACTTTACAGTGAATTATCTATCCATAACTCTTTGGTGAGAGAGAGAGAGAGAGAGAGAGATTTCTTGGGATTATTGCAATTAATTATTGGATGAATGTGGGGGGAAGGGGGAGGGATTTCCTGTTTTGGGACTCTTTTAATAAATAACAGATTTTACTACTATGTTTATAATTAGGAAATAACTCGTGCCTATGGCACACCCCATAAATTGTAAACCTGTATGCATTCATTTTGTAATTAGTCATCTAAGACACATAACATAATTTAGCCTACTATAGATTACGCTTTTAATTGTTATAGTAGTTACGATTGATAGAATCAATACTGATTTCCAGAGCAAATAGAAATTTTTGTAAAAAATGAGAAATTGCTAGTATTTTTTTATACACATTAAGGTCATGCAATTGTTGCTTTCATGATAATTCCACTCATAATTTCGCTCTTGGAGCGTGAGAGATTTCATTGCCTTTTCTTTATTTTTTTACATAACTTGAGAGTTATTTCCTTTTTCATTAGATCAACCGAGTCAATGCTTTACAGATACAATTTCTTATTAAATTGTTTTTAACAAAGATTCATATTACTCGTATTAAAATTTTGATAATTTTCTCAAGGATTGATGGGTCCGTTGACCCCGTCTTCTATAAAGGATCAACCTTTAAACATATGTACTAGAAATGTTTGGGTTTGTAAGTGAATATTTGATAGTCTTAGAATGCCCACAAAAGTTGATTCTTTTGTGGGTTACTCTTAAGTTGGTATAAATAAAAATAAAATAAAATAAGCAGCAAACGGGCTGCGTCTTGAAGGCTGTGAGGTATTTTCGGGCTAGCTTTAGTTAAGGACGGTATCGCTACTCACAGTTGCAGTTGGGGCTTTACAATCCATGTTTGAGAGCTGAGTTTGTGCTTTGGGCTGGCTTTTCACATCAAGAACGTATAAATGTGTAAGTGAGTATTTAATCATTTTAGAGCGCCCATAAAGATTGATTCTTTTTTGAATTGCTCTTAGATTGCTATAAAAAAAAAAGTAAAAAAAAACATATGCACCAGCATCTTCAATATTTTTTAAAACTAAATTATTTTATTATTTTATTGTAAAGCACCTCTCTCGGCTGACAGTAACCCCCGCTGACAAATTTTGTCCCTCTTTTAAATGGCCTTTATACTCTACTAAATTATTTTATTGCACCCAAAAAAACCAAGTAGCATTTCGAGCAATGCTAGGCTGCTAGCCACCGTCATTTGTGTGATTGCTTTAGGACGTTCATGCTATTATACTGACAGATAGCTGATGCACTAATAACATGTCACCTTCAACATTTTTTGCACCTTTAATAAACAATAAAAAAAGGGTAAAAATCACAAAGCCTATACAGGTTTTCCCTTGTACATAGCCACACACCCTCACCTCACATACTGTATGAACATTGTGAATTTTTTAATCACAAACAAAACAAAACTCAGATTATCAAATTTGGTGCGTTCCCTACACAGCCATGGCGGCACTTCCCAATCCAATAGCTTCTGCTTCTCTTCTATTTTTTTTTTTTTTTTTTATTTCCTCCACCTTCACCATAAGAGAAGCCCACCATGACACCCCCTAGATTGCACAATCACACCACCATCAGAGCACCACCTCTTCAGCAAAAGACTTTCCATGGCCACTGGCTACCTTTTCTCTTTTTTCTCTCCTACGTGGTCCCAAAATCTCAGTCACTGGAGTTTGAAGAGCTTCAATGTAGAGAGAGAGAGAGAGGCCGTATAGTGGGTCTCAAAGAAGGTGGTCTCCTGAAATGGTAGCAGTAAGTTGCTTAGGGAGGTATCATGGCCAGAGTTGCTTAAGATACTATGGTAAATGGGTCTAGTGGTTAAGGATGTAGAGTGGTAGAATAAGTATCTTGCTGTGACAGAGAGAGAAAGTAGGTGTCTTCTTGTAATAGAGAGAAGTGCAGAGATGTGAGGGAGAGTGGGAGTGACTGGCCATGGTTCTGTTGGTGGTTGGCTGGGTTCTTATGACTGTCGGAGAAGGAGGAGTTATTGGTTAGTGGCCAGAGTGATAGAATATATAAGAGAAAGGAAAAAAAAAAAAAAAAAAAAAAAGACAGAAAAAATAAGAGAGGAGTTGAGGTCTGACCATGGCTAATGATAGTGAAAAAACAGAAAAAAAAAAAAAAAAAAAAAAAAAAAAGAAAGGAAAAGACAAAGGCAGAGGGATCCAAAGGAGGTAGAGAGATCATAGCACCAAATGGCTACTGCAACCAAATTGAGGGGAGAGAAGAAATTGTTGGAAGCATATTTAATGCCTTCACCAAGAAAGAAGGAGATAGGAGAGAGAGATGTCTTGTGAGTTGAGATTTGAGAGACATTGAAGATATGAAGTGCGTCACCGGCTGTCAGAGAGGGACCCACACGAATTTGGGCAGGATTTAAAGGTGAAGTTAAAATTGAAAGGTTAATCTGAACCGTTAAATTGTAATTAAATGAACTTCATCCGTTGAAAGTGACATGTAAGACAAATGTTCCATTAAAATTTAAAAAATATTATATTTTATTATATAAATTGTAAAATTAATTATGTACTTTATTACACGTGTATCAATTATAAGTTTACTTTATTATTAACTTTACAATTTAATTTTAGAGAATCTACACACCCGTTGTATCATTGTCTATCCACTTGTTTTACAGCCCAAGGCTCATATAATTGAGTCTCCAAATCAGGTAGATTTCCCGCATTATGACATAGAATTGTCATATGATATTAAATGTGTTTTTCATACGTAGATATTCAAATATACAATACGTACTTAAGTAGCAAGAGATTCTATTGCCCAATTTGCAGGAGAGCTTTATCCTTTCTTAGTAACACAATCAAAAGGCCATTTTATTTATGGGAAAATTACACTGATTTTTCTCAAGGTTTCGTAAAATGTGAGATAGTATTCTTCACATATTAATAATTACACTAATCTCTCTGCCCTTTTCAATTTTAGTAACACATTTCTCCTTCCAGTTAAATCAACATTAGTTGACTAATGAAAGTTGACTAAATCAATATAAGAATTTTTATAATTTCCTAATCTATCCTTTGTAATATACTTAAAAACCTCAATCAAATGATTAAAAAAATTTGATTTCACGAAACTTCAGGGGTGATAGGGGGAAAGAAAAGAGAGAGAGAGAATGAGGGAGTTTTGATTTGTGCTTAAAAGATTGAAGATATAATGGTGACGAGTACTCTCACATTTCACGAAACTTCAAGAGTGATTAGTATAATTTATCCTTTATTTATTTTAGGAGGGCTGCAAACTTGGGTAGGCTTTATTAGAAAAGGACTTGTTTAAGTTGGGGTATGATCCTGCCTACTACTTAATATTGTATTCGAAATTTAGATTTATTAAGGGAAAAGTAAATAAAAAGAACAAGGCGGGAAAAAAGATGACAAAATAAAAAAGTATTTTTGTTATCTTTTTTTACTCTTTTTTTTAATCACCAAATCCTTGATCCACATACAGTCTAAAAATTCTTACAAACACATATCAGGCTCAATGATAAATAGAGCAGTTCAACTGGGTTTGGCTCCTCTCCAGGCCTTAATATATAGAATTCTCTAGACTCCTTATCTCACTAAGCCACGTGTTAGTCACTCAGATCCAACGGATAATGTTATTATCTGATTCACACCCACGTTCTCATTTTGCTAATTTTTTTTAACATTAAGTAAAATCGTAAGTTTAAATAAAATAATATTATCTATTGAATTTAAGTGATTAGCTCATGGCATAGTAAAATAAGAAGTTCAAAAGATAATGCTAAGGTTTGAAAGTGAGCCAATAAAGTTTGGAAGTGAGCCAATTGAGCCAATCCCAGTTCAACTGGGTCACCTTATATATTAACCAATAAGTTTTTGTAACCATGTGCTTGGCTATGGTATATGGTTCCATGTATCAAAAACAAAAAATAATTTCATTTTGGCATTAGGTTGATTTTGGACGGTTCCATTCCGTGGTATATGGGTTCAAGCCCGGCCCCTCCCCGACTTCGGCCTCCCAGGTACCCAAACGTACATATAATTCATTTTTGTGTTAGGTTGATTTTGGATGGTTCAATTGTGTATTATGTGGTGTTTGAAGACACAAATCCATCCTTTGAATTGGGAGTCATTGGTGATGGTGTAGGCATTATATCAAATTTAAACAAACAGAAAGGGAGGGGAAAATGTTACCTAAGATACAATAAAGATTCAAATTCCAAGGACATCCAATTCCCGTTCTCTCCAGAGCATTTGAAAGTGATTACTTTGGAGCATGTACAAGTTCCCTTCTAACTTTCATTCAAACCAAAATTCATTCAGTTCCCCCACTTTTGACGTGCTCATTCCATCAAAGTTTAACGAGTACACAATCAGGATGATTTTGAATCAGTACTTTCAATTCAGCCAAATTTAAGCTCTCTGAACTAATTCCACTAATTCAAATTCAGATGTATTAATGTTTCCAAATTTCACTCCTCTATTTAGTACTTACATCAGCACTGATTCAATCAAGCCAGTTGGCTAGTTCAATTTTGGTTGAAAACTGTAGGCAAGGTAATTTTAAATCCTCTCTTTTTTTTATTTTCTCCTTTTCATATTAATGCTGACAAAACTTTGGCCTAAGGGAACTCAAGAAAATCTTGAAACCAACTTTGATGCAGTTGGCGGTTTCTGTCATTCATCGATAGAAGGGCGCGTTGTATTTGGCATTCTCCGGCCGCGGACGAATGAACTGAAGAGATGCAAAGCTCTTGATGGCTGTGCATATGGTACCATATGAGCTGCACCCCTTACTGTGGCAAAGGTTAACAAATTTCCATATTCAGTCACCCAACCTCCCACCTATTCAAAAGAACAAGAAAAAAATGAGTAGATTGAAGTAAAAGCAGGTTATATTCAAGTTATAATGGACTTTTGTGTATGGGAATGATAAAAACAAACAATATTGCTATAGTAGTACCTGCCCTTTGTGAAACCAAGATCCATATGGAACAGTGATCTGGAAATGTAGATCATGAGCTAGTTCACGAACAAGTGTCCGTGAGCCAAGTAATGGAACGACAGAATCTTGATCACCACTGCAATATCGAGTAATAATCATGTTATTGATCAATGATTCTATATACAAGGGAATAATGTTTGTTTTCCTTGTAATATAGAATAATACCTGAAAATCCAAACAGGGATGTGATTTTGGATTATCCTTTTAAGCAAGGGAAGGATGTCGATGTTACCATCAGTATTGCTGTAATTCAGAACGCTGTCAAATAAAATAAATAACAATCAGTATATGTACTAATCTGTAATAATCTTAAACATAGCATGATTAGCAGTCTGAACCCAATCAACAAGATGGGCTCTAACACAAAACCCAGCTGTGAAATCAAGCATGACTACTGACTATTAGACTTGTTCTAGTGAGTAGGAACCACTAAGGATTAGTTTGGAATGACATCTAATGAAGTCTTATTATGAACTTTAAGATCAAAAGAAACAAAAAAGAAGTCTTTATTATAAACTTTTCTGCAGTTATTTAGATCATGTGGCAGTCTGATAATTTCAGTCTAGTTGAATTGATATTTCCATGATTAGGTATCATCCTAACCTCAATGAAATTATTAAAAGATGCCATTTAAAAGGCAGAAACACAATCAGCAAGAAGAGACACTGCACCTCACAGGGGATGTGGAAAATATTTTGTACATGAAATCACCAACTCTGACCATGCTTTAATGCTATGTTTGGATCCCCGATTCATCAAGAGAAAAGAAACGGACAAGGAAAAGGAGAGAGAAAAGAGAAGGGAATGAGAGATTTCATATTCTTACCTATTTTTTTTTATGTTCTTTTACCCCCCACTTTTTCTCACAATCAAACATAAGATATTATTTTATATTTTTTTTCTTTTCCATCAACAAATTCAAGATTCAAACACAGCGCCCAGTCTTTAGTCCTTTTAGTTAGTTGGAAGTTCATTGTAAGTATTGCTTACGTAGAATTACTTACTCACTGCACATAGACCAGCTATATGGCAAATTAGTCCTATTTGCATGAAGAGCCTTCTGAACCTGAGGAAGGTTGAAATAGAAGCGCCGTTCAAGGCTCATACACACATCAATACCAAGACTAATCTTAGTAGCCTGCAATCAGAAATTTTCATCATGAGGATTATTCAATAAAGATAGTATAAATAATTGGTGAATATAACAAAAACATTACCATTTTCCGCAACCTCAGCTCTTGCTCTACTATGGATGGGTAACAAACATCAACGATCACATCATAGTTGTTTATATAATCGCCCACAACGCGGTTTGCTTCAGCTATAGCTTGGTTACATGAGGGGGTGACATTGTGCGGAGTAGCAAAGGTGTAATCTTCAAAATCACAGTCATTCATGATGGCAAGGCCGACTTCATCAGAGATCATTCCATGAGACCAAAAGAATTCATATGTTGCGGGAACATCCCGGTCAAGTCTGAGAAGTGGATTCCCAATCTAATCAAAATAATGTGAAAGGATAAAAGAAAATATGTTAGCATTGAGCAACAACTAGATACTGAGAAAATCTTAAGAACAGCTGACTATTTTTCATTGGTAAAAGCAAGGCATCAGGACAATATCAAATGTTCTTACAGCGACTCCTTTGATGTTGAACTTAAAACCACTGGAGTGTGCGTTATGGTCCAGAAGAGCAACAGCCAACTGTGGTATGTAATGCCCTACATATAGACAATTACACATAGGTCAAAGTATTAACATGGATATAGTTATATAACACTGGGTACAGAAAACATAGAAAAAAGTAAACAGAGGAACCACCATGAGTTGAAATGGCTCAACATATTTTTATTCATTTTTTAGTAAGAGATGGAATCTTAAATATCACAAAACAGTCTATAATGAGGTCTTTTTCCCTCTTTATTTATAGATTGATAGATAAAATCCCCAACCCCAATTTGACCGTGGTTGATTTGTTTTAGTGGGAAACCAAATCAGAACAAGAACTCTGAGATACTGGTAAATGAGGTGATTGGAACTTTGGAAGATGATTAAGCTATATTACATAAAATGACATGAATTAAGCTGAAAAAATCTGGTATTTGTTGGTCAATTTTGTTGAAAATGAAATGTCCAAACCTAAAAACGATGCCAACTCCATCATATACCAAAGAAGTACCTATACTGTAGTGTTGCAACATGATATTTGTGTGTTTTACAATATCAATATCCAGGATCTACATATCCCAAACATCAAAAGCAGCCAAAATGAGTGACTGTCCCTCATACTTTTCATTGAAAAAGACGTTTACAACCGGACTTGAGACTATATTCTATTTTATTACCTGCATAGCTTTCTCCTGTAAGAAACAAATCTCTAGATTTGAGAGCTGGAAACTTCTCATACCAATTCAGCATGAACACATGCATATCCCTGGCTGCCAAAAACAAGAGGTTGAGCTTGGATCACATATAATTGCATGAAGCTTTCTGGTATATCAGATACTCAAAAGTTTTACATATTATTGAGGCACTTGATTTTCAACGTAGTCTATCAAAGAAAGGTAAAGAAAAAAGGGAGTAATCTGGAACAGCTGAGTTAATATTCTAATCCCAATAGAACTCTCAATTACTTTCCTTGTATTAGAGTTTCCATATAAACTCAAACAGATATGGAAACAAAGCAAGTAAAGAAACTCATTAAGTATTTTTAGTCGCTTATTGTGGAGACAAAAATGATATAAACTGAAATATGGAAAACTCTCCAAGAAACTATCTTGTAAAATCAAAATTTTGTCCTCAGGGAGTTCAAAATCATCATCACAAATGCACTCAAAAAGCTTCTAAATTTCTTTCAGGTAATCTTTTATTTTTGTGAAATTGCGAATTTTATATTGAGGGATACCAACCACTACATAAGGTTCTTGTGGGAAAGAAATTGCAATCATAGATCTCTTTCTGTGATCTTTTTATTGCAACATTCAAAGTGTAAACTTATCTATGAAATATGGACATGATTTCTTCAGGAAATTAATTATTGACCTATCCGTGTTGTATTTATCTTAACAAAAATATGACAAAATAAATGTCACTCCGTCAACCATCAATTGGTCCGCCCCTCTTGCATAAAGTCCTGGCTCCACCATTGACTTAAAAGAAAGTAAATTTAATGATGAGATATCTTTTTACCCGTGGAGGCATCACCACAGACATAATCTGAAGTTGTATTGGAGTATGACCATCCTACTCCAGCTGGAGACTCCACAAATAGGAGATTTGATGCTACAAACAAAAAAAAAAAGAGGAAGAGAAAGACGAGAACTTAGTCAGTAAATTGAAATAGCCATATTCATTAGAGCATAACTAAGTCCAAACAACACTCTATGAAATATACCTTTATTCCATGACATTGAATTTCTTCTGAGGCCCCTGCCATCACCCCTTGGGAAGAAAGGTCCCAACTCTGTAAAGGCACCCCCACCCATTGACGAGCAACCTGGGCCTGAACGCACAAAACAAGTTTTAATAGCCTTCAACTAGACAAAACTGGATAAGATTATTTTGAACTTTTCATTTCCCTTGACTGCTTCACATTGGATACTGAAATCCTTCCATATACTTCACAGACGATGATAAAACCTTCCATCCATTCACTTTTTCTTGATTACTTCATTACTTGATAGTTTCGATGAAAAGAATTCTATGTAGGCCACACCCGTAGAAAATGCCATCCCTAAGTACTTAGAAATTTTTTCAGTTAAACCAAACCTTGAGGTCTAATTGCTGAAGGAGATGTGTTTCTTTGGGCCTATTTTTCAGCTTCTAGCTGCAGTTTTTCATATTAAAATTGAAAATAATCTTAAATTATAAATGAAGTACTCTGGATATCAGATGCTGTGTAGCTGCAGAATCATCTGAAGTTGAGGTTTGTCAATTGGTACCAAAGGCCAAAAAGAAGGAACAACAAAAAAAAAATGTGGAAAGCAGCAAGCCCCAAGTTTTTTATTTTCTTCTCTCTTTTTGTAGTGAAGATCACAGTAATTTGGCCAGTATATCCATATATCTATAACCATCACAGGAGTCCAAAAATGCAACAGTTCAAAGATTCTTGACAAAATTATCAAAACAAGAGCGAGTGAATATTCAAGATAGAAAGGAAAGGAGGCACAAGACCCATAACCACAACAAGAACAGGAGCTAAAGGGTTAACAGTAGTATGGAGAATTAACCCATTAACTAGATAAAACAGTCCCTACTAAAGTCAGAACCCAGTTAGGCAACATGAAAATTTTCAGAACTAGCTGTTTTGTGTGTTTGTGTAAGTAGAGAGAGAGAGAGAGAGAGAGAGAGAGAGAGAGAGAGTCCAATCAATGTACATTGGCCTAGAACAAGAAAGGTAAAGAAAAAACCAACCTCCATTGAGCCACAGAGAGAGGGGCTTATGATCAGGGTCCTTCTCAGATTCAACAAAGTAGTAAAACAAACTCCTCCCAGCCTTCAAATCCACATCAACATACCCAGCAAACTGCCTGAACCCAACCTTGGGCTGTCCAGGCAACCCCACCACCAGATCCTCCTTTGGGTACCCATTCACACCAAAAACCAAACCCACAACCACCAACCCACAAAACCACCACACACCCATCTCTCAGCAAACTTGGAGAAGATTCTCAATGAAAACCCACAAACTTATCCACTCTCCGGAGAATTTTTTCCTTGTCTATATAAACAAAGATATTCGACAATAACAAATAGAAAACAGAAGTGATGGCAAAGAATTTTTCTATAGTAATCAATTGTGTTTAAGAAGAAGGCACGTGAATTGTGGGGCTTTTAAGTAACAGGTATGCCCTCAAGATCCAAACCAAAGAGAATTTGCTGTAATTTAGATATTACAGCTCATATATAACTATACCTATATATCTTATATATATGACGTGAGAGAGAGGCCGAGCTACAGTATAGATACATATAGCTGGTAACTATGTATATCTGTATAAGAGAGACGTTATGAACTTGCAGGTTTCTGCTGGGGGAGTAATGTATATAGGCTCTTCTGGCAGATTTGCCAGCTTTTTGGTCAAGTTTGTTTATTATATGAGACTAGAGAGAGAGAGAGAGAGAGAGAGAGAGGTGGGAGTAATTGTCACTTGGCATCTTCCAAAGCAGATAAAGGCGTTACTGCACTCAGTAATCCAGTCAAAAAAGTCAAAACCAGAATTAAAAAAAATCCGCATCTTCCTTTTTTTTCGTAAAATAATGATTTTATTAGAAAAAATATTAACCCTATTTGGTAAGATAGAATTGCCTTTTTTTTTTTTTTTTGTTAGAAAGGAAAATTCATAAATTAAATTGAATCCCGGCCGTGGAGCCTTTGACTTCCTCAAGATGTACGTAATTTGATCCTAACATTTAAAAATTAAATAAAAATGCATTATAATTTAACAAATAATGACATTGTATTATAATGGGATGTTTGAATTATGAATTTATTGAGAAAAAAGAAAAATAAAAAGAAAGAAAAAAGAAATGAGATATTCTAAATCTCATGCTCTTATTTGGTTGGACAAAAAATGAGAAAAAATTTAATAATAGCAATATAATAGGATCAAATATATATTGTCATTGCACAAGAAAAAAATATTAACATAAATTTAATAATAACAAAAAATAATTTTTTTACACATTATTATGTTATTCAGACTAATATAATATCTATTTATAATTCTCTAGCTATAGAAATATATTGTTAGGTATTTAATGTTCTTTAATATTGAAAGACCCAATATAATTTTCTTAATTTTTTTAAGTTTGAAATTACTTATAATAAATCTTTTATAATAGTGTAGGTTTAATTGTAAAATATATAAGCTTTTACTTTTTTCATGATTAATAAAACTTTACTACTAAAATCTATCCTATTTTGGAAAGTTTTACATAAAATTCAAAATATTAGTATTCTTATTTTTAAATTTTCTTAGGTTATTTCCTTATAATTTTAGAAAGTACTTCATTTAATTCAAAAATGTGAAATTTTCTATTCAAATTCTTTTAATTTTGTTTAGCAGGACAAATCTATTAATACTATATATTATAACAATTGGTTGTCGGGTTAACTTTTTTTAAACTTTTAAATAATAATAATATTATATATCTTATAATAGTATCGATCTAACAATAAAATTTAAAAAAAAATTTTAATTTTTTTTATAATTAGTAAATATTTAATGAAATTGAAGTAATCTAAGGTAAATCAAATCTCCTTAACTTTAAATTTTAAGTTTTTTTTAGGTAATTAACTGTTTTAAAGTAGTTATATGTGCATTATTAAATGTATTAATTAAATGAAATCATCTAACATAGGAACGTATACACTTGATCAATGTAATCCCTTAGTAGATTGTAATTAGAGTTTAAAAACAAAACTTTAGAACGTTCACAGTAAAACTTAGTTTCTTATTCCAAGTTACAGTTTTTTTTATTACAATCAATTTTAATTTTTTGTTTAATACTATATTAAATATTATAATTTAGTTTAACCATATAAATTGATAATTTATTTTCATAAAATTTGTATGGTTAATATTTATTATTTCCACTCCGTGCATAGCACGAGTTCAGTTCTAGCTATATAGAAGTAGATTGTTAAATGCGCACCCTTAGTGGCTATATTTATAACCTCTTTAGAATGAGGGAGGACTTGCTCATAGGTATCAAAATAGGAAGCAGAAGTGAAAAACGTTAGGAGAAACGGAAACAAGAAATCCGATCAAAAAATATATGGAGAAACAGAAAGCAAAAAACGATTGAGAAACTTAGTAGGAATTTTATTAGGAAACTTTCGTGAAACTAAAAGTAGACTTTTAAGAAACTAGTGGAGACCTTTAGAAAACTTAGTCGAAACCTATATAAATAATTCATAGGTACTTAGTTTGAACTTAAAGGAAAAAATATATAAAAATTAATATTTTAAGTTTTCAAGGCATTTTCCTTAAATTTTTTAAGAGTTTTTGTTAAGTATCTTGGATGGTAGGTTTATATTTTCACTTTCCTTCACATTTTCTTTTTTCTCTAATCACCATTGATGTTAATATTTTTACTTTTTCTTCATTTTTTTTTTTCAAAATCCAGATTCCAAGCGGATAACGAAAGTTCTTGGGAAACTAAGAAAAAAATAGTAAAAAACTTTGTGGAACCTATTTAAAAACTTAAATTATTAATTTTTTATATATTTTTTCTTAAGCTCTAGCTAAGTATCTATTGAATTATGTATATAGGTTACCATTAAGTTTCTTAAAAGTTTCTATTAAATTTTTTAAAGGTTACCTTACTAAGAATCCTATTAAGTTTTTTAATCGATTCTTAATAGCTTCCTTTGCTTCTCATTTTTTTCATATTTTTCAACCGCGTTTTTTGCATCTCTTTCTTATTTTGAAAACTATAATTATAATAAGTTTTTATTTTAAAATGAGAAGCACTTATTTAATAATATTATTTTATATGAATATTTTGTATAACATCACCCATATTCAAAACTAGTTGGTTGAGTACTAACCTACGATATAAGCCCACTATCCAAGATATAGTTAAATTCTGTTATATATACATATATATATGCTAAGAAGTTGCCTTATCTGTTTGTATCTCATATGCTTTTGTGGAATATGCCTACCATCAAGCTTGTTTTTGGAGTTTAGGTGCATGAACTACAAAGGTGATTAATATAGTCAAAGGTGTGCATTACGAAAAAGTACTCAATTGAATGTGATACCGTCCATTCTTTTATTATTGTTTTTTAATACGCCAAGCCACCAATCAAGGTGGAATCCCTTATGAATCGAAGATAAATCTTAAATGATACTTAAATTTAAATATATATATATTTTTTTTGATATACTATTAACTTTATAACTAAAAGTGGTACGCCATGATGAAAGGATCAACTCGCCTCATCAACCAAACAAAAATGAGGAACGCGAGATCAATGTGTTATACTTGATTGTAGGTGGAAAAATAAACATTACTTGATTAATTTCCACGACTTTGCAGTAAGAAAATTTATTATTGCAATCTATGGAAATTTCGCATTTAATCTATTCAAATAGCCCGTATTTTTAATCTTCGCAATTGGAATCTTTGTATACTTTTACAAATTTTTAGTCATTGCAGTTTTTGTATCTTGAAACGCCCAAATTAGCTTTGTGAAAAATGCGTGGGACCAGTTTTAATTGAACTCTAGCTTACCATGCGTGAAAGAAGTTTTATGAAGGCCTTTTTGTCGAGAATTGTCGTTATTTAATTGCATGACAAGACGTCATGATACAAAACGGTGAAAACAAACTGATGATATGTTTATGGAAAAGACAATTCTTTTAGAAATTTTCTACCTATTTTTAAATCAAAATAATACAACGGTTACAATTTTTTTGTTTATTTGAAGAGATTGGTCCACAACTAATTATACGCACATCCTGTCCATTTTTTAGTATGTATGTCATTATTAATTGGTGAAATCATAAAAATAAAAAAATTAAAATTAATAAATGAATAAATAAAAATTTTGATAGTCACAAGGTGTTGAATTGAAAAGTTGGGGGTGACCATCCAATGGAATAGAGTAAACTAGACATCAATGAAAAAGATTGATGATAGATTATGAACCATTTAACACGAATAACTACCTAATATGTACCATCATTTGGACACCTTTTTTTTTTTTTCTTTTTTTTTTTGTTTTGGTAACCAGAAGGGACAAAGTCTAACAAAGACAAATTTTCGTTCTCACAATTGACATCAATGGTGATTAATAACCACCTGGCATGAATGCTAAGAAATGAACCTTGAGTTCAACCACCTTATACCAACAATCTTAATTCATTTTAGAGGTTCCTATGAAAAGAAAAAAGGTGGAATTAGGCCAATCCAACCTGTTTCGTTTTCTAAAACTGTTTTTTTTTTTTTTTGTTTTTTTTGTTTTCAAAGGAGAGAAATTAAAATTCATACAGAAATTTGATTGGAAACTATTTTCAAAAAGTAAACAATTTTAAATTGTTTTCTAAATGCTCAAAAAGTGTTCTCCAACGAAAATGACCACACCATATGAAAATGATAGTGCTTTTAATTTTATTATTATTTTATTTTTGGAAGCCAAACGTTTTCTAGGGCATATTTTGTAAATCTTCGTTTATGCTTAGGTAAGTTTAAAGAAAAAGATGCTACTACAAATTCTACCACCATATGAACAGTAACTACTCAGTAGTATCTTGTAAAAAAAAATACCTCAAAATTGTTATAACTTAGAACATAATTCTTTTATTCAATATTCATAATACCTCTTCAATAGTTCCCAAGCTAGCACAAGGTCTTTTTAAGTGCCACCCAAAAGAAAAATATTTTTAAGAATTTTCTCCAGTATCAAACCGGTGGTTTTGGGTATTGTTATCTTGCGAAATCTCTATCTCGAATAAAACTGGAAAATAAAATTCACCATTCAAAGGAAACTTTTACAAAACAGATGCGGGATTTGAGGTGAACTTTGGGGTGAACCGTTAAATCTGACATCTTGAATTTGACTTTGGCTGGTGTCTGTGGACCTAGGTGATTCTTTTGTCATTGACTTGTAGTTACTATAAAGGTGATGCAAAAATAAGTTTTTTTGCTGCTTGTTTTCAGGTCCATATAGTTCATGGGGATTGAGGAGGAGGTTTCTGTATGGGATGCTGTATGGTTTGTATGGCATGCTTTTATTATCATATGCCTGTGTTGTGAATCTTCGCGTGCCTCTTCGGTTGTTCTACTAGAGAAGTTCTAAGCTGCAGAATGCAAATCTATTTCAAAATTTGTATGTTACCAACTAAGCTAGTTAGCTGACACCTTCAAGCATTCTCCATATGGAAGGTTATATCAAGCTTTCAACAGCTCTAGGAAACATATATTAAGCATTTAGGGCTCTATACAACACTTCTCTCTATCAACAAAACCTGTATCCATGTGCTTCATGTTAGTGCATCTTCACCTTTTTCTTGTGAGGCTCCCCTGCCCACCCTCCACTTTCCTATCCCACAATCAAAGCTACTCATCATGCATATGCATATGCGTGTATATATACATATGACGCAGAAGAACAACTAAAGAAAAAGACAAGAGTACACAGATAATGCAAATCTTTAGTCAAAATGAAATTGGAAAACACCATTGAATATAAGCTTCTAGAGCCTTGTTAATCGTATACCAACCACAAATTAAAATCTAGGGGGTGCGGAGAGGAATCTTACATAACCGATAATTACACAAGTCGAATGAGCTGTCTAGACTTTATAAAATGAAATTGAACTTGCGGGGTTTGAGAGGAGATTTAGAGGGCATAGTCAATAAAGGAAGCTAAAGACTAATGCAAAACTTGAATTCAAAACTACTAGCCATATATGTCTACTTTTTCTCCGTTTTTGTTTTTCTTGAAGTGAAAGTGAGAAGAATAGAATTAAACAAAGTAGAGTTTGGGATATTATGAAACAATATGAAGTGTAAACAGTGCATGGTCCCCCACAAATTTGCAGTACATTCTCTTTGCTCTTCATTGTACCCATGTTTAACTCACCAACCAATTCCACCCACCAAAGAAATTATTTAGTACTCCTGTAGCACCACATCATTTTTACTTTACCTCTCATACTGGTGGAGTCTCCCTTACTAAGTGGGGTCAAATACTCACCTATCAGGTAAGGAATTCATCTCCATGTGAGAAAATGAGTAAGAACATGTGGTGCTCCAAGAGTATTGAATAATTTCCTAACTTTCTTATTTATTTCATTACTTGGAAAAATAAAATAAAATAAAGCACCATGGTTTTTCTTTCTTTTGCCTGGATACTCAGTTTAATTAATGAGTTTGTGTTCTCCATAAGTTCAATTTGATTGCTCAGAATATTGGCAACAGATGCATACATGCAAATACACACGAATTAATCTTAACAACAAAGACATGTACTTGGAAAGCTTTAGTATATTTAGATGTATCACTATAAACTATAAACCTTATTGAGTACTGTTAAACCTCGATTTTTCGCACCTTAAGATGATATGTGAGAACATACGGTACTTTCTCGTTAAAACTCATTCTCTTAGAAGGACGAGTGCAATTGGATTTGAATTAAAAATTGACTTGAATAAGGGCTTTTGGGACGAGGTTTGAAATCTTCACCTAACTTTATTAAGGTGAGTTAGGTCATCCAAAACTATATGCAATCTGAAAATTAAACTTAAAGTTTTTGAAAAACTTTTAGAAAAACTTCCTCAAAAGATAATTTTTTGGAGAAAACAGGTTGTTTGACAACCTTTGAAAAGATTTAAGTCCTTTTTTAAAATAACTTTGTTTTAGTCTTTGAAAATAGTGATTCTATGTTCAGAGGTTAGTTACGTATAGGGAAGATGCACTAGGCTATCACCTTATCCCGCCCTTACAGTACCTACATGGCTTTTCACCATTGGTTCACTTATTTAGAATCTTTGATTATTCAATGTCCAATTATATCCACTTTGAGAAATTTAGAAAGAGGTTCGAGCCATCACTTTAGGGATGATATGATACATAATATGCAGATGCATAAAAAGAATTTGAAGAGAGATTTTGTAAAAGGGAATTCAAATTTTGAAAAATGTTGTAACCGCACCCATGAAAGTTGCTTACGTATTCCTTTGTTACGAATCAGGTTAGTCGTAATTCGAATTTGAAGTCCAATTGAAAATAGACACTTTTGGGATCTTATTTGATTTGAAAAGACACTTTGAGATATTTGAAAAGTTTGACTTGAAAATGTTCTTGCTTGAACTTTGATTTGAAAATTTGAAATTAAACTTTGATTTGAAATCATACTCTAAAGTAGAACTTGGACTTATTTTGAAAAGTTGGAATTGAGCTTTGAGATCATCTTGACTTGAATTAAGATTTGAAAACTATCCTGATTTAGAAAGGAGTTGAAGTTTCCTAACTTAGGATTAGGGTTAAATTAGGTTTTGGCCTCCTAAGGTTAGGTAATCTAGGGCTTAAACATGCAGTTGAAAGGTTTGATTTTGAAAAAACTTGATTTTAGAAAGTTTCGAATTAGAAAAGTTCTAAATTAGGAAAGTTTCAAATTAAAAAAGTTCTATTTTAAGAAAATTTTCATTTTAAGAAAAAGTTGAAGCAAGGCAGAGAATTAAGAAATGTTTGAAATTAGAAAAGATTTGGAATTAAGAAAGATTTTAAAGTTTGAAATTATGAAAGATTTGATCTCTATTTCCTAAAATTGAAAATTAAATTTTATTTCTAAAAATAGATGATTTGATTTGGTTTCCTATTTGAAAAATATTTATTTGACTTGAAATTGAAAAACTTTAATTTTGAAAATCTACCATTTTATGTGATTCAAGAATTAAAAAATCTATAATTTCATATAGAAAAATAATTTTGAAAATCTATGATTTTATGTAGAAAATAATTTTAGAAACCTATAATCTAATGTAGATTGAAAACTATGATCTTATGTGAGAAAATTAGGGTTTTCTAAATATGGACTCTAGGGTTTTGACTTAAATTTCAAGACAAAGCGTTTTTGAAAAGTAAATCTTTGAAAAAAAAATTTAGGAGGTGGATTTGCAAAATTTATTTTAGAAAGATTTGAATACAGTCTTTTGAAAGTCTCTTGAATATTTCACTTTCCTAAGACGATTCTAATTATGAAAAGACTAGAACCATTCCAGAGTTGTAATTTTAACAACAACTAGGGTTTGAAACCCTAATATGGACTTTGATTGGCTCTTTGAATGTAACATTTTTCTAAAATAACCCTAACCATGGAATGGCTAGAATCACCTTAGAGTTATGATTTCTTGAAAAACAATTTAAGACTTGAACTCAAATTTGGATCTTGATGGTCATATTGAATATAACACTTTCTTAAAACAACCCTAACCATAGAATGGTTAGAATCATCTTAAAGTTGTGGTTTTGAAAACAACTTTGAAAGAAAATGATTTTGAATACAAGTTTTGAAAGCAACCTTTAATGCAAGTTCGAAAACACCTTTAAATGTATGACTATGATAGCAACAATGCAATAGGGACACGAATATATAAGGTTAGGCTTTACCACATAACCAAGAAGGCTAAACCCATACCGTCTTAGGTGGAACTCAAAGAAAATCCCCGACACAATGATTCTCTCTAAGGCCTTCCTAAGCATGAACCGAGAAGTCCTTTGTATCAAGCATGCAAGAAAAGTAAATAGAAGATGGGGATTGAATAAAGAATAGCCCAAGTAAACTAAGAGGGAGAAAAAAGAGGGGGGATTACATAATTTAACTAAAAACCCTACCTTGTCTCCTCTTTGCTTTAATGCTTTGATGGTGGACTTTACTTGAATTTTGAGTTGATTTTCAAGAGTTTCTAAGAGCTGTACTTGACCTTCAATAGATGCTTAGAGGGAAGGATTTGAGTATATAGATTGTATGGAGGCTAGGGTTTGAGGGGGATTGAGAAAATTAGGGTTTTGAGGGAATTCGAACTATGTTTTCAGAGAGGCAGAGTCTCTAAAGTGATTTTGTAAACCCAGAATATGCAAGGGGTGGCCTATATTTATAGGCACCCAAAATAGTGACCGACGCCTGTTGCAGCGGCGCCAACTACTTAGGAAATGTTTTAAGGTGGCAAGAAACAAATCTTTGACTCTTGGGACGCAAGGCAGAAGATTTGGGCTCATGTCCTAATGACTACCATGCAATTTTTGGCATGGCTTCATTAAGAGTAACTCCTAAAAGTTCAAGAATAATCCAGAATGTTCCGAGTAGCCAGACTCAGCTGAGAATGGACGAGAACCGCTAAAAAAGTGTCCCGGAGATAACTAACTTGATGATCAAAGCCGGAATAGTTAAAAAGAGCAACCAACCCACCAAGGGCAAAATGGTTATTTAAACTGAAAAAATACTGGGATTGACCCAGAGTGATCCGTGAGAAGACTTGAAGATTGAAAACATTAGTAAAAATGGGATTTTCGATTTGATACACAGAGTCGGTGTGGTTAGAAAAGGCAACTGACCCATCAGGGACAAAACCATCATTTAGCACCAGGTTTACTTAAATGGACTCAAAATGGTCCAAAAAGGTATTGAAAGGTTGGGAATACTATTAGAAGCATTCTCGAAAGGTAACTGGTTTGATAACCAAAACCTATGTGGTTTTCGAAAGCGATTGGATGCCTAGGGGCAAAATGATTATTTTAACTGGATGCTCTCGGAATTAATCTGGAAGCGACTAGAAGACACTAGAACGTACTAAATTATCTTTGGGACAATCTTGGAAGGGTGAACTTACCACTCTGAGATCTTAGGTACTTTTTCGAGAAGCGTGCCAGTAGGGCCCAATGGACAGTTTGGTCCTTTTTTACTGAAATGGGCTACCAAGCACTGGTGTTGACTTGGATTTTGAGTGTTTCTATCACTCTGACAGTGTGTGACGAGTTAGTTTCCAAAAATACCTTGTCCTCTGGTAAACGTGCCACGGCCAATAGGCATATTCAGTCCCATAACATAGGGAATTTGTTGGCATTCTTGATGTCGTCCTATTTGCTAGTGTTTTCGTCACTCTAACGGTGTGGGTTCATTCCGAAAACTACCTGATCTTTAGGAAGAATGATCTTATCGCCTCAGGGCCTTAGGTTCTTTCTCGATTAGCGTGTCGAATAACTGACATTCTACGTTGGCAGACTAACAGAAGTGAACTACTTTTTCATCTCGAGGACTTGGGTTCCGTCCCGATCGACGGGTGTGAAAGGACTTGTCGTTCTGAAGAATTTTGTACTTTCTTAATAAACGTGTCGTGCTAAATGGACTTACCATCTGATGAATCAACTTTTTCGAAAAACATGCCGAATTGAGTTTGACTTGTCTGGATTGGAATTGAATTGGAATAGTGGTTAAAATACAAACTTATCGTCTTTAGGAAGACGTATCAACTAGAATTGGATTGAACAATACCTCAATGACATTTTGGTCATTTTGCCTCATTCAGGCCTGGCAGGCCCACGAATTGGTTAATTAACTGGATTGAGTCTAGAAAATCAGTTTGAATTTGAATGTGTCCGTATTAATTTAAATGTGAGTTCGGTCCAATCAAAAATTGCTAAGCGGACAAAAAAGAAATGCTTACTAGTACTTGAAGAAAGGTAATTAACAAGCAACTCATTCAAAATTTCGAAGCCTTTGTCAATGTGAATATCAACAAAGATCAACGGTGCAGATATCAAAGAAAGGCAGAATCTCTCAAGGATTATTCAGTAACAAAATTGTTTCGTTACTGTATATAATTTGCCTAATATACTCAAACTTCAAAATGTCTGACAAATCAGCAGGAAAGAAAAATGACAAGAACAAGTAATGCTGTGGATAATCTGCAGAAAATAACTCCTTAGAAGTGATGTGACTCTAATTCTGGCTTTCTTTGCAGTAAATCATAATCCCACATTCAAGCCAGAGGAAAAAAGTGAAATATTGGGAAGTGCATGGTGTGTGTAGTTCTCACAAGGATACTTCAATTGTAGATAAGTTTAGATACTCTTTGGAAGCCTAAACACACAGGTTTAGATTAGTTTACCTAAAGAGTTCAGAACATGGGAGAAATACTGAACTCCCAACAAGGGATACTTCAATTGTACATAAGTCGTCCCTTCTACTGACCAGACCCTCAGTTCAGACGTCTACGTCACCTGTTCTTCTATTACCATAAGCGAGAGTAGTAAGCAAAGATTTGCAAGACCACATATTCATTTGACCCTATCACAAATGTGGGTGGTCAGGCAATTTGGTTAAGTTAATATACAGTTACCAGAAAAGAAGTTATTCAAATGAGTAGGAAATCCAAAAGAATAGACTGAACCAAATAATCAAATCCAGGTTTACAGCATACCAGCTAATAGAGTAATGTATGCATCATACACCACTCACCTAGGACGGCTTCTCATCAAGAAGCCTTTTTATTATTGAATTACAAAATTTAAAAGATGAAAGCATGTCAGGTTCAATGGAGAAGCCATACCTTGCCCGGTAGAAAGAATGTCAGGTTCATCTCGTGCATAAGATGGTTTCAAACTGGATTTTACTGAACAAATGGAATTAACCTTGCATCATTCATGGATATGCGAAACAGGAACTATTATGATCAAGATATCCGCACCATGTAGCATATCTACCTTCATCATGTCAGATGTAAATTCTCAGAAACAAAGAAAAAGTGCATCCAATTTATTCTTAAACCTGTAAAGGACAATTGACTTAGAAGTGTCAGAAACCTCCACATCTCTATTACTTTTCCTCACTGTACTCTCTGCTGTGTAACAACGTATTATCAATTGGAAAGACACAATTTACAAAAATACATAACATAAAGCAACAACCATAGTTGGGAAAATAAAAGGTAGTACAAACATGGCAGCTGAAGCAATCTGTATTTACTGTGGTGATAAAGCTATCCACTACATTGTAATAGCAAGCCCTTTTTTGGTTGTATAGATGTATGATAGAAGAAAGCAAGGCGGTAAATAATCAAATTTCAGAATACAACCGGACTATAAGTAAGGAATTGAATTGTGTGCTTAACCGCCACTCCCGTTGCTTTTTGCTAAGTGGTCTTCCTTTTCCTGCCTTTTCTCTATTAACCTTAACATCTGCTAAAGCCCAAGTGCAACAGTTTGTCTCCAAATCAAAAGAAACAAGCCTGAAAACACCATCATTTTCAGTGGAAGAACCAGCCGCAGCTACCTCATTGACATACTTCACATACATAGGGCGCTCTTTGAACCGGTCAAGCTCTTGTGGAATCTGAACAACCCTTTCAACGCCAGGTGAAGACACCTAAAATGAGATGGTTCTTTTTCAGATGAAATGGGTGACAAGCATATGACAGAAATGTATGCATGATTCAATTGAGAATTTATGCTGCAGATGTCATTGCAGCTTTTAATTGAAGTAATTAAACCTTCCCAATCTATAGGTTTAAGCCCTACATACAATGTCCTAGCCTACACATGGGGCATATATTCAGCCCATCTGCACTGCTAAATGTTACCATTAGGCTAGCAATCAAATTTTCTTTTCCATTTTTTTTTTTTTTTTTTGACAAGTACTAATAGGCTAGCAAGCATAACGGGACATCCCTCCCAAACCACAAGCAATTGCTGTAAGACACACAAAAAACTAGGACAGGAGAATCTATACAAAAGGAAGAGAGGAATACCTCCACGGATATGTTCTCAGGAATAGATCCAGAAAGTTCAGCTTCATCCAGCCGTTTTCTGTAGGCTAACGAGAAAGCTTCAATATCAGTCATACTGGGGGAACCAGACCTGTAAAATTACATTGAAGATCAAAGCCTTCAAGGTACCTCTCATTAAGTGGAGAAGTTGACACAACTTCAACATATACTCAGAAGTAGAAAATGATGGTTAAAGGCCCCAAAAACAAAATCAATAAATCCAAAAAAAGAAAAGAAAAAGAAAATTAGCTATGCTGATTCAATAATATGAATGCTTGCAACCATTTCAAGAGGGACCATTATTTAATGCAACAAGTCTACCCGTCCCAGGCTCATAGTTTACAGTATTGATGGGGCCAACACTTGATAATGGCATGCATTATGATCATTTGAAAAAACAAAATGGAAATATTTTAGGAACAAAAAGAATTCGCATCAGTTAGTAAGACTTCTATGACAAAACTTCACAAATGGAAATTTCAATTAAAAAAAATAAACATGGCAATGCATTCTTCACAACATTCATCCACTCATTTGACCCTCAAATGTACCCAATAAAAAAAAGAAAAAGAAATTCAAGTTCCATAGAACCAGCACTGGGCATACCAAAGCTTCCAGTTATCTTCCAGTGATTTAGCAAACAATCAATAAAAGGCCCATTTTGTGAAAAACACTGGGGATTTACCTTAGCCTAAGGTTTCTTTTGTAAACCCTATGCTCCTTTACTATTTTGTAAAATTCAAATGAGAAATAAGCAAAGTTCATTGGATAAAACAAGATTAAAGAAAAGGAAAAAGCAAAATAAAACAACCAGAACAAAAGAAGGAGATTCTTTACCAAACAGAACGAAGAAGAAAACTTGTTCATACGAATCCACAGGAGAGAAATATCATCGCCTTTTGGACATATAACTTGCTCATAAGTCATACATTTCTTTCAATTCATGTATTGAAAGTCTATTTTACATTTCGATTTGTTATGAACAAAAGGAGTATAACAGTTCATGTTCCATTTTTACTTCCCAAAAAAATTATAAAAAAATAACTGTTTTTTTTCTACAAATAAAGATTTGGCAGTTGGGAGAATGTCGTGCACATTGCTCACTGGTAGTGCAGTCTCCAATTTCATTTCACTTGAATAGTGTCTTAGATGCTTACTTGTTTGAGCGCTTCTCAATGCGTACTCGAATGGGGGAATTTGTTAAAGTTTTAAAGGCATATATATTCAAGTCACCATCAAATGATAGAGCAATTTCTTCAGCTATTGCTAACGCTTCTTTATCCCATGATGTCCCAGCAAGCGAGATTCCACCTCCTCCATCTCCATCTCCAACCTTTGGAAGAAAGAAAGGAGAAAATAGTTAAACAAAATGTCAACTTCCATCACTTACCAAAAAAGGGTAAAACTCATGCACAACACTTACATAGGGCTCAGCATTTTCCGCCAAATACTCATCCTCAAAATAATTATGATCATCCACCAATTCCTCTATACAATAAAGAACTTCATTTAGACATGATATTCAGGTTTTGACAGATCCTTAAGCTTTTGATATGTGATTATCTTGAAAACAGAAAAAAAATGCACTGCTTGAATATATTATTGAACAAAGTCATATTAATAGCGTCTTAGTCCAGATTCCAGTGCATTCTAATCATACACTTCAATTGTACCATATGGACCTCCATTGCTATTCTCCTTGGTTATTCACCTGGAGTCACAGGAAAGTACATGTTCAACAACTCCAAAATCTTCAGAAAGCATACCAGATTCTTCTCTTTATGCTAAAATACTCACCACAAATTAAGTGAATTACCTTAAAAAAGGTCCACAGAGAGAATAAAAGAAGGAAACCTAAAAGATAAGGCCAGTACAGTCCTAGTCCTGCCAATACCAGAGCTCTTCTCATTGCTCCATGGAATGGCCACTGATTGAGTCTTTTTGCTCTACTACACTAGATGAAATTAGTCTTCTCTGCAACCTGGATTCCCTAAAGAAGTACGAAAGCCCTTGCCTATTTAGAGTTGCTAATCCCATAAAAATAAATAAATAAATAACCGAAAAGGACACCTTGATATTTGTATCCTCATAACCTTTAACAAATGTTACCTACATGTCCGACAAAAATCCCCCTCAAAAGATGAGTACTTCATTCATTCTCCAATGAGAAGAGCTGAATAAGGTAAAGAAGAAAATTATGCAACAGCTAGTCTGTTATCTCTCTACACCACACCCCCCAAGCCCCACAAAAAAAAAAAAAAAACGGAATAAAAAAAAAAACCCTAGTTGGGAGAAGGCTTAGTTGAGCTAAGTTCAGCTAGTCCTTTAACCCTTTATGTGACAAAACATGAATTTTTTTTCCCCTTATTAGACCTTGCAACTATAGGCACACACCTCTTCAAGAGCTGACAAAACTTTGATCTTGTGTAAAAACTTTTGATCTTGTCAGAGTTAAAAGAATTAAGAACAAAGGATTCTAAATTCTAGTATATTGCTCCTGTGATGCACAAAAACAGCAAGCCAAGAACTAGACCGTGCAACCACAGGTAAACATCACCTCAAGTTAATAGTAAACCAGACTATTATAATTTGACTTCCAGTCTGACCCATAAGTTTGTTATATATAGTATAATTTAAGTTGATGGCATAACAGCATAAGTTTCATCACGCTGTTGCAAGGATGTGAAAAATGATTGAGTTGAAAAGCAACACGGTAATCACAAAAAGAACAAAACGGATCACCATGTGGCGTTAATCCAACCAAAAAAAAAAATTGCCTGAGTTTTGAAAACATACGTGCACACACAACATGGGGCACTGGACACATTGGCAGACCTACAAGGGGGGCGGGCCAATTATCCTATGTCCTATAAATTTTTCACGTATTTAGGAGAAAATACGCGTATTGGTCCCCCATAAGTTTTGAAAAATTGCCCTAGGTCTTATATATTTTTGAGTATTTATGATAAAATAGGTGTATTGGCCCCTCCAAAGTTTTGAAGAATTTTCTCGGACCGTATGTACTTTTGAATGTTCATGACAAAATAGTTATATTGCCCCTCCAAAATCCAAGTAATTTTATATTCTTCTCCCAAATCCAAGTAATTTTGCTTGCCCCTCTAGTTTAGAAGAAAAAATTTAGTGAGAAAGTAATGCCTTTACTTTAGGTACAACATTTGTTACAATTTTTATTTTTATATTTGATGAGTTTCTTACTATAGAGTTTAAATTTAAGTGACAGTAGTTGGCAATTAGTATAGACTAAATTCTTTTTCCTACTTCCCCCCCCCCCCCCCCCGCGGGGCGAAATTTCTGGGTCTGCCACTAACTGGACACATGCACACGCTTGGGAGGCTGGGGAGCCACTTTGAGAGTGGCAAATGTTGCTCTATGAGGCCCTCCCAACATTTATCAAGATAAGAAGAAATTATCACCACCAGTAGACCACAGATCCTACAGTTAGTCCAGTGATGCTAACCTCTGTGCATTTCATTTTTTATGTCATCCCATATTCCGTATGTACTATAAATCACATTTACCTACCAAAGGGGCAAAAAAGGAAAAGATAAGAAAAAGAATGGAAGACAATATTACAATAGAAGGAAAAGCTAAGAAAAAAAATTGAAGACAATATTACAATATAACTCTATTCTATGGCACTCTTGCGACTACCCGCTTAATTAAGAGGTTTTACCACTTGAAAATATGAACCATTCTACAAATTCAGACCACAATCAACTGGCTACACTGGATTGCTTGAAGTTTTGGCTAACATTCAAAACCAGCATAGCAGTCCAAACAGGGGCAAACCGACTTTGTGAAACAACATGCAATTCAGGAATCATGTTACAGCATAAATATTTAAAAACCCAAAATCACATGCTTATGTTCCCCACACATATAGAGCAACAGAACAAAGAACCAATTTAAGACTAAGAACTGCCCAACTTTGCGACTAAAACACAAAAATTCAAACTTCCAAAATCCCAACAAATTTAACTTCATAACAAAAGTCACAGGAAAATATATCAGCAGACTAATAGACCATGAGCTCAAAACTTTTTAAGTCCCAACATAATTGGAGGAAGAAACTAATAAAATTGTGTCCTTTTTCAAAGAAAGAGAGATAAGCTGTGATTACCATCTTCAAAGTCATCAAATAGAAGGTCATCTTCATCGTCCATTGACACTTCTTCGAAAATGGTTGGCTTCAAAGCTGGCTCAGAATTTGAGTTCCTCTTCTTGGCGTGGACAACACAGAAAGCGCTTGGAATCCGAGGAAATGGGCGTGACCAAATTGGGGACGAGAGGTTAGGGATTTGGCGAGAAAGCCTGCGAAAACTGCCGTTGTTAGTCATAGCCATCGTTAATGGGCGTGACCAAATTGGGGACGAGAGGTTAGGGATTTGGCGAGAAAGCCTGCGAAAACTGCCGTTGTTAGTCATAGCCATCGTTAAACCCATGCCCACAGAGGCTTCTCTCCAGCTCCAAGCTGTTAAAACCATTTCTTTGGCTGCTCTCTGAGTGGAAATGTAGCCTTCCGCCGAGGTTTTACAGTGTGTCTAGCCTTGATGATACGGTGTCGTTTAAATGAACCAATGCGGATGCTAGTTTTAAGTAACAATTAAACAATATATATATTGATTTCAATTCAAAATTACACATATTATAGCATATAAAATAAGTCAATCATTTAATTAATTATTATTGATGTCCTAGACTCCTAACCATATCTCAATAGGGGTGACAATTTGATTCGGTAAAATGGGTCTCTGACTCACCGCCTAACCCTAATAAAAAATAAAAGAGTGTGGAGCGGGTTATGAGGAAAAAATAAAACTAGAAGTGGATATGGGATAGGATGTGAAAGAAAGAACAAAACCTGTCCTAACCTGATTATGTACCAAAATAATAAAACCCTAACTATGTACCAAAATAACAAAACCCGACCTGACCCAATTATGTACCAAAAAAACTAAAATACCCTTGCTATATAAATTTTATTATAATAATACATAAATATCGCTTAGTATATAGAGAGCTGTATAACAAATCATTGTCTCCCTCTAATTATGCAAACTGATGGTTATTTTTATAAAATTTGTGAGATTAGAAAGATATTTTCTATGTGCTAAATAAAAAATAAAAAAATATGAGAGTTAACCCAACTCAACCTAATTTTCTATGTGATAAATAAAAAATATAAAAATATGAGAGTTAACCCGACGTAATCTAATTTTAACATAAAGGGATTAAAAAGTTCACTACATAATGAATATGGGACAAAGTGTTGTGAAGTTTTTTCTATTAAAATTAGGATAAGATTTAGACAAATACGTCGTATACTCGACCGATTGTCAACCCTAATCTGTACACAATCAAGATGGGCCATTATAAGCTAATATACAAACGGGTCCCTGACTCGCTGCAACATATAGTCGTGACCGAATGTCCATGGACCATGGATTACGGGTTACCTTCCCTAATTAATCCACTGAATTTCGAGTGTTCTTAAACTGAAGTTTCTAACAGTATTTAGGGGGAGGTGGGAAAAACCGAACATTTATAAAGATATTTCGATGAACAATAGATTGTATATTAACCCTGGGCAAAGCGGCGAACCACAGTTAGGGATGATGGTGAACACAGATAAGTAGATTCAGACAACCACAAGCGGTAGGCCAATGGTCGCCATAAAGTTTCAAATTCAATCCACCCACATCTCTTTGTAGTCGGCCATCATTTATACTTTGCATGAAATTTATATAATTTGTGTGAACGATAACACTGTACAAGCTCAAGCTCGTCCGACAAAAAGCAACACGAATCCTAGCTTTTACATACAATGCCCCTCTAGCCAAGAAGATTTGAACGTGCAATTTGCAATGACCCTTACGTGGAACCTCAACCTCGAGAAAAAAAAAATCAGAACCACACAAACTTGTCAAAAGCAGCAGCAAAAAGTTCGCAGTTGAATGAATCCAATATTGTAAGCTGAGCTTTCAGCACAACAAAGCCTCGAACATTTCATCACAAGGAATGGAATTACAAAGCCATTAGAGAAAATCAAAAAGGTGGCTGAAGTTTATGCAAGTGCATCTAAAACCAGCATAACATCCAAAACAAGAAACATCAAAAGAGAGGTTTCAAATTACAACTCTGTATAACATATCACTTGTTAGACCCGTTTAATAATGCTGTCAATTTTTATTTTTTGTTGTATGTTTTTATTGTTTATTTTTTGTGATCTGGTGATGTGCATTTGTAGGTTACTGTTGTGATAATAATACCGAAGCAATATTTTTAAAGAAATAATACATCCATTTTAGTATTTTTCATTTTTTTTTTTCAAATTTTATAAACAACTAAAAATAAAAAAAAAATTAAACAAACACAAGATCCTGAGCGGCAAATTTAATTAATTTCTCCCATTGTAACAACTCGAGTAGCTTTTCTGAGTACTGTGTCTTGGGATGCTTTGTATGGTGCGGCTTGACATATTGCCATTTTCCAAAAATAAAAAAATAAAAATTACAGCTCTGTATAACATACCACTTGTTAATTTAAATTCCTTTATACTGCGGCTCTTTACATTCAAAAACAGTATCAGCAGACTCACACACCCAAAACCCAACAATTCCAGCACATCATTAGAAGGTATGTTATGAGCTTGACAGACATTCTTAATTCAAGGCTTATGCCGCGACACACAAACTTAAAACTCAAATTACAGAGCTCAATCATCAAATGGAAGAGGGAAAAACCTTTAGACTAAAGAAAATACTAAATTCTGTGAGTAAATGAACAAAGACCACAAAGACCTGAACTTCAAATGTCCATCAAAATGCCAGAAAAGAAGTTCATAAGAAAAATTCAGAAAGCGAATTCTTGTTTAGCTATAGAAAGAATTAGATCCAATTCACCACAAGCTAGGTAATTTTATGCAAAAAATTAATTAAAAAAACCAAATTTGGAGGACTCCTTTAAACGTCTCGCATTCTAGAAAATATCTGATCAACACCAGTAGCACCAAGGACACCCGAAAACAAGAATTAACAAAGTCATCTCCACGATGTAAGTTGAGCAGGAGACCAAGACTATCTTCACTTCCTGGAAACAACTGCATCAGAGTGTGCAAAAATGGTTTTGTCAAATCGCATAGAAGCCAATACTCAAGCAAATGAGAATGACGAAAACAGGAGAAAATCCGGAAGAGAAAAACTATGTGAGGATCATTTATGTCTGAATAATTCATGAAAAAACATGAGACCTACAATAATGAGAAGAAATCAAAAGCCCCCACCAGGACATGTACTTCACACAAAATATAATAAAAAAAGAACACGACAAAATAGTAGGTAATGCTCGAAGTGTGAAGGCATCAACATGTACACAGAAGCATTCAGTTGGCAGCAAAGAATCTGAGCTAGAACAAAAATTAAGAAAAGGCCCATCTTATATGAGAAAGCAAAACTGAAGCATCCATAATGCAGACAACCAAAGTAAAAAAGCATCATTTGCAGAGAGAACCACCAGAAAAACCCAGCATCTTATCTTTAATAATATCTACAATTCAGGGAAGGAAACGCCCACACACTCCAATCAAGATATATCTAGGAACATTGCAAAATATTTCTGTAAATGAACTACATAGTTGAAGCTATAGGGAAAACCACATATGCACAACAAAACTCAATGCTAAGCCTATATATGTCCAATAAAATGGAGGGAAATATCAGCAGCACTGGCCGTTTTAAGAACTCTTCAAAAATCTCTCCGTGTACGCCTGCAAAAGGAGGGAAATCAAGCTTTAGTATAACACAGCATTTTACATGGAATAATCAATTTTGATTTATATTTTCCTAAAAATTCAATAGGTTACACTAAAGTCAGGTTGACAAACTAATATTACAAATAAGCAACGTGATTATGAGAAAGAAAACCACACCAATGGTGCCACTGGTTCACACAGGAAAAGAACGCCAAAATTCATGGAAATAACACTGCCCATTTTGCTTTTCTACTTAAACAAGAGCATGAAAAACAACTAATGACCAATAAAACAAATTTGACCCAGCAATTGAATGGAGTCAAGAACAGCTTGTCTATTGGGTTGGCCAGCTGGAATGTGAAATTTGTCAGTGAAATAAACACAGCCAATTAAGAACGCACCTCTACAAGTTTGGTAAGCTTGGGTTTAGAGTATGAAAGATACTGGTCAATTTTATCTTGTGTCTTCGGGATATTAACCCCTTGAATGGTGCTAGTCACTTTATCAACCACCTTCTTTACAATAGATTTGTGAACCTCCCTGCTCATCTGGCCTTCCTTCCATTTGGGCTTTAAAATCTCCTTAACAAACTCCACAAGCGCAATTTTGAACAGCCGCATTGCCTTTTCATCCTTCCCATTAGTTCCATCTCCGACCTTGCCATCTGCATCCACATTTCCTGCACGGATATCTTCCTGGTCTAGCTTGCATTTCTCAGCTATTGATTTACTGTCTTCCTCAACCACTATATTTGTAACTGGCTTCTCCTGTTTCAACTCCGGACTCCTGTGAACATCATCCTCAGGACAGCCATTCTTGAGGAGTTTGCCGGAGTCAAGCCCAACAGCAGACGATGGAGATGAGCGTTCCAAAGACGGAAATCCAGGTGGTTGGTTACAGATGCCAACCTTATTGGACTCTATGCTATCACCTATGGGGTCATATTGTTTTTGTGACATTGTAGCTGGATCAGGCTGAGTATCCACGGAGGCAATGGAGGGAAGAAGACCTGCAGAATCAGGAAGAGAACACACCAATTCCGCAAATTTTGGGGGGTTTAGTGCAGCATATAGTTGAGGAAGTTGTCCATTCCCAAATATCTGCGTCAGAGATGCTGGAAAACCAGCAATTTGCGCAGCCTGCTCACTGTTCACAACATTCTGAGGGATGCCAGAGTTCACTAGTGTTTTGACAGATCCTTCATGAGGAATCTGTGTTGGATTTTGCAGATTGGAAGAAGAGTTCTGTTGCACTGGACCATTTGAACCAATATGATGTTCATTTGAAGGGTTCATGAAGATCGTGTGCTGACTTTGATTAATTCCACCAAAAGTTGGAGGTTGAGAGCCAATACTATCAACATTTTGATTGAAATTCTGTCCGGGTATAAGAACAGGATGCCTAGCATTTCCATAGATGTCTACTCTGTTGACTGAATTAGAATCATCTGTCATTACAATGTTATCCCCAATCTTACTGTGCTGCTGCTGAATCTGAGAACTTTCAGAAACCATTGAATGCATGACAGTGGTAGCAAGCTGCTGGACTGAAGCTTCTTGCACTATATTTTGTTCCTGAACTTTCTCATAGATTCCATGCAGGGTTTGAGATTGCAAACCATGGAGAATGAGTGGGGGCTCTTCTTTATTAAACGATTCTGCCACATCCTTTGAATCACTAATGCCCATGCTCACCTGACTATCACTCAACCAGTGAAGGGACACAGTTTCAACTCTCTCAGCTGCTTTATCTTTCCGTACTGCACCACCCCACATTCTGCTCGCATTATCCAAACCATGGTCCCATCTATCATCAGCATATTTCTCAGCATTCATCCGATCAGTTAAATTCACATTTTCAACACTACTGTTAGCCCACCCAGTGGACTTTGCAATCTCTGAGACAGCAGTTGCATCACCCCATTTGGGATGATTCCGTAGCTTGGTCTTGTCATCCAAACTGTGATCCCATCTATCATCACTCTGTCTCTCAGCAGTTGTTGGATCAACAAAAGTCCCCTTTGCAACATTTCCCCACCCAGTGGACTGTGCAATGTCCGAGACAGCAGTTGCTTCACCCCATTTCGGTCCATTCCATGATTTATTTGTGTTGTCAAAATCATGGCCCCGCCTATCAGCCTGTGATTTTCCTTCAAGATTACCAGTTTCTGGACCATCATGAGAGAACCTGCAGTTATCCCTTTGGCATTTCCCCATCATGAAAAACTTGCAAGGAATATTGCTATTCTTAGGTTGTCGCTTGTAATCGGGATCAACCGACGAATTTCTACTGCTTCTCCATCTTTCTGTTTGGTCATTCTCTAATCGTACCCCATCCTGGTGATTGAGAATATCCTGATGAAGGAACCTACAGTGACTGCCTCTCCTGCATTTACCAGCAGCAAAATCCCTACATGGTTGAGGTGAGACTCCCATCCCACTTCTTCTTCTGTCACTCCATCCATATGATTCCCGTTTATGATCACCAAGTGGATTTGGGCTCCTGCTCCTGCTCCTGTCCCTGCCCCTGCCCCTGTCCCTGCCCCTGCCCCTGCTCCTGCTTCTGCTCCTGCTCGCACCCCTGCCTCTGCTCCAGCTCCGACTCCGACTCCTGCCCCGGCCTCTGCTCCGACTCCTGCTCCTGTCCCTGCCTCTGCCTCTGCTCCTGCTCCTTCTGTACCTAACATCCAAACAATCTTCTGACTTCAATGCATTGTTGGCTTGCACGTCAGACCACTTTGGATCATGACTACCATGAAGACTGGAATAGTTTTCTTTCCCATGCCAAGCATTCTTTTGACTGATGTGATCTGGAAGCTGAGTCTCTTCTTTACTATCCCACAGAGATTTACGTTTCTTGGTACGTTCACTCATTGTGTATCCACGTTCAAGGTTTG